>JAKKZN010000024.1:1232679-1280708 GCA_033441825.1 Pangasius elongatus
CACCCATTTAATGATGACATTTATTACTGAACACAACAGTGAAGTATAATTTCTATTAGATACTACTTTTAGTCCTGGTTGGTTCTAGAAACTTCAAGAAAGTTCAAAGTGTCTATTCAGTACTCATGAACATGTCTGAAACCCCACACTGTGCAGATGTGCGTCCTTATAGTGAACCCGAACACCTCTAAAACACCACACTGTGCAGATGTGCGTTCTTATAGTGAACCCGAACACCTCTAAAACCCCACACTGTGCAGAACTCCACACCTTCGGCTTCTGGTGATGTGACATAAACGTAAAGTGTGGTCGTGTCCCCTGCAGGCATGTGATCTGGGCGTCCCGGTCCTCCAGTGTGGCCTCGTTTCCAGGTCTGGCAGACGCCGTGGTGAAGGCGAGGACGAGTGGCCTGACGCAGGACTGGTCTCAAGCGCACAAACACCTGTCTATCGTCACACAGGCCATCTCCGGGGCGGCACACACTCTCACTGAAGCTCACGCTGCCCTGTAACACAGCTTCATCAAAGCAGCAAACAATGGAGAGATTTTTTTTTTTTTTTAAAATGTGTATATAAATCTTTTGTATACATTTCTAATTTTAGAAATCTTTTAATAACAATAGCAGAACTAGTAGCAGGAATAATAAAATAAACTCTATACAGAAATCTTTCCAGGCATGATTTATTGAAAACACACCAAAGTGATACCCTACAAATCTCCGCTGGATTCTAACAAGTGCTGTGTTCCCGTCTGGGGATTAGTAAAATGAACGGAATACATTCTGGAGCATCGTGGCATCGAGCACTATGAAAGCATGAGCGACGTTCTCCTCTACGTCATCGACCCCGTTTAGTGTGTCTATAGAGTACAATGTAAAACACAAGGCAAAAAACCCACCACCAGTCTAGACTACACTGAGGACATGGAGTGTGAGAGAGAGAGAGAGAGAGAGAGAGAGAGAGAGAGAGAGAGAACGGGATTCAGAAAGAGGAACAACAAAGAGCTTAATAGAAAACACAGTTATTCTCGATCTAACACAGAGAAGGGTTAAGGCACATATGATAGTTACAAACACGTTTGCTACCGAGTTGTACATTTACCGTGTGTGTGTGTGTGTGTTTGTGTGTGTGAGGGGTTTTGAGTGATATCTACAAAGGTAGGTCTCGATTCCACTTTTCCACCCTTTTCGGTAAATATACAATCTTATTCACGCTCGTAGATCCAACTTCAGAATATACAATCCCAAAGTCCTTTGGTTGTGTACCGCGAGAAAAAAACAGTCTGGATGAGGGGGGGACGGGGGGGGGACGGAGTACAGTTCATCTTTCCAAAAAAAAAAAAAAACCAAAAATTTAAAGTTAATACACAAAGCTACTGACAACTTTTCTGTTGTTGTTGGTGTTAGACGTCTTGGTTATAACACTATAAAAAGACAAAGGAAAAAAAAACCGCACTGTAAGCGAGCCACACGATGAGGAGCGCGGAGGGATACAGCAGGCGCATGCTGCGTGCTCAGAGCTGATGTCACGGATCACGCCTTCGCCTCGTCCTGGCCTTCTTCTTCCAGAATGATCTACACGCGAGGAAACACGCCGTCGTTTACGGCTCTCGTCCCACCTGTGAGTGATCCATCATTCTGTATTCCCTCTACAGCGTGGAAATGTCTGACATGTACATCACATTTACAGCGAGTGAGGCAGAATCCAATCCAGTCCAATCACAGAGCTGAGATTCAGGGCTCAGGGTCGCGCTCACGAGCTCGCCTTTAACCCGCTGACGCCTTACACACTGATTTACACCAAATAATACATTTTTACATTTAGCCCCAAGCCTGAATCCACACTTCTGATGCTGTTGTCTGTTTTCTCTCTGATTATATCAACGAGCCTTGCCATCCTGATCTGAAACTCGCAGATGTCTAGCAATGTATATAGAGTTTGTCTTGGCGCTGTTTTTTTTTTTTTTTTTTTTTTTTCTCTTTTGATTACACATTTGCAACAAAAATATAAAATGCTTTAAAATGTGATCGCGTGCTTCAAAAAACGATCCACACCATCCTCCCATTTCCATTTCATCACCGTGTTAATCCAACCCGGAGCACAGCGCGCTCGCTACATTAGCAGGGATGCTGATGCTAATCCTGCTAACCTGTTAGCAAACGCGATGAGGCAAACCCGCGCCTGTTAGCATACATTCACGGTTAGCGATTCACTGTTAAACACTGCTGGGTGAATTATAGCACAAAGGCGACACCAACACCGGGCACTGAAGTACGAAAGACTGGAGCGTGGAACCGCTTCACAGACAAAATTAGCAGAACGTCACGACACAATGTTTTCTTCTTTTTCTCTAAGTTCTGTCACACTTAAAATTTCAAACCAATACACAACCCATACATGTTTCATCTCCCCTCAAAACACATCCTTCGATCCACCATCTTCACTTCCATAAAAAAGAGCAATATCCATAATATATATATATATATATATATATATATATATATATATATATATAAAAAAATGAAACAGAAGAAAATAAGAAACAAAAAAAAAACCACAAACTAAATATTTTCCTTTCAGCCTGTTTCTTTTCCATACACCTTCATGTCCACCTGTCCCCACTTTCCCTGCTGCACTCATCCTTCATCCTTCCTTCATCCATCCATCCATGGAGTTCGTGTCGTGCTGCTCGGATCCTCGCCACGCCGTGGGAATGCACGTGTGTGAGAAATGTACTTTTTTTTTTGTGTTGTTTTCGTTGCTGTCCGTTGTTCCGTTTCATTTCATCTTGCCAAACTAAAGAATGCGCTGTGTGTTTTTTTTTTTTTGTTTGTGTCTCTTTGCTGATGAGTCCACGTTGGCGAATCGTGGAGAAAATGGCAGTGGTGACTCGTGTCTTGTGAGATCCTTTGACTGGTTGTGATGTAGCGCTGACGCTGGCTAAGCCTGGGGAAGAAAGAAAACTGTCTGTGACTGTTTACAGACTGAACGATCCTCTCGTATGAACATTTTAACCAACAGCTTCAGCACTAGTAGAACTTTTCCACCAACACAGAGCCGTTTAACGAACTGGGGCTGAAACTCACACAAACAACACATGCAAGATTCCTAATGCACAATAATAACTGTGGTGATGATCCACTCTCGTAGCATTTCTATTAAAAAGTCTTCAGCATCAGCACTGTGTCGGCGGAAAAGAGGCTACGGAGCATGAGCTATATGTTTACATTTACAGCAGATGGATCTGAAATGCAGTAATGAGAGCAAGGATGACGAGCTGGATGATTTTCACAAAGCTGATGAACACGGCGTGTTAACTATGGCTGCGCTAATCATAAGCACACACGCAACCAGAACATTCACATCTACGACTTACCGGGTTTCATCTTCACCTAGAGCTTTAAGGAAAAAAGCGATAAGCCCCGCATGAAGCCCCGGTTTCTTATGAAAAGACGGAGAGATATGGCAGAACCCAAGATGCGTCACCCAACGTGTTTCCCAGAACCACAGGCTACACGGTGAAGGCCATCTGAGCCCAAGCAGGATGACGTGATGAGATCGTGTGTGTGCAGCTGAAGTGGGAGGATGAGTGAAGGAAGTTAAAGCAAGGCAAAGTGTTCCTGATAACCCAGAGAGATGCGCGCTGCCTTACGCACATACGTGAAGTATACGCTGCTTTGCAGGTACAAGTATTAATTAAGTGAGGAATAGAACACTCAGTGTGGTGCTGTTATAGGAAAATAAACAATGATAAGGTGAAGCGATGAAACAGAGTCACTCTTAACACCCTGAAGTGTTTTATTCCTCTTATACCGCAGCAACTTGCCAGGCAATGAATTTTTTTTTTGTGTGTGTTAAAGAATGACACCATGATTTTTTTCAAAAATCTGTTTATATTTACACTGATAATGGAGGCTCCTTCCATAAATGTTACATAATGTGGCGCGTCTGTTAGACAAGTGTTGGACCTGTGAATGAGCAGTTGCTATGGAGACGATACTATAGATTCAACACCTTGAATCCAGAATTCTACCACGCTGTGGGGAAAAGTACTAGTTAGCGCAGTTAGAAAACTGCCAAGCATTATAAAAACAGTTCTTAATTATTTCGCTGCGATTAGCACTTTGCCTGCAACTGGACAGTAAAATGAATTGCTGCATGACTAATGCGGAAATATGAACCGTCAGCATTAACAAGACAAGACTCAGCATATATCACTAGAGACTCAGGCGGATATCATTAAAGCGAAACTGAGCTGGAATAACGCGGTGTTATTAGACAATCGGCTCTCTGGGTTAGGGTGAACCGGGCGGGGTGGACATGCGGACTGGTCATAGACAGAAAGGTTCCGAAGCCAACGCTCCGAGAAAACCTACCATGCATGCATTTACACCCAGGAGTCAACAGGCTGAGGCTTGACATCGCAAGCATCCACAAGACTCACTGCCGGCCTGTTGCTCCGGATATAGTGCTTCCTATTCGTGTCATTCTGCAGCAACGGGAGAAGGGTTTAAAAAAAAAAAAATAATAATAATCAGCAAAGAACAAATGCATTTCACAAACATAGAGAAAGACAGACAGAGAGAGAGAGAACAGAGAGGAGAGTGTACTGAGAGTTAGTCATCAGTACAAAAAAAAAAACATGCGAGACAAAACAACAAACAGACAGACAAAACAAAATTTTAGCTCAAGTGGTGCTGGCGGTGTTAAAGCGGGGGGTTGCACGGCGCTCAAAACAAACACGTGGACGTGTGTGTGGCCGTGTGGCGTAACATCATCACCTTCAGCCTGCTGGTAATGTACTGATGAAACAGAACTGATCTAATCTATTAGAACTGGGGTTGGAAATCCTCGGCTTAATTGGCTAAGACATGTTTTCCGGTAATAATAAGGCTCAGAGGCTATCATGACCGATCAGCCATGCCGCCTCATCGTTTGATCCAACCCTGAGAGCCTCCCGCTGCTCGGTGCTCTGGTGCATCTCTTCGATCAAGAGCATCTCTCATGAAAAGGATGCGTAAATTATTCTCCGGTGAAAAGAGAGCTTCATGAAGAGGGCTGCTGTTGCACCAGTCTGAGGTGGGAGAGAGAGCTGTGTGATCTGCCGACGTCGTCACAATCTCGACATTAAATTCACAGCACACACACACACACTTATCTGCTGCTTGTAAATGAGAGTGATTTAAATAAGAGCAAAGATGCCGTGGGCTTCACACACACACACACACACACACACACACACACACACACACACACACACACACAGCTTAAGAAGAGATCCATGCCCTCTTTTTTTTTTTTTCTTCAAAGTGACAAAATATCTTGCTAATTGCCACAGAATACTCTGTTATAATGTGTTACACAACGACTACTCTTCCATCCTTTCATCTCAGAAAAAGGACATACGAGATATAAACCTGACATTTTTATTGGATAAATAATACAATAAAACCAAACCTCTGAGCTCACCTTCAGAGGCTCTCGCTCCGTCAGATCCGACGAGGCGTCGCTGGTTTTATATTTGCAGTCTTTGTCCCTTTGGTCAATAGTGGAATAACCGTCTGGAAGAAGACAGGAAGGTGAGACTGCATTAGTTATACAGCAAATAAAGTGGGCTGATCAGGTGGATCTGTCGAGGCGCATGCACGGCATGTCCGTGATACGACAGGTATCACAGAAATGTGCTGAATTTTTTATTGTTTTTTTTTCTCTCTACCAGGGCTGAAATGAGACATTTCATTTTCTTCTTCACTTCCTCCTCTTTCTTCCATCAACATTTCTAAGTTCTTGCTCACCAGCCCAGCTCCCTCAGCTCACATTCTGTCCAATTACTGTCAGTCAGCCTTGCTGAATCCGCAGAGCATCATGGGACATGAAGCAGCGTGGTGAAAAGGAGAGCCCCAGTTGGTTTTATACTATCACTGTCAGTTTCTACAGCCATCACTGCACCACTATTACTACTTCAGCCATCACTGTACTTCCTCTACAGCTCTACAGATTTAACGGCTTCTGCTGCTACTGATCGTATTACTGGCACTACTGATGTCACCAAGTCTGTTCCTACTGACCTTGCTAAACATATTACTACCTCGATGTCCTCCTGAAGCTCCTAGTGAAATAGTAAACTCAAGATTCTTCCAAGTCTACATCCTCTACTCAAGATCCCACTAACACTACTAAAGTTTCTGATGGAAACTTCTACTAAAGTTCCTTCTAAAGTTACTAAAGGATCTACGGATGCCACTCACACTCCTGTAGAAGTTCTTCTTATTAGACTTAATATACCAGTCAAGCTCCTACTGGTGATGTTAATGAAGTGCTTAAAGATCCCGAAACTCTTCTGAAGTTCAGTAACCTGACATTGTTATTAAAGCTGCTAAAAAAATGTCTTACTGAAGTTATAAATCAAACTTCAGATAAAACTCCCATCTACAGTTCCCAGTAAAGCTCCTATTAAAGGCTCACTGAAGCTCCTATAAAAATAACTACTAAAGCTCCAACTAAACCTCTCACCAATGTCTTTACTGAAGATCCTACCCAAGCTTTTTACTAACCCATAACTATGAAAATTACTATTACTATGATGACTGAAGCTCCTACAAAAGGTTCCTACCAATTTTAAGTTCCTGCTGAAGCTCCAGCATAAAAACGTTGTGGGTTCAGATCAGAGCTCAGCATCACATCAGTGTTTCGTCGCTTCAGCACACTGTAGCCCAGCGTCTATTAGCTCAGCACACACTGTCTCTGTGAAAGCAGTCTAAAAGCATGACCGGTTCCTCAGAGCTCACTGGAAACCCCATTGTAAAAGAGGAATTTCACAGACAGCATTAGAACCAACATCATGAATGGCAGGGTCGTGTTAGAAACAAAAAAAAATCGTTTTGATTTGATTAGTGAAACGGTGAGAAGGTTCATGATCATTCCCATGAAAAAAAACACGTTTTGGATGAAATGGGAAATTTAACATGGTTATGAATTGTTAGAAGTTTCAATACGCACCAATGTTTTTTTTTTTTTTTTTTTTTTTTGGGGCGGCATGCAAACGCTGTCTTACCTGGACCCAGTTCATCCATAGGTATCATAGCACCAGTGCCACAGCCTCTGTCGCCTGCAAAGCATTCAAAGGCTGTTTCTTTTATCTCTTCACTACATGTACAGCTTCTAGCTGCTGGATTTATGTTAAAAAACATCAACACATTTCATAATCCTCAGCCAGTAGTTACTGAGAGAGGTAAGCTGAGTGATGGAAGTAAGCTGAGGATGAAATGAGACTTGCAGCTCTACACACTGTACATTAGGCCTGAATTTGCGAGGTGTAGCGATAAAGATATTGTAAAGAAAATGCTGTCATGGTGAAGACTCCTCCCTTTAATGAGATGCCTGGAGCTTACGTAGCCTTTCACAATCATCCCTACTCCTCTCAGCATCAGCCGAACTCCAACTGCACCACCTCCCCTCAGAAACACTGCTGTCTGTACTGAGCATGTGCAGTGAGCACATGACTCCACTAGAGAGGAAGAGAGTGATGACTTCATGCAATGAAGCCCATTTATCTGCAGTATTATCCCGCCAATCATATCAGATAGCCAATATCATATCAGAACCTGTCTGCCTAAGGTCTAATTACAAGCCTACAACTTTCATACATCACTGTCAGACTTACAGCTACGTAGGAGCAGGGGTTAAAGTGGAATTTGAAAGGTGGAGGAACTCAGACAGGGATTGGGGGGAGATTGTAATCACACCACTTATCAGGTACGTCCATTTTCACCCTGTCCAAGTTCCTGAGGTAACACCGTTCCAAATTGTTCCATCAAGGTGGTGATGTTCTCTCATTTTGACTCTAACAAACATTTTGACTGTAGGTAACACAGTGTTCCTGAGAGAACCAGATCCCACATTCAGACAAGCCAAAGATGCAGCTAGTACGATGGCTATAAAACATAGTTCCTAGGCCTTATGTTCACCTTTGAGGCGTTAAAAATAGAGTGATAACGAAATAATACATAAAAACCGAAAGCGGTGTCACGGAAAAAACAAGACGCACCTTGGCTCTTCTCCATCAGCGGGAGGGTGGTGTCATCGTATCCTGACTTGCTGCTCTTTGAGGCTTTCGGGGCCACGGTCGCTGTGGGCTGTGGGAGGTGGACAATTCAGAAATGTAGCTTTAGAATAATGCTTACATAAAACATTATCATGGTCTTACTACAGCAGCTTCTCTTCCAGGAAACGGGAGCTTGGTCTGTGATACTTTCAGAAGCAAGTGCTTGATCTTTGTAGAGGAGTGTGTACATCATATTAGGACAAAAATACAGAGTTTGTCCTATTATTACAGAACAGAACTCATCCACGCTAAAAGCTCTCAAGTACTCCTGACAAAGCTCTTAGAGACGGAGTGAGGAGGAAAGTTCGGAGTGAGAGAGCTTGGAAATAAGCTAGATGAAAGAGAAGAGATGAATAGACAGAGAGACACTGCTCACTGCACAGTCTCTGTAATCTCTCCTCTGTGCTGTGCTTGTACCACACCTGGAAATGAGTCTTGTTCCAGCCGTCCTTGGTGAGGGTGTTCCTCAGCTCTTTGTAGCTCCACACCGTCTGCAGGATGTGAGAAGCAGCCTTGGTCTCTCGGGCTGACTGGCTGTGGGGCAGAAACACCGCAGCGTGGTGTAATTAAAGTCTTTGCTGTGAAACTACAACCTAAAACCACTTTACTGAAACATGTTCGCTTGTGCTTTCGTGGCTCCACGCTGCTTCCTGACGGCTATGTGACCCGGAGTGGAAGCAGAAACACCACAGAGGAAAGTGCTGGAATGAATCCAGCCCTGTGTGGGATCAGCAGCTTCATGCGGTGGAGAGCAGTGGGAAAGAAGCTGGTGCTCAGAGGAATCAATGACAAACTCAAATCCATTTATTCCCATGCCTGGACCCCCGGAGCTACTCCTGCTTCAAACGGCCACCACTGCCTCCATTTCCACCTCGTTAGCTTCTCAGTGGAGTCCACGCTTAGCAAATTAGCCTTTATTTAACACTCATGCTCAGAATTCATTGGCTGGATTCATTGGATGTGACTCTCAGCCATTTAGTCATTTCTAAATTTGCCTGCAGCTGTTCGTGCTAAATTTGTGAAATAATCAAGACAGAGTGTGATTATAACATTCTCTATTTTTAGGAAACGCTCCTTTCCTCTGTACTACAATCAGAAATAAGATTACATCTCCTGGTGTAGAAAGCTACAACTAAAACTTCAACAGCACTGTGGTATCAATTTAACGACATTTCAGCTACATTATACCTGGTCCTGTGGATGGCCACCAGTTTATCGATGGCCTGAGCCATGATGAGCGAGCGCGCGTTCTCCGAGCTGTCCGTCACAATCTCGTGGATGGTGTTCAGCACCGCCACCACCGTGTCCTCCTCCAAGTTCTTGGCTGGACGCTGCTGACCGCTCGGCAGGTTACTCACCAAGTCCCTCATCGCGTAGCTCCCTGAGACACACCAGAGACACGCATTTTAAAACAAACAGGACTTTTCTCAGCATTTTCTCCTTCATTATTCCTAATTTTTCATGTTTATGACGGCTCTGCTTTCTGCGTTCTTGGCATTTGCTTATCAAGCTTCCTGAGAGATGCTTGAACAATTCCTGCATGCTTGAACAATTTTTTCTGTATCTTTTTTCTTGGGAAATTAAGAAATGCACTCTTTTCTGCTGAAACTATAATCAGGATGACATTCAATACACATCTAAAAGAAACTTTACAAAAATAAATGAAGACTATTACACAGTTCTGTATTATACAAATATATAAAAAAGCATCGCTACAGAGTTGACATTTCCCCCCCACATCTCTATTAGGATTTTGGAGATGATTCAGCCTCTTTAATATTTCATATGCTTCAAAATAGCAAGTAATACCCTCGCTCGGCTGACAGATAACACCGCCGCATCCGCGCGCTTATTCCTTAGATCTAATTTTGAGATGCAGTGAAAGCAAAGGCGGGATGCGTTATTGCAAACATTGCGGCATATTCCTTGGATAAAAATCGAAACGAGTCGTCATTAAACTCTCCTCATGCCTCTGTACGTGCAGTTTTCTAACTTGATTAACTTTATTTATCCCCAATGTGGCAGTGGGTTGTTTTGAGATTTCAGCGCTCCAGTCGCTAGAAGCAAAGTGGATTTGATTTCTAGCTCAACACGGAGGTGTGTGGAAGCTCCAAGCCTCTCACCTATAAGGTCTTTGTTGCGTCGGTCAATGGAGAGGTTGCGCAGGGCGATGGCGATGGCGCGCACCACCTTGTCCGAGTCGGAGCGGAGCAGCTCCACCAGGATCGGCAGGCCTTTCTCCTTACGCACCGTCGCCCGGATGTAGTTGGACCACTGTGAAGGAGAAGATTTAGATTTAAAAAAAACAAAAAAACAAAACGACAATATGAACAAGATTGTGTTTGTCATTTTGGGCCTAAATTTGCTTCCCAAAGAAAGAAATGCATTTCTCCACCCTCTTCTAAACGCCCTAGTGGTTCAAAGGGCACAACGTATAGCCATAGCCAATCCACGACACGTCACTGAGAGGCAGAATGGAGCCAGAGAACCTAGTGGAAACCCACAAGGACACGAGGAGAACATATGGCACTCCACTCAGACAGCAACCTGAGCTCAGGATCAAACATTGGAGCTTCCTATCGATTCACACAACATCCCCATGTGAGATATAAAACCCTCGTCTCCTCAGCTGGCTCTGTATGGAGTAAATATAGTGCTGCTGTAGCGTACAGTGAGCACTAGGAGGAGCTAGCGAGCTTTAAAAGGTGTAAATTAAATAAATAAATAAATTGCACAGGGGAAGAGAGTGAAACAGCTCTCTGAAATCCTCTTAGGGAGCAAAGATGCAACACACACACACACACACACACACGCGCGCGCGCACACACATGCAGTGTAAGCACATGGAGCTTGTGTGTGTGGTCCGACATGCTGCTTAGCTTTGTCTGAAGCAGCTCTGATACTAAGGAAAGCTCTGCTCATATGCAGGCCAAACCTCCACCCACCAAAACACACACGCACACTCTCACTCTCTCTCTCTCTCTCTCTCTCTCTCTCTCTCTCCCAGAGCAGTGTTAAGCTACAGGAGTAGAAGTTAGCACTGCTAATTTAAACACAGTATGGTGTGTGTGTGTGTGTACTGACGGTCCACTGTCCAGCGCTGAGGTTCTGTAAGGCCCCTGCTGCCGCCTCCAAGGTGTTGTAGTTCTGGCTCTCGGTCAGCAGGGACAGATAGAGACGCACCACCTCGGGCTGGTAGAGCAACTCGAACCCTAACGGGGAAAACAACAAACAATAACAAATACTTTTATTTTGGTGAACTAAATGGAAAAACACCAAACCGGGAAAATCAGTTTTGTCCTCTTGCACCGTATCATCATGAACCGCAACACACTCCTCTTGAGATGTATATGAAAGAAGAAACTTCGATTTGCGTTCTTCCTCATGCATCCTGTCTTCTCCTTAATTCATCTTTAGACATGGTGTGTGATTAGTGAGGTGCAGGAAAGATTCAGACTCATTCACAGCTGTGAGGAGGCGCAAGAGAAAAACTCTGAAAGAGCCTAATGCTTTAATGGAGGCTTTGTTAGTGAATGCCTGCACCGCCGATCACTGCCAGCTCAATCAATACTCACACAGAGAGAGAGAGAGAGAGAGAGAGAAGGGAGGGAGAAACAGAGAGAGAGAGAGAAGGGAGGGAGAAACAGACAGAGAGCGTGAGAGAGAGAGGGAGGGAGAGGGAGAAACAGAGACAGAGAGAGAGAGAGAGAGAGACTGTGGCTCCCTGGTAGAAGTCATCAGTTAGGACTGACTTGGGCTCAGTGTAAATGAGCCGTGTGCTGAGTGTTACTGTTATGAGAGCGGAATAAGAACTGATCTGGAGTCAGTGTGTGACGTGAACATGGACCCAGCTGTGTGTAAGCAGTTTTGAGAAGACTGAGGTGTGGAGGTCAGACAAGGTCACAATTAATATACACTACTGTCTACAACTGACAAACACACACACACGCGTGCGCACACACGTGACAGGACTGGACTGTGTGTGTNTGTGTGTGTTCATCCATCATCCATTCATCTATGTATGTTTCCATCCATCCATCCATGCACAGTAGGTGACAGGCCCATGTGTTTCCATCCATCCACCTGTCTATCCACCCCTCCATCTGCTTTTCATCCATCCATCTATCATGAGATATTCAGGTATATAAAAGTTAGTGAGAAAGCTGACACTCTGGCTATAGATTGAAGCTTATTTGGAACTTTTTTTATGGCAGTGTTATCGATGGAGGTTTTCTGGACCCAGCATGAGACACCAAGCGAGACACTGAAAACCGAACGAGTCCCCGAATGAGACGCCGAACCCAGAATGAGACACCGAACACAGCGTTCCTCGTCCCACGTTAATTAGACATTCTTGTAGAGTCAGTGGTGGCCCGCTCAGCACCGCCGCATTTATCACGGGATTAGATTTCAGACGCTGCAGCAGAGCGCGTATTGATCAGTCACGACTCTCGAGGTAACGCGCACCGCTCGCGCGGTCTCTGAGGAGAATCCATTTGCAGTATCTCTGTCTCTATTACACACATATGCGCGCACACACACACACACACACACACACACTTCAGTTTAACATGCATTAATCAGAATGTGGGTCCAGGAGCAGGAACAGTACTCCCTTACAGCAGGAACACACTGCTGTGTAAATGATGGTAATTAATTATAAACATATTTTAATAGCCGTAGCTGAATTCTAATCCCTCACACACTGCCCTTCTCCTTTTTATTGTCTTCTGTAGATAAAGCCAGACAAACACGCTCCTCAGAAACATTTAGCCTGGCCTGTCATTTGCACAGACGTGAAACGGCTGGCTGCCTTAACCCGGGCAAAAATCATATTAAAGTGGAGTGTGATTGATGGGCGAGAGCTTTCTGTTTCACAGTGAAGCGGGAGGAAGAGCGAGGCAGCAGCGGTGGATGCTAGCGTGTGTGTGTTTTTTTATGTATGATTACACACGAACATGCTTTCTGGATGTGACGAGAAGGTTTTTTTCCCCCTCGCCTTAGTGGCATGTGTGTGATGTCATCTGAAAGAGCGTGCCATCATTCTCTTTCAGTGTTTGCACACAGCCACCAGCGTCCGTTTGCTAATCATCCTCCACACACACACACACACACACACACACACACCCGGAAACTATTTCTGGAAGCTGGGAACGTGCGTGTGCGTGTGCTAGTCTGGGCGCTTTGCTCTTTTGTTGCACTAACACTGGCGCTTTTTAACAGATTTTTCTTGGCTTGCAGCGCAGAATGTCCAGATATACAAAGAATCATTCATGCTCAGCTACTGGAAAGAGACAACGAAGCAAAAGCAGATTCATATTGTAGCAGATTGTTGTGCAGCTTTCAAACCACACATGCGGTCAAGCTAATTAGCGGACGAGTGTGGCGGAGGGAGAGACATTATCCTTCTGCTCGGGATCCACAGTCCATATGTAGGGTATTGGGATGACTGTGGAATCTGCACACCAACAGTTCTTCTTTAACAGATAAAAAGAATGATGTTTAATCGTTTTTAAGGATGTGATCTCAGAAAGTACGGTAATCTGGTGGTGTTCTCTTGAGCAGGTAGACCGTAGCGCAGTGTGTGTGTGTGTGTGTGTGTGTGCGCGCGCATGTGAGTGATATGCAGGAGCACTGAGCTGTGTAATTCGTTCCTCTTTGCTGCGCGTGGTAGCCGCTGGCTTGTTAAGAGGCAACAGTGGATCATTATGAATAATTGGCGAACGCTGCGATGTGACCTCCTGTCCCTGATACACCCAGCGCACTGCCATGTACACCATTACTCACTCATCTGACCGCCAGCGTGGGCTTCTAATGCGCGTTACATCTCTCACAACCCAACAGCACACGTATATACACACACACACACACACCTTGTGGGACTCTTCAAGCTAATTAATGTAATTAGGTATCCTGAGTGTTGTTGATGCAGAGTGCCAGGAAACGGCAGAGAGGAAAACACTTCACTTTGGATGATCTGTTACAAATAAAAAAAAATAAAAAATAAAAAGTTGAGAAAGTGGTTTATAAACCCAGCTGCTGCAGTCTTCGGTGCTTCTAAATCAGTCATTAGAGAGTAGAAAACACTAAACCATGTGTTATGATCGTCCAGGACAGAACCTGAAGGCAGAAGCCTACATCCCTGCTGCTTGTTCCCCAGTTCCACATGACACACACACGGCCCTAAAAACAGCTCATGTCTTGCTTCGGCACATAAGCTCACCTGGATAATGAAGATTTCTACACCTCAGTATAATTCTACACCTGTACACGATAATGATTTATAATCGCACAGTCCGGTGGCACCTAGAAGAGCCCCGGCTCCCTTTTGAGTCAAGGTTTCTTGCTCATATCGTCTCGGAGTTTTTTCCTCATCACTCTCCCTTCCTTTGAACAAACATGGCGGCACAAATAGATGCTCAGGCGGAAGAGTCGTTACAAACGGACCTGAATTTCTGTTTATTCTGTTCTCCGAAATTTGCCTTTATAAAGCAGCTTACAGTGGATAGAAACGTCTTTCACCAACTACTTCCCTCAAATGCAAAGCGACTGTAATGTTTATAAGTAATATTTGTATGAATATATAAAAAAAAAACAATGGACATGATCGATTCTCAAATAAAAACAAACAGCTGTCGCTACTTTTCCATGCACGCTGAGGTAAATAACTGAGCGATTGTGAGCGAAAGATGGAAAGTCGCATGAGCATGATGATGTATAATGACTGATAATCATTGATAAATCATTAAAATAACATGCTAACATTTGGAAAAGTATATTATTACCTGCTAACACCAGAGCTAGCCTTTTTCGTCCTCCTTCACTAGACTTCCTGTACTCGATCTCCCCGAGCTCCGAGTGTAGCTAGCTGACTTATAGCTAACAGAAACGGGGGGAAATGTACGATCCTTAGTTAAACAAACTAAGGAATGAATTTGTTTGTAAATACTGCATGGTGATGAAGTAGTTCTGAATGCTATTACTAGAAAAAACAAGGCTATTTGACACGTATATAATCGGCTGTGCTGTACGTGTGTTATGGTAACCACATAACCACATAAGCATTTGGAACAATCCTGAGATATTTTCAGTGCAGTTCGAACCCGAAATTCTCCACCTCTGACTTGGAAAAGTGTGACTAAGTGTGAATAAAATGAAACCTCAGACTGTTACAGTGTGTGCATGGCAACACAAATGTCGGAGAACAGGTAAAGGAAAGATGAAAGATGAAGGAATGTCGATCGCTGAGTGGCTCATCAACGAACAATTAGGCTCACTGAGTCAGCTGTCATCCTTATCGGCTGAGGTGCTGCGATCTGACAGGAAGTGGAATGGTTACAAATGGAGATAAACCAACAGGTGCGATTCATCATCTACTCTCTCTCTCTCTTTCTATCACACACTCCCTTTAGGTAACTCTGTAAAGAAAAAAAAAACAGGATGCTATCTGCTGAGAGAGCTAAAAGTGCACGGCAAATGAATTGACCAAAGTGTGTTATGAAACGAGGAGCATGCTCATTATCAGTTGAAATAAGAAGAAAAGAAAAAAAAGGATGCTGATCTTTTATCCATGAACAAACCACGGGAGGAGGAAGAAGAGACCTGGAAGGCTTCTTAAGAAGTATCTTCTCAATAGAGTGAGTAAAGAAAGAGGCAGGCGTTCGAGTCCATTAAACCTCAGCAGGATGGAGTTTGTGTCCATCCTAAAAGCTCCGCTCTGCGTGTGTTGAGGACATCAGACCTCAGTGTGGCAGGAAGTCCCAAAACCAGCACGCTGCCTTTGTTTCTGAGTGTCACAAGGGCAGCGAGAGACTGGCAGCATCTCCACACGCGCCACATCATCCAGCCGAGGCTTCAAAAACCGTCTGGTGAGAGGAAGTTTGGAGCGATGGACGCAAAAACAAAAGCACCTTTGTTTTTTTTTCTCTCTCTGACTAAGCTTACTCCAGGAAAGGCTTTCAGCACTGTTACAGGAAGCAGCAGCATTACGTCCAGACAGGCAGAGCTGTGTGAGAACATGCTAACAGCTGCTTGGCATCACCATTGTGCCATCTGATCCAGGAAGTCCATCTGCTTCTGATTCCTCAATCAAACACTGACACTGCTTCGTGCTTTAATGCTGCACACATCCTTTCCTTCCTTCTATCTTTCCATCTACAGTCACACTGGGGAAAGTCAGGTCCTGCTCCCTTTTCAAACGCCATTGTCTTATCCACTGTCGCTTCGTTATCATTACCTTCCAAATCTTCATTAGCGGCTGATTAGGGCTGAACGCTGTTATTGACCTTTAATTGGCTGCCGCTGTTCCTTCCACACTGGGGCCAAGTGACTTTAAGCCGCTGTTAATTGAAATCATGCTAGTGGAAGTAATGGATTTCAGCAAAATCAATTTTTGTTTGTGTAAGTCAATTAATGTTTGTGTAAGGCAAGCCCAAGCAGCAATCCTGGCATTTAGGTTTTAATGTTAGAAATCAACAGGAATGCTTTCGGAGATAGAAAAAGGCTACAAGACATCTTATAGAAACTTACGAGAAAGAGAGATTTTAGGCTTCGGTTAGTTTCCAGGAAACTAAACTTTGACTGGTTTTTGCAGGGAACACCAGGAACTTAACTCATTTTCAGCCAGAAAGGGAACTGTGAAGGCTTCCTCTGAGACACGTGAAGCCACCACCATCTTCAAACTGCTGCTCAAACTATGTCGCAGAGTGGCGCAACACACTCTGAGGAAAGTGCTATCCGCCCTATTCCACATACATGAGCTCACACACTCCTGAGCACGGACGGCTGTGGCATTGTCGGGATTTGACGATAGGGAGAACGCCACACGCGTGTTTCTAGGGTCTACAGTGACAGAATACTGTATGTCTGGTCAAAAGTTGACAGTATTTGCAATTACTGCAAACCTGCAGGACAGCCAGATGTTTTGTAAGACGCACGATGAAAAGCTTATCTTCAAACAGCAGAGCAACTGTCTGGTCTGGAAAGCATCTGGGATGGATGGGAGAGGGAGAGAGTGTGTGTGTGTGTGTATATATATGAGGGTGAATGTGAGAGAGAGAAAGAGAGAGTAACTGAATGAAAGACTAGCATCCGCTATCCCGCGGGAAATCCAGCAGCCAGCATTGCCAAGGCAACCTCTGGCCAGTCACGCTGACAAATCTCTTCTGTGAGAATGAAAAAGAAACAGAAAGACAGAGAAAAAGACTGCGAGGTGTGACGGTCTTTTATCTGCTCTGAGTAGGAAGACTGACGGGCGCAGTGTGAGTGGGCTCGGGGCTCCGCCCCTTCCAGGATACGGCGCACAAATGCCACCTCTGATGTAGTTAGCAACCAAATGTGACCTTCACCTTGGCTGGCTCGTCCTCTCTGAGGAGACAAGCAAGCCATGGCTGCGCTAATAAAAGCAGGACAGCAGGCTGTGTATGAGGGGAGCGCTAAAAAAAAAAAAAAATTAACACCTGCTTAGAAATGCAGTACACGCGACTAAAAACAAGTCTGAAAAACACAGGAGGGATTGGGACCCGACTCGCTTTCCAACACGTTCTACATACAGATACCAAAAGAGCTGCAGGATGAAGGAGAGACAGTCTGTGGGTGAGGTCCACAATCTGCCTCGACTCGAACACAGCACCGAGTCAGATGTTTTTCGAAGGGAACTGCTCCAAATAAGGAGGTGCGATGTTCTGACAAATCTGACAGCCCCGTTGCTGCACAGCAAAATAAACAAGGAGGAGTTTAAGTTCGGCAATAAAAAAAAAAACGGAGCCATCTGCTTAACGGAGAGACACGCCGGCTTTGATTTGGGAGCGCTTGCCCTCCAAATCCCTGCTTTCTCTTCATTCCCTTTCCCCCTCCGAGGCACTTTGGTGTTCTCATCACCTCTCTTGTTTACATGCCTCGCTCTCTCCCTCTTCAAGTCTCTTTTGTCTTTCAGCTCCTCTCTCTCTCTCTTCTCTCTCCATCTCCTGGTTTTAGAAAATATGGTTTGACGGCACATTGAGCTCATGTGTCTGATCTCCACTCGAGAAATAAACACAGCATCTCCCTCGCTCAATTCTTCTCATCACCTCCATTCCACATTCCCCTCACTCCTCGACTCAGGATCAATTTGCAGATAATCATAAACACACTCTCGCTCTCCAGGTTCTGGCGCCACCCAAGGCACGATCTCTAAAGACAATTACTGAGTGTAGCTCAATGCATCATCTCGCTCATAGGAGCTGCTCCTGTTATAGTAGCTATAAACAGTCTGAACCTCACCAGCCTCATGTGTTTCTCTCTTGGATTTAATAAGAGAAAGGAAATGGAGCTTTTCATGTTACAGAGAAACTGCGAAGCGTGAATTACTCGGGTCCTGAACACTTTCACATGGCGGAAAACATGCTGAAACTGGAGACTCCTTCCGTGAATTTAAAATAAACATGTCTTTACAGAAAACATCACCACATCAAGTACACATTTTCCTGCTGGTTGTTAAATAACAATACACACAACAAAACTAATCCCGCAACAAGAGTCGTCTAACACTAACAATGGTTCAACTAACACAAAGTCAATACATCAGCAATGTGCAGCATCACTCAAAAAAAAAAAACACCTTCCTGATGACATACAGCCGTGTGTGTGTGTGTGTGTGTGTGTGTGTGTGTGTGTGTGTGTGTTGTGTATCACTCTGTGGCACACCTGCTCTCATTAGGGAAAGAGGGATGAGTGGAAAGGCCTTGTTTTCCCTAACAATTACAGAAGATTAATGACGAGTGTCACATGCCATACCTGTCATTAAACCTGCTGTGGCTTAAACACACACACACACAGTTCCCTGTTTTATATGAGAACTGTAACACAATTATTTCTATCCATATTCATAGCTGTATTTGTATTATTATAACCAGAAGGTCCCCACCATTCCTTCTTTGTTTTCTGTACGTGGGACTTTCTTTCTTTCTTTCTTTTTCTTTCTTTCTTTCGTTTGTTTGTTTCTTTCTTTCTTTCTAAAATGCCACTCACCCAGTTTTTGTATCTGCTTGGTTACTTGATTTTATTTTTCGAGAATATAAACAAATTACTAGTGTAATGAAAACTACCGTGACTTTGACCAGGCAGTTACTAAGGATGCTGTAAATGCAGCGCACATTCATGATTTTTTTTTTCTTACGTCCTATAGGATCCCAGTCATGATGGTGAACCTTTCTGCCTATTTGTATTTGTGCCTCTTTGTCTATATTTAAATCTATTAAAGACCCATTATGTGTCTATTCTGAATACTATTCACTCTACACACTGAGACAAGATCAGCTACTACTAATCTATGAAACGTACTGAAGGAAAAGTGCGTGCAATTAACTTTACCTTCTCCAGCGGATGTAATAATCAATCAGTGGAACGGCTCCACGGCTCGACCTGCACTGCAGAGCTACAATCTTCATGCAAACTGATCTCTCTGCGCACAAGCACAAAACATCGCCGTAATTTCCCTCGCTCTCTCCTGAGCTGCTCTTTCCCCTATCTCACAATCTCACACTGCATGGTGCTTGATGATCATTTGTACTGAAGCTGTGTGTTCTCCTGGCACCGTGAGTAGTAAGTGTGTGTGTGTTTGTGGTGTGTGTGTGTTTGTGGTGTGTGTGAGTGATAATGATTGGCAAGCGAGGCGCAGCAGGATGAGGCTGCCAGTCTTGTGTTACAGCCTGCCATGTCAACGGGGGGTACAGCAGCAGCTGGCACCCGCTGCGGAAATTCAGACGTAATCACACACACACACACACACACACACACACACACACACACACACACACACAAATCCTAAGTGTCACCAGAAGCAGCTGTGTGTCCGTGGGCATTAATACAGCTGCCGATGGATACTAGTACATTTAAAAAGTACTGTATGTGGAGCACGTTAAAATCATGAAAAGAATTCTACAACTCTCCCTCTACAGAAACCATGCAGATCCAAGCTCTTCAGTTAATGTTCACATCAGTCATCAGTCTGCAGAGTTTGCACAGGATGGTTAAGAGTTAATGATGATGATGATGAACAAGATCAGAGGAGAAAGGCCAGACTGGTTCAAGCTGACAGCAAGGTTACGTTAACTCAAATAACCACTCGTTGCAACCGTGGTGAGCAGAAAAGCATCGCAGAACTCACAGTGTGAAACATTGAGGTGGATGAGCTACAACACCAGAGGACCACACTGGGGGGTTTGCTGAGCACCTTCGTAACATCAGAATAAAGGATTCCTCCTTTCCAGTGGCGAGAAAATTAAATGCCCAAAAATAAATAAATCAATAAATACATAAAGATCTGGCAACCTCAGAAGTATGAACTACGCATGGGTGATCTGCATAATCTTGATTTCTCCTGTTCGGTTTTTGCACTTTAAACCTTCTGCATATCTCCTCATAGGAAACTGCTTTCCAGTCAGATTAGTCATATGCGTCTCTCTGCATCTCTGAGGTCTGATCCAGGATCAGATTTCATCCATTTCATGCTGATCTAATTTCATTTTATTCCAGAGTTCAACTGATCAGGGAGCAGCTACAAGGTTCAGCACGTAAGCGACAGTGTGATTGAGGACGACGCTGGCCTCAGCAGATTTGGAAATCCGTGGTATTCCACTCGCGCTGTTTATCTTCACGCTGCAGTGCTGAAATGTGAAAAGCCGGGCTAGCGGGGCGTGATGGGCCTCAGCGACATGGGGCGAGAGAGAGAATTCTCACACCGGGGATGGAGAAATAACAGTGCCAAGTCACAACAGGGAGGGGTGGGTAGAGAGAGACGGAGAGGGGCAGAGACATGGGCAGCAATAGAGCTGTCTACGTGATGGATGAGAAAGAAGAGAGAAAAAACAAATAGGTGAGAAATGTGGAAAAACAGAAGACGTGGAAAAAAAGAAAGAAAGAGGAGGTAAGGACGACAGACAGAGATTACATATAAAAGAGAACAAGAGACAGAATAAGAACTCATTAGGGAGAATGAGCGAGAGAAAATGAAAAAAAAAATGTGAGGTGGAAAAATCACGAGATAGAAAAGGAGAGAGCTTTTGCCAGGCATGGCATTCCTACTGTAGGTGTAATGTTTCTCACAGAGACACAAAGAGACAGAGGGAGAGACGGAGTGAGACAATAAAAGACAGGGAGACAGCGTGAGAGAGAGTAAGACAGAGTGAGAGAGTAAGAGACAGTGAGAGACACAGTGAGAGTAAGACAGAGTGAGATACAGTGAGAGTGAGACAGTGAGGCAGCATGAGAGAGAGTGAGACAAAGTGAGAGACAGTGAAAGAGTGAGAGAGAGGACAGAGCTGCACAGCTGAAGCAGCTGTCTGTGAGAACTCCAGCGCCGGCGCTCTCTGAGAAGAAAAAAGGCAAGAGTTCAAAGCCCACTGAGGACGGCGCTGATGTGAGCTGGAGGAATTCTGGAGGCAGAAGCGTGAAGACACACACGTCACACTGCTAGAGTGAGACAGACAGACCGAGAGAGAGAGAGAGAGAGAATGAAAGTGACTCCAGAGGGAGCTCTGTAAAGCTGTGTGCTGTTACTGCTGTACTGAGAAATGGCCCTGATAAACTTTCTCGCTGTAAATAATTCCCTCCTGCTCAGCGGCATGGTTACACCCAGCAGACAGCCAGGGCAGAGACATGAGGACACGAGATCTCCCACTAAACCACCTTCAACACACAGCCAGATGTTTTTATCGTGAATGGGAGGGGCGCAGTAATACAGATGTTCATAAAGCTGTCTTAAATTAGCTGGAGAACCTGTAACAGCAGAGCCCAACAGAATGAAGCGGGATATGACGACATGCTCCAGAGACGAGGCCTGCTGATGACACCTCTCCGTCATCAAGCTTATTACAAAATGAGGACGTGTCCAATCAGACGCCAATCAGCCAGGCTGCTGAGAGAGAGACAGAGAGACGCATTCTCCTCAGAGGAGTTGTCAGTATCATTTACTCCTTTAATTAATTACTGCCCGGGACTACCACAATGCACAGCAACACACTGGATAGCAGCCTCACCACTGGGTTTGCTAAACACTGACCCATATGTACCTGTCAGCCCTAATGAATGGGGCGTGGCCTCTGCACCCGTCAGCCCTAGTGAATGGGGCGTGGTCTCTGCACCCGTCAGCCCTAGTGAATGGGGCATGGCCTCTGCACCCGTCGGCCCCAGTGAATGGGGCGTGGCCTCTGCACCCATCGGCCCCAGTGAATGGGGCGTGGCCTCGGCACCCGTCGGCCCTAGTGAATGGGGCGTGGCCTCGGCACCCGTCGGCCCTAGTGAATGGGGCGTGGTCTCGGCACCTGTCGGCCCTAGTGAATGGGGCGTGGTCTCGGCACCTGTCGGCCCTAGTGAATGGGGCGTGGCCTCGGCACCTGTCGGCCCTAGTGAATGGGGCGTGGTCTCGGCACCTGTCAGCCCTAGTGAATGGGGCGTGGCCTCTGCACCTGTCGGCCCTAGTGAATGGGGCATGGCCATTTCAGTGTAAGGTTTCAGTGTATGGGGTGTGGCCTCTGTACCGGTTGGTCCTAGTGAAGGGGGCGTGGTCTCTGCATCTGTCAGTTACTGTGAATAGTGGTGGTTGTAAGAGCCCGTGACTTAATACCCCTTAACTCTAACCTTTTTTTTTTTTTTTTTTTTTAAATCTCCCCAATAGCATGTCCAGAGTGCAGGAAACAAAATACATAAAATAAATGAACACAGGTAGCTGAGGTTGTGTAATTAGAAGAAACGTGTCAGTCAGTATTAGTGATTAAGACTCTGTGCTAGTTATCAGTGTGAATATTGTCAGAAAATGCTCCCTGTCGAGCTACATGTGCTACCCCTGAGATAGCGATTCTGACCCCTTCTGGTCTCCGGACCTTAGGCCTGGTTCATCCTGATGCCCTACTCCTGGTTGGAGTTCTCAGCTCGTGGAAATCCCTCACTGCTGCTGAGGATGGCCTCCAACACGGACAGCATAAAGATACAGGGGATTACTGTGGATGGTACCACTTAGAAACCAGGAAGACTGCTCTGGACTGCAAATGACACAAACAGTTTTGCTACAATGGCTTAGGAATGCGATTGCCCAAAACAGTTTGCCTCTCAAGTCTCCATCAGTGAACGCTTGATAACTTCGACGAAACAGACTTCATATGAAACCTATAATGAAATTCCTGGTTACACAATTGCATTTTTTTGACCATATAGCACACAGTGACAGAAGGGAAGTATTTATAATCGCGCTACCCGCTGTCACCCAGATGAGGATGAATTCCCTTTTGAATTCATAAATTTAAAATTGATAGATTTCTGTAAAGCTGCCTTGTGACGATGTTCACTGTTAAAAGTGCTATACAAACACATTTAAATTGAATTGAAAAATCACAAGCAGGACCACCACGGAGCCAGTGCTGTGCACGCCGGACACTTGTATCCTCTCGCATGTGGAAGTTGTTTGGGATACCAGCGTCTGCCAAGTGCTGAAATGTAAATGTAGAACACGTATCATATCAGATAATCAGTCAAACCCGAGCTGATCGACATCCAGCGCTGCAGGGGGACGCGTTAGCAAGATATTAAATACTGTATCATTACTGCACTGTTTCTCATCATATGTACACTGTACTGTCTCAGGAGAGAGAGACACTGTAGGTTTTTTGGCACCGAAATAGCTTGGCTTTTAACCAACACACTTCTCTCGTTGTACTGTTCTCTCTCTCTCTCTCTCTCTCTCTCTCTCTCTGTCTCATGCAAGTCAATAAGCTTTATGGCTGGATTTTGCTACAGCGGCGCCAAACGATGGCTGAAATGAACATTAAGAGAGTGTATTGCAAAATGCATAAAGCAATTGAGCACAACGACAATCGGATTCCACCTGCGATTATCATCGAGGAAAACCTCTGTCCATTTCTCACTCTGCCTCGTTCGTGCCTCTCTGTCTCGGAGCTTCTGTGCTCGTGACCGTGCTGGGAGCGAGGCAGTGTGAGACAGCGATGGAAGAGGAAGTGGCTGTGATTTGCCGTCACTTCCTGCACTCCCTGTCTCTCCTCTTTTCAGGGCTGTGTGCAGAGAATTTCTGCTCTGATACTCGGCTTCTCAATACACCACAGGATAGCGAGAGAGGGAGAGAGAGGAGGATGTGCACGGTGTCCTTCGTCAAGGTTAAAAGGTAGATGTGCCATTTCAGTTAACAGCAACAACGTGCTCCACTCTGTCGCTCTCTCACGGTTAATTACCGCCTCCTGCCGATCTCTTAATTACATCTCTTCCGCCTTGCCTTCTTGTCGCTCTCTTTTCCCCCTTGGAGTGATGAATAATGCAAATGGGAGCGCTGTAGTTTTTTTCCACGCTTCGTGGTTTTCAAACACACCCTGTCCACTGTGAATACCACCGAAAGGTGACGAGGGGTGATGGGAATCAACTGTGAATCGATAAACGTCGCCGTCGACCTCCAGACAGCGGCTCGATAGGTCTCGATTTTCTCACTGGGAAAAACAAAGGAGCCCGACGCTCATTTCTACGTGCACAGCGAAGAGGGCGGAGGGGAAAAAAAAGAAAAAAAAACTCGTGTCCTGACATTCACTTCCTCCTATGCAGGGACGGAGACGAGAGCGTTCCAAGGGATCTGCTTGGTTATCGGTGAAACACTGCAGTCACCTCCTGCATCGGGGGACACAGTAAGCTTCTTTTACGCTACAGGATTTCAGGTCACAATCTGAATCCTGCCTTCCAATGAGGCCCGAGTCTCCTCCTGGAGATCGGCACTAACCTTAATCTCACACTTCTGACCAATCTAATGCAATCCGGCAGCTGAATATTAAATCACAAAGCCCTTACAACGGGTCTAGATTTTTGCGTAAGTATATTTGGGGACTTTTCTTGAGTTGTTAAGGATGATGTTTAGCAAGTTCTGAGAGAGACTGAGTCATTTCAAGTCACCAACAAGCTCTAGTTCACAAAAAAACCCACTGGGTCTTACATATTGCTTAATAATTTAACAATAATTTTAAATTAATCTCGTCCAAGAGATTTCAAATCCACACTTAGCATCACAGTTCAGCAGTAATAAAGAGGTTTTCTGTGGTTGATAAACATTAATGGCTTCCAAACAAGACCTTATGACCAATCAGGTGTTTTATTACTGAATCCCGACATGGCTAGAAAGCCAACATCTGTTTAATGTTCATTAGCCAAAGCTAGCTGAGTTGCGTTAATGTGGTTAAATAATTAATCGACAGCACCATTTCACGCTTAGCGCTGCTTCATGACGAAGGAAAGCTAGAGGTGATGTCAGATGAGCAGGTTTGCAACTTGATCAGCTGATCAACTTTAATCCGAGATTAATCCAAGATCACAACATTTCTGAGAACAGCTTTACGTGCCAAATCTTGGAAATGAACAAAAGCTCATTTCACCTTCACGAAAATGTAGGAAAGATTTGTGCTTCTGAGTACTGAGACAAAATCTCAGAGGTGTGTCAGAAGCGTGTCAGAGGCGTGTCAGAAGCATGTCAGAGGCGTGTCGACGTTACTCCGTGTACCTTTAGTAGGCTCTGTGCGCTTCGGGAGATCCATCGTGTCATAGTTTTTGTCGTTGTCCCCGTTTCTCCTCCCTGAGAAAAGAGAAAGAGGACTATAAGAGACAGCGAGAGAGCCGAGAGATATAGGTTTTACTAACTGGAGAGTAAATGCCATGTCCAGCTCAGACATTTACACACACACACACACACACACACACACACACACACACTACGCTCTAATGGCTGAGGCTCTCCCAAGTGGAAATCCCTCTTAATAATGCATGAGAAGAAATATATCTACAGCAGAGTGGGCTAATGAAGAACATCCCCCATGCCCCACACACACACACACACACGCACACACACACGCACACACTCTCAACAGGAACAGATGGCTCAAACAGGACACAAGATAAATGATAAGATGTGAACAAAAGTCTGGGTTCTAAGACGGCCGTGTCAGACACAGAACACACACGAGGAGAGACGGAGTGATGGACGGAGAGAACGTGAAAGACAAACTCACCTTGATTAAACCATTCCTCTACAGTTAGCCAGTGCAGCAGCAGCCAAGCACAAGCAAAGGGAAACAAGAGAAGAAGCATGATATAAAAATGTGTGTGTGTGTGTGTGTGTGTGTGTGTGTGTGTGTGTGTGTGTGTGAGACAGAAGACAGGCTTCACCAAAGAAGCTGTGTTGTTGCTAAATACTTGCTGTGACTGTGCTGACTAGCATAACGGCGTAATAACGTCAAAGGAATAATGGTGCATTTTGTTCTCAGATGATTTCTGCGAACACAGTTTAGATGAATAGACGAATGCAGGATTTTAAATTTGCTCTCGGCTGGGCCGGATGCTTACGGACTGTTTTGCTAATGAATTTTGTGCACAAAGCTAAACGACCTCCCCTTTTAACTCCGCTAACGCATTTCTAGGAAGAGGAGGTCATAATTCGGGGAAGCGAGGCTGAGGCTGAGGCTGTGTTGCGCTTTCCAGCTTAAACGCAGGTCATTTCCTCCTTCAGGGTGCACCTCGACAGCAGCCCTCGTTATCTGTTACGTACGTTCAGGAGACATCAGTGTGATTTATAGACATTAAGGGTTTTAAGACGTTGGAGCGTAATTGGCGTCGCTGTAGACGTGACCAGGGACAGGAGAATTATTATCCGAGATTTTCTGCGTGTGCGCTTGTGTCATTTCTGACCATGTGGATTAATAACGAGAGGAAAAAGTGGGTTACTGCTGGCACGCTCTACCAAACGCCCACCAGAGGGGGAGGGGCTACTTCTACACTGTTTACACACACACAGTCTCCGAGTCATCTGTCAACAAACAATTAACCATTCCTGAGTCATCGCACAGGACCACAGACACACAACAGCCATCGCTGCTAGGCTACAACACACACACACAACTGACACGTACACACGCTGTGACTAATCACGGCTTCCTTGACGTTGGCCTCACAACAACTCCACCTCGTTTTTAACTCTATAACCTGAGGGCTAATATTATTTCCGTACTTAACACCTGAATTATTTCTGACTCTGGGAGAGACTGACCTTTAGCCTTCTTGCCACCGAAGCAACCGGCGTCGTCCTTCTTCTTCCTGTGAGTCCCCGTGGAGCCCGGCGCCTGCACAGAGGACGGGTCCTGGTACTTCTCTGCT
Source organism: Pangasius elongatus (assembly GCA_033441825.1). Taxonomy (NCBI): domain Eukaryota; kingdom Metazoa; phylum Chordata; class Actinopteri; order Siluriformes; family Pangasiidae; genus Pangasius; species Pangasius elongatus. The sequence goes on from JAKKZN010000024.1 coordinate 1,259,950, forward strand.
CCCGGGACTTCTTTGTGAACGTGGTAGGAAAGATTCCTCATGATGCACACGCAGTTCTCCACAGACTGAGGAAGAGACAGAGGCGTCTAAAAGCTGGAGGAACTCCACAGCTGACCAGGCAGAAGACAAACCTTTACAGACATGTATACCACATATAGCGATGTTTTCTGTAAGGAGATGTTTATGTCTCATTTATGGAAGGAGTCTCCAGTGCCAGTTAACAAGCTGTAACTTTAGGTTTTCCTACACAGCGAAGTCTTCCGGACATTTCTCTCTTATTAACGTAAGGAATAACCAGGAACCTGTTTCACGGAAGAACCACAACATTAACTGTAACTATAAATTGATAGTAATTCTAAAGTTAAAAATGAATAGAATGATTAGTGCGGGCAGTTTGCTGTGGTGTAAGAGGAACAGAAAACTTCACGGTGGTAACAGTAGCTCCGCTTCATCACGCCGCCCTGTTGCTGATTATTTCCCAATAAGTGCTTAATAAGTGCGTTCTCAAAAGAGAAAACTGGACGTCGAACCTTAGCGTCCGAATTCTAGCTCTGACAAAATATTTATACGTTTTTCCAAAATGGAGTCTCACCTTGTTGTCCATGTCCTTCTTCCCCACGGCTGACAGCAGGGCATGGAGCAGGGCGTCCACCAGCCCGTCGCACTCCCGCAGCCTCCTGCGCGCCTCCGCTCCGTCCGAGCTCACGTTCCTGCACGCACACACACGCACACACACACACCAGTTTTACAAAGTGCGGCACCAGCACACGCATGCGGAACACAGAACTGGACAAAAACAGTATTACTGCTGTACACAAACAAATGTCTATTTCCATGGCAACATAAGAAAAGGGGTAATTACATTTTTAATGAATTTTTATGTTAATTCACTAAAACAGCGTCTGTGTGTATGGTGCAGCGTCTGATGTGTTGATGAGTAAGTGCTCATGCTGTGTGTAAATACATTTTATAGCGGGTCTGTGGAAAATCACGACTCGGGTTACTTAATCACGCAAAGTATTTTGCTGTGTGCCATTGTGTGTTCGAGTGAACGACTGTCATGACAGTAACGTCGTCTTTCATCCAGCATACACACACACACACACACACACACGCGTCTGCCTCACACGCCCTTCTGCTTCAGCTGTGCCATGAACGCTGCTCGTGGCAAATCAGGCTCAGGCTCCGAGCTGCTTCCTAGGCAACAGATGTCGGTGCTTACAGTTGCCATGGATACGGGCAGAGTGGCGGGGATGGAGATGGAGTGGCATCGGGAGCTGGCGACACACGGGCATGGAGCCACGGGGCTCGTATTCCCGAGTGTGTTCTACAACCTACAGGGCCAGAGTCTGACTGTCTGTGTGTTTCTCTGTCCGTCTGTCTGTGTGTCTGTGTGTGTCTGTATATCTCTGTCTAACTCTCCTTGGCTCTCAGTCTCTGCTGTCAAAGCCAAGCCTGATTATACTGATTAAACTGCTACAAGGCAAGAGGCAGAATCTGCAGGCGGGAGAGAGAGAGGGCGAGAAAAGAGAAATGCTGAAAATAAAAGAGGGATGGAGGAGGAATGCAATTTCAGGCTTATCAGACCCTGCAGTCCTTAAGGTCAGTTAATCAGAGCCACATGCAGAGAGAGACAGTTACAGGAAGAAAGAGAACGAGAGAGATCGAGAGCGAGAGAGAGAGATGGACAGAAAGAGAGATCAGACGAATGTTAATGTGCATTGTGTGGTTCCTCATGATTACAGTACCAGTCGTAGTTAGCTACACTGTCCTGTGTATTTACTGTCAGTCTGAAACTGATACTCGTCTCACGCTCATCACACCATCACTGCTACACTCTTAAAGAAAAGGGTTCCTGAACGGGTTCTTCAGATGGCTAATGGATACACTTTTCTGAAAGGGTTCTAGTAGGCACATGATCGGGAATGGAAGTCCTCTGCTGTAAGCCTTTACACAGAAACTTTAAGAGTACTTTAAGAGAAAAGAGAAAAAAACCTTAAGGGTGCTAGATAGGAAAAGCCAAAGAACCCTTATGGATGCAGGATGGGACAAATTACAGAGCCATTACAGGTGATAAATGGGAACAAAATAAAGAAGCCGGCTGTAATGTACAGAGGAAAGCTGCTAATGAGAGCATCAATACAGAGAGGGAGGGAGCGAGGCCATGAGGATCGATTCCAGCCTTTAGACCGCCACTGAAGTGTGGAACAAACAAATAGACATCATCCTGCTCTTTACTGTCACAAAACCCAGCGGCTCTTCATCACGCCTCTGCTTTCCGAGTCTGTTTTTCATGCTCATCGTAGGGGCAGCGAGACGGGGGGTGGGATGCGTAGAGTCCTTTTCCGGCAGGAGCGCAATCAGTACGAAATAATAACATTAGAGCTAAAAGCGACGTTTAAAAAACGGACTTACTGAACAGGAGCGAGAAACTATTAGCGCCTGTAATAAACTCCAATGGGAAGTCGCTGCTATATTTGCTACAATGAACCAGTCATTATGTTCAGCATGGCTGGTGGTAATATATACAACACCTTTTGTACACTCAGCTGAACACAGGCTTCACTGTCACAGGCTGTAATCTGATTGGCTAGTCATACTTCAGGAAACGTTTACACACCGTGGCACAATGAGCTCTTCAGAGCAAGATAGCATCGCTGGATTGAAAGAAAACTTTCACAGCATTACTTTGAACTTCAGTCTGTAGCACCGGGCCTGCATCCTGACTCGAGCGGTTTTCACATACAAGCAAAACCATGAGCTTGAGAGGTGTTGATGTAAGTTTAGAGAACGTGTTTTAAGAATGTTTGCGCATGGTTTATTTATTTATTTTTTTAAGAATGAAGGAATGTTAATGCTAGCTAATACACTTAAAGCCCCAGGAGCTCAGGGTCCAGACTTACACTCATCATGACACACTGCCCCTATTAGTTTCAGTGTAGTTACTGAATAATTCATAGCAGTTGCTGAATAATGTGCTTTTAATGATTAAAAAAAAGAATACTAATCCAGGGGTTAAGTGATACAGGTCAGACCGAAATGGCATCATTTTGCTACAGACATCATAAGGGATAACATTCATGTATCTAAAATTATCAAGCAAACACTAAGCGTTTACAGAACCGCACATCACTGACACATTCTCCCTTACATCTCCCTTCCACTTGTTAGTAAATAAAGAAAATGCCCAGATTTATCCAAAAGTCATTATAAAAATTAAATAAAAATGAACAACCAGATTGGAATATATTTACCTCACAGGTAATTAACAAACACAAAGCGCACAGTTAAACAGATGACAGGTGATTCAACTCTGAATCGACTCAGGGGCAGGAAGTGAACTCTAGTGAGAAAGTGATTCAACTCTGAATCGACTCACCTGCAAGAGGTGAACTCTAGTGAGAAAGTGATTCAACTCTGAATCGACTCACCTGCAGTAAGTGAACTGTAGTGAGAAAGTGATTCATCTCTGAATCGACTCACCTGCAGGAAGTGAACTGTAGTGAGAAAGTGATTCAACTCTGAATCGACTCACCTGCAGGAGGTGAACTGTAGTGAGAAAGTGATTCAACTCTGAATCGACTCATCTGTAGGAGGTGAACTGTAGTGAGAAAGTGATTCAACTCTGAATCGACTCACCTGCAGGAAGTGATCTGTAGTGAGAAAGTGATTCAACTCTGAACCAATTTATCTGAATGGAGTGAACTCTAGTAAGACAGTGATTTGACTCTAAATGCAGGAACCCAAAAGAGCAAGTGATTTGGTCCATCTATATGGACTCACCTGCAGGAGCGGAACTCTTTGAGAGAAACTGATTCGACTCAATCAGTTCCCTCCAGGAGCTGAACTGTGAGAAATGCTTGACTCACCTGCAGGAAGTAAGTCAAACCTGTCATGTGTTTCGGGTTGCGGCATTTGTGTAAATGTGAGCTGCTAAACTGAGCCACGAGTGGCAAACTGAGCCAAAGGACAGAGCTGTAGAACTGCAGTAATACCATGTGTTCTGGAAATTTGTAACGACGACCTATTTATACAGCTATCTAATCATTTATTTAATGCACTTTCCATGTTCTCTATGCTCAGGTGTGTTGTGTGACTTCTATACACACTTGACAATAGTATTTCTGTCTCTGTATTTCTGAGCAACGAATGAAGAAGTTTTACAAGGAGGTTTTCAGCCCTACACGCTCCTCAGCCAACATTTTTTGCTTTTTGGTTTGTTGAATTGTGTTCAGTGTGAAAACAATAATGAGCCAAATAGCAAACAGAGGAAATATATCGATTTCACTTGGATTCAGCAAACTGACTAACAGGTGTGAAAGTGCCCCGAAATGTGATCATAAGAACACTTAACACAATTCCTATAGGCAATTATGAGAAACTTGATCACATGCTAACTTAGCCATAAATTATGGCTAGCAAGGCTGTAATTAGCCATTGTGTTAGCGCTCAGACGTGTACATAGCACAGTGATTCAATAGAACTGAATCTGATGTACTGCTTTCTTAATCTGGTTTTGTAGAAAAGGACCACAGAAATAAAACTTGTCAAACGTCCTTTACTGACTCTCATGAAATAACTTTATGCACCTGGCTTTTCATTTAATTCACTTATCTGCTTTTCTCTTAAAAGCACCTGCAATAAAAAGCCCTTGGTCTGCTAGTACTTTTTGCTCCGAGTGGCCATTTAATGGACGGCCGCGGCTAAATGCCGCTTAAATGTGTCTCTTCCTTTGTCCCCGCGGACCTTCTGAAAACAAATTAGTATTAGATTGGATGGGGAAAAAGCCACTGTGCACAAACCCAGAGACTGCAACTGCATCACTAACACAGTGGAGTTACTGAGATGATTAAGGGAAGGAGTTGACATTCTGACAGTGGATTAAAACACCCTGTTGATGCGGATTCTTAATTAAAACCCTTTTATAGTCTGAGACTAAACTTATGCTCTGTTTCAGACGCTGAAAACATGGTTCACTGTTGTACTCAATGAAGGGTCATTATTAAAAAAAAATGCCCTGAAAGCTACAAGGCGTTCATTCTGTTCTAATAAGACTTGGGCGTTTATGTGGTGTCATCTCTGTGTGTGTGTACTTGAGTGTGTTAAGCATAAAGTCAGTTTTGTGAATGTGTTTAGTGTGCCTGTGTTCTGTGTCAGGGTTAGCTGAGTGTTGATTTATTCATGTTATCCTACACACCAACCACCATATGAAATCAAATAAGGACTAAAATTAAGATAAGAACACGTCAGTACGCTTGTTTTGGGACACTGCACCAAATATAGTGAGCTGGGCATGAAGTTGTGTTTGTGAGGACTGCGTGTGAGCTGGCAAGTACCGCAGGCATCCGGATGTGTTCTTGAAGATGGTGGTCCACTGGGCGTCCCGGGGCTTCGAGTCCTCGTTGGGCTCAGCCTCCCATCCCGAGTGCGGGATGATCACCTCGTTGGTCATGGTCTGCAGGGCGTGGTTTATGATCACCATCTTCAACGGCTCGTACGAGGACAAGTTCCACAACGTTCCTGTCAAAACCATGAAGAGAAGAAAGAACGTGTAGTTGACAGCGGAACAAGAAAAGCAACAGAACTGACGACGCGCTTTGAAATCAAGGTCATGCGGTAACGCCTCCGACACACTCAGATCTCCCACTACACGATTACTACACAAAGAGGAAGAGAGAAGAAAGTGCAAGACAGCGCTCAGGTGTGGCATCTCTCTTGGAGCCACGTGTCATTCATCACCACTCTCATCATCAGATCAGAGCGAGAGCTTGTTTCACATGATGAAGAGAGAAATACAACACGTGTCTCGCTACAAAAAACAAATGAAATGAGTCGAGAGCCTGCTCTGTGCTTTCGGGACAACAAAACGTTCAGTGCAGACTTTAGATACCCGTGCTGCGTTTGTGTTTTACGCTCAAAACTTGGGGGAGTCGTGAACAACACTGGGAGACCCAGGGAAGTCTGGGAGCGATGGAGCGCCCTTCTGGTTGTAACACCGACGCCCCCTTTCCGTTTTTTTTGTAAACATTACTCCCCCACCCTAATCCAGCTGAATCCACACAGTCAGAAATGGTTCCAAATCTAAAAATAATACACCTCCCAGAAGCCCCTGCGGTGACTCTCGGCCCTTTCATTTGGAAATATAAGCTATAAAAGCTACCTCTGATGACCACATGTGTACGCCTACATTTACAAACACTGCCCCACCCACCACTGGTGCAGAGATGACATAAAATGCATCATTTAGAGCCAGGAAATAAGATGCAGTGTACATGACAAAGCCAGGGGAGACAGACTGGGTTAAAATTGGTTAAAATTTGGGTTGCTCAAGTGTCTTGATCATGAAGACCATATTGGAAATACGTTGATTTAAAATGTCTAGTTAATGAATGGGATTGCATAAATGCACAGTGCATTCAGACTATTCTGCTCACCTCATTCCCCGGAGGAAGTAAGACACAACCTGACAGTGTCTGAGGCAGCTATATACCAAAAACTAAGCCATTAAAACCAAATCATTACATTTCATTTCCCATGATGTAAGAGAAAGTGGGAACTTTTCCTGGAGCGTAGCACTGAATGTGACACAGTGATTTTTTTTTTTTTTTTTTTGAAACCCCAGTGGTGGTTTGGTTATTATGTGTGGTAATAAGCTGATCTAGTCGGTGCCTCATACAAGGAAAGCTATTGAATGTGGCTTGCGGCGTGTGAGCTCGCAAGCGTTCAGTTACTGCTGGGATGAAAAATGTCTGACAAAGCCCATGTTTTCCAAAATAAACTCGGTGGGAGACAAATAAAGCCACAAAAACAGTAAATCAAAGTCTCTATAGACGAATAAGACACATGATGAGAAAACCGCATTCTTGGTCAATATGGAGAGGGAAAAGAACAAAAGAACCAAACCCCAAATGTTCAGAAATACAGAGCCACTCCCTGTAGTGTGAAAGTGTACCGCCAATACCCACTAAATTCGACTAGAAAACACAGATTCTTACTCTACACATCCCCATGTATCCCTAACTACACACATCTGACTCTATGTCTCTGACTCTACACGCATCTAACTGTACATGTCCCTATTCATCCCTAACTACACACATCCCTGACTCTATACATCTCTGACTCTACAAGACCACGTGTCCCTGACTCTGCAAAATCTACATCATTGATTCGACGAGCCTCTAGATACCCCTGACTCTCCATGTCCCTGATTCTATAAGACTCTACATCTTCCTGACCCTACAAGACTGTAAATGGCTCTGACTCTTCAAGATTCTACAGACTTTGTGTAAAGACTTGACAAGTCTTTACATTTTCCTTACATTTTCACAAGTCTTTACTTACCCTATAAGACTCTACAAGAATCTACATGTCCCTGATTCTACAAGACACTACATCTCCATGAGTCTATAAGACTTCGCATGTCTCCGACTGTAACAGACTCTATACATCCTTGACTCTACAAGACTCTATTCACCCCGACTATAAAAAGACTCTATATGCCCCTGATTCTACATGACTCTACATATCTCTGACTCTAAATATCCATGACTGTGTGTGTGTCTGCCACTATAAGATGTTAAGTGTCTCTGACTCTACATGTCCTTCACTCTACAACACGTTGTGCCCCAGAGTCTACATGTCCCTGACTATATGACATTCCAAGTGTGTCTGACTCTAAAAGACTCTACACATCCCTGACTCTGCTTGTCTCGGGCTCTACTTGTCTTTCACTGTACAAGACTCTATGTTCTCTGACCCTACTTCAGAGTAGTGCAGGTTTTGAGAGGTGACCCACGATTAAACACACTCTGCTCTCTGATGTCACCTATTTTTTTTTTGGTAACTTCCCCTCAGCTGGATTCCTCAGAAATCAAATCCAGAAATGGGGATGAAATTGTGTGCTGTGCCCCGAGGAAGCTCTGTGTGTGTGTGTGTGTGTGTGTGTGTGTGTTTGCAGCTTTATTGGGTTTGCAGTTTCCTGCTCGGCACTGCAGCCTCCCAGCTAATTCAATTTTGCAAGGAGCAAAAGACATGCTGCCCTTACGGGCCATTCATTAGAGGTGCTGTTACAGCCCAGACTGAGTGGAGGTGACGGAGCGGGCGGATGTCAAGAGGGTAAAGAAGGGAGGAAAAAGAGGAATTCTTCTAAAATACCACCCTGCATTTGGCTTTAAGCCTATTTGACCAAATTTGAGTTGATATTCAGACACCTGTAGAAGATGGACACGGCAGAGAAAAGGATGCAATACCACACATATGGACAAGAATTTGGTTCCTTACGTTCTCTCAAGCACAACCATTCTATGTTTAGAGTTTTGTACGAGAACACTAAAGCAGGTCCGGCTTCATATTGAGAGCATTACTGAGTTTCTTCATTTTTGCCAAATGACATCTAACAACACTTCAGTTCCTTTTAATGTGGCATTTTCCAAACAAGGGCTGCTGGAAAGAAAAGAAAAGAAAAGAAAAGGAAGAGCTTACAAAACTAGCCACTACTGTGAGTAGACCATCCTCAGAGGGAACAGTGGGCTGCTGAGGTTTTTCAGCAAATGGAATGAAAACCTCTATGATGGACTCTTTCTATTTTTGAGACCCTGCAATTATTTTTAATTGTGCTGCATAGTGCCCAGTTCCTTTGCACCGATCCCATATCATGAAGGGGTTGTGTTTTCATAGGGGCCCTCGCCAGCTAAAACCATATGGGCGTTCGGGGCTGGGGCCGATGCCCTCCCACTTGTTGCTATTTTTAGCCTTGACTGAAAGGCCCACTGCGCTGTAAAAGCAATTATCACAGCTGGGGTATGGTTGCCCTTCACTGGCTTACAGATGTCCACATGGCACAGGGATCCCACACATTCTCTGTGCTTATTGATACCAGCAGCAAAAACTGTTCCTAGTTGAGCATTCATCCTACTGAGACACAATGGTGGTCACTGGTGTACAGTCATATCCAGAATTATTGTGCTGGAAAAAGAAATAATAATGTCATCTTATAGAAATAAAGTCGTCTTGCCATTTTCAAATAACAGCCCCACTTTTTTACTTTTTGTGGTCAAACTACTCAGTGCAACATTTTCTCTAGCAAGGCAAATACAGTGATTTGTTATCCTGATCAGTACTGTGGAACCTTCAAGCCCAGAACTGAAAGAACATTGCTATGATCATGAAGACACAGGTTTTGTTCAGAGCTGATGGCTACTCACTCACAAACTGTCTCTGAGCAACCTGTAATACAAATCACTTCAGGCAAAGGGTAAATGTAAAGGGGCTAAGGTAAGAGGAAGTTAAAAGACTTTAGACCACCCATGTTAACGTGATCCCTGTAGTTCTGGGGTTTATCGCAGCTGCTATAAGCCTCTCTGCTGGATTTTCAGTACTCCTGCAAACGCATGCCAGGTAAAACCGGTAAGTGGATTAAAGCATTAGCTGTAGGGGACAAAACCCCATTGTACTCTCCCAGGGCCATTTAGCAAATCACCAGGAGATTTAAATAGCTAGGCAGCCTGAATAGCTGATCCAGGATCAGTGCATAAGTGTTCACCCCAAAGTACTGAACTGATGTAAGTTCATATCCGACTTAGCTGCATGGATTTAACTGGACAGAATGTTCTATAAAACTGATTCCCCCCAAATAAACAACTTCTGGTATACCAGACTCTGGACAGTAGTGCTTAGTAAGCCTGATCCAGAATCAGTACACCAGTCCTGACCATCTACTAATATGCCAGGCTTTGGATCATGTGCTTCAGTAAGACTGGTCCAGAACCAGTATACCAGCCTCAAAATATCTTCTAGTATGCCATGCTTTGGGCTGTGTGCTTCTGTAAGACTGCTATAGAATCAGTTCATTAAGACCAAAATAGTCATCTTCTGGTAGGGCACACTCTGGACAGTGTGTTCTGTAAGGCTGACCCAGAATCAGTACTTCGGCCCAAAATACCTTCTGGTACGCAGAAACCAAATTACCATCTTTCAGAAAACCAGACTCTGGACAACAATGCTCAGTAAGGCTGATCCACTTCCAGTAGAGCACCACAAAATAACTTCTCATATGACATACTTTGGACACTGTGCTTAAGGAAGACTGATCTAGAGTCAGCACTTTATGGCCACCATTACCATCTTATAAAAGAGCAGACTATAGAAATTGTGCTCAAAAAGACTGATCTTGAATCGGTATATTAGGACCAAAATATCATCTAGAATGCAGCAACCAAAATGAAATGTCCCCATTTAAAATTAGGACTATCATGGCTATCTTCCAGAACACCTACACTCTGGACAGTAGTGCTCATTAACCCTGATCCAGACCCAGTACAACAGCTCTAAAATATCTTCTGGCAGGCCAGACTCTGGACCAAACGTTCTTTAAGACTGGACCAAAATATCCATCTCCCATCACGCCAGAAGCTTAGAGCTGGTATTAATAGGTCTCATACTGCACCATCATGCAGCAGACAGAAGAATGCAGGTTTTAAGAATCAACCATGAATGCTAGGGAGGTCCTCTGGGACTGTAGATTTGTTGTGTCTTAGAAATAGCTGAGATGTGGGACAAGTTCTCAGTTATTGTTCTGTAAATACCTATGGATAAAGAAAAGCGATGATGGCTTCTGCACTGTAACAGAACTAAACATGTTTGCAAAATAAGGACAAAAAAGCTATTAGTGGGCTAAAGCTGGATGTATTAGCTCAAATCCACTCTTGTTAGTATAACAATGGTGCTGTCCGAGAAAACCCTCACAGGCCTATTGGGTGTTGCAGGACTTCTAATTTCTGCTGATTTAGGCTGTTTTATTTGTGCAGCAAACAACACATCAAACTGCACTATAATTAACACCATAAACAATATTACAGCATTTAAGGATGTACCAAGTCTTAAAATGCACTCACAAGGTCGAGCTGGTGGTTTAACTGAAATAATTGATTCTGAAATTGAGAGCGCATAGTGCTGCTTCTTTACCGTCTACCTCAGTGTTATTTTCATGACCCGGCTAGTCAACATCCCCACAGCAGTGATTAGCAATTATATTTTGCAATCTGTGATGCAAATTAAAAAAAAAACTTAATTTTTGTCACTAAACTCTCTTAATGAAAACATACAGTAGACTGATAAATAGATGGCGTACCTGTGACGAGCTCGCGGACCTCAGCGTCGCCGCTTTTCCTGAGCAGGCGAACGAGAGCGGGGATGCCATCGCAGCTCCTGATGGCCGCCTTGTTTTCATTGTCCTTGCCGAAGGAGAGGTTGCGCAGAGCTCCACATGCCTTGCGCTGCACTTCGCCCTTGGGGTGCTCGAGCAAGGCCACTAGAGCCGGGATGCCGTTCAGCTGTCGCACGGCCTTCTTCACTGCGTCGTTCTCGTAGCACAGGTGCTGCAGGTAGGCAGCAGCATTGGCCTTGACCGGATCGAGAGGGTGGCCCAGCATAGCAATGACCTCGGGGAGGTCCGGGTCACGCCAGCAGCGTGGGTCCTGACGTGCGATGCCACCGTCGATGCCACCATCCAGGCTGGCCGTGCTGCCCCGCTCAGGCTGTGCAAGTGGGGCGGGGTACATACCAGGAGCATAGCGGTGCCGCTCATCAATTAGTTCAGACTCAATGGGGTCATCATAGCCTCTGTTTAGGGTCAGAGAAAGAGAGAGATACGGTGGTTAGGTTTGTTTTTACCTGAACAATGCAGTGCTTATCCACAGGTAACTAATCTGAATTTCTGAGTTTTTGAGTATTATGAAGACAGAAAGACATTGCTGAAAATAAATAATAAAATCTGAATAAACTGTATGATAAAGATGTGATGTGCCGGGAAGTCTACTAAGGCATAAGCCTCGGCACGCACAGTAGGAACAGCACAGATTACAGCAGGAATAGTTGCAAAGTGTGTGAAAGCGAGTTTGGTGAAAAAGATCTTTTACTTATCAAAAAGACTTAACAGTCACTGACATGTTAAAATGACACAGTGGCCACTGACTGATCATTTCCGTGTCAAACAGAGAGACATGGAAAGGCAAAGAGTGAACAAAATTATTAGGAGCTCCAGGGGAAAAGAAATAGCTCCTTTCAGAGATGGACAGCTTGTCTGAGTCGTAAGCAAAGACAGACGTGGGGAAGGAAATAGGTTTAAGTGGAACAGTCAGTGAGAGACCGAGAGTGATGGAAACGCCAAAACATGGAGATAGAGAGAAAACAGAGTCAGGTGAGCAGCAAGTGTGGACGGCTATTAACCACGCTGTCAAAGAAGCAGCCAGAAGAGCCAGTCCTGCTGATAAGAGGAACAGCTGCCACTTCCTTATTAATGGACTGTGCCAGAGAGGAGCAATGCTTTTATTAATGAAAACGAGAGTGAGGTTACAGGAGCGAGAGAGAGAGAGAGAGAGAGAGAGAGAGAGAGAGAGAGAAGAAGACAGCAATGGAAGGTGACAGTGTTGTATGATGCCTTGGGAAAGCACGGTTAGACGCCAACATCTCTTTATCATTTCCTGATTAATCAAGCAGGAATGCAGAAAATAAAACAAAATAAAGCGAGCGGTACAGTCTAACCCACAGGCTGTCGTATTATACAGCTAAAGTTCTTTATGAGATCTGAATCTGAATCCCGTGAATATCATTCTGGATCACCGGGATCATTCGATATCAGCCCATGTCAGTCCAAGACGTTTTCATTTACTCACGGTCAGATGGTTTAATCTAAATGGAATTCCACCTAAGCCAGAATCCAGTCCAAGACTACAGCTGAGCAGGATGAGGGTTAATGGTCTCCCTCAGTGGCTTAACACTGACCTTGGGTAATCCCGGGACTTAAACTCACAACCTTCACTGATTCAATGCAAAACCATGATGGGAATGACTGGGATTTCATCGCTGGTGACAAAGCACAACATTTTCGCTGAGATTTTTCTCCCCATGCAAATTAGATATGACTCTCTAAAGCACCAAATCCAAACGACTGTCTCGAATGATTCCTTGGACCAATCCTACAGCATTAAAATAGTGGTCCGCCTTTTCTTTAGTTCCCCACTTTCGTTCCTGTACGTGCAATGATTTGCCATTTACTGTCTGATGCGCAAAAATGGAAGAAAAACTTATAACTTAAAGTATATACATCTTTCAACGACCTTAAATGTGTCCAGAGACATTAGGAGGAAAAATAAAGCATGGCAGGAAGTAGAAGAGTTGGCTGGAGCCTCTGGAGAGTGTATGTAGCTAGCACAGGCAACCTGTTCTGCTAATCTGGGAACGAAGCTGCGGATGCAAATCTACAACCGATTTTCACATGGATAAGTGCAATATTTACTTTGTGTTAAACTAGTTAGCTTGAATGTATAGCTACTACTGTTTCTCATTAGAGGAGCTGAAATAATGCTGGACAGGCCACACCCATAAACGACAACAGTGACGGTCGCTACACACTCACGTATCCTTGGAAATGTGGCTAACGCTATATACGCTGAATTACCGCATGATCAGATCTTAGTCAACACAACAACGCTGCCATTTTTTCTGGAGTCATACCCACTATTAATGGAACGTACGCCAGATATAATCTGATAGTTGCACACAAGCTTTGTAGAAGTTTCTTTTTTTTTTTTTTTTTAAATACGTGAACACTTGCATCTGACCATCTCTACTGCTGAGAGTCACTCAGCAATGCCATTCTTTACTGAAGTCATTACTTAACAAATAAATAAATAAAATAAACGGCGGACTTTTTAAAAGCCTACGTGTTTCTCAGGGCTGAAAGCCAGTCCATGCTGAGATCTTAAGCAGGAGAGATTGGGGATGTAATTAAAGCAGCGCTCCGCTGTGAGCCTACAGTGCGCTCGAGCACTTTTATAAAGAGTTCATTAAAGCCAGCGTTCTGTCTTTTACGCTCTCCTGCTCTCGGCCCGAGTGTTAGATTTCTGTGTGGGCTGAAATTTCTGACCTTCATCCAGCGTTTATGTCTTAAATATTCCATTATGTATGTATATGTATAAGTTTATAACTAATATGAACTATATATTTGCTATATAATACTCATTTGTGTTTGCGTGTGTATGAGGGTCTATTACACTTTTTTTTTTAATAGCATGACACTTTATATAATTCTATAATTACAGCTCTACTTCAAAGCCATCTCTGCTGATTAGCCGATTAGCCGAAGCTAACTATCTCTGGTGCATTTGTTCTGTGTGTGTAATCCAGGACACGACTGATTTCTGCCAAAGTGCTGTACAGATTCATTTGGTAATCAACCAAAAGCATGTGTGTGTGTGTGTGTGTGTGTGTGTGTGTGTGTGTGTGTGTGTGTGTGTGTGTAAAAGCCAAAAATAATTCTGTCTGAGTGAGTGTAGTCGGCTAGGGAGGTTGTTTGTGGGTAATGTGATGTACTGGATATAATAGAAAGAGCCTTGATAAATGATGTCATTGTCATAACCACTTCAGCCACACACACACACACACACACACACACACACACACACACACACACAGCTTGAAAATTGAAATTCCTGAGAGCTCAGCCGCTTGGTCTGAGTGATGGGAATGTCAGGATTTGCATTTAAACCGGAGCTGTGTGCATTCCCAGGACAGGAACGACACTGACACTAGGACCTATGCGCTGATTACGGAAGCTCCTCCGTCTAACTATAATTGATAATTTTGCTAATAATCTGGCCTTCGTGAAACCACTCCTTATAAGGCGAAAGCCAGCGAGGAGGGCAGCGAGAGGTATGAAGCACTCTAGGAATCTTTCCATCTCCCACGCTGAGAGCGTTTCACACAGACAGGATCTCCCTGAAAAGAAAAACAACCTTTCCTCAGCGCCGTGCTCAGAGACTCGACCAGGGTCAGAACAGGAACAGTATTAAGTCTGCGCTCACAGATGGAGATATGTGTGCCCTCTTGGCTTGTTTTACAGCGTCATCGCAATGCGCTGGTACCAAAACGACCACGTCTAACGATTACGTATATGAATTTGTTTCCTTTTCTCTCGTTCGAGGAACGTGCACTTGTTCAGGAGATAAATAGTGCAATAATGAGCTGTTCACTACTGGATCAGCCTATAGATATACACACGTCAGGGGCGAAGGGGGCGTCTCTAGGGGTCATCTCCATGGCAACATGGCAGGATAAACAGGTGCATAAGGGGTCACCCAAAGAGAGACAGAGAAAGAGTGCAGAAAAGGTACAGATGTGATTCAATATGAACCAGGGTCATCATTTTTCACCACGTTCTGTCCTCCATCCAACTTCTGTTAACATGAACGATGAAAAAACAAGCATTATTTCACATTAAGTGTGCAAATTAAAAGCTGAGCATGAGGATGCCATTTCATCTCTTATTTCATCGTGCCATTTTTGTTACCTTGGTGATTTTTTTTTTCTCTCCAGTTAAGCATTGTGGTCTGAACTACTGATCATTAAGCGTGGGTATTTTTGCTCCTTCTGCCTCTATGGGCTATTTTAAATCATCAGAGGTTCTGGAGCATGAATATTAATTAAGTGGTGTGCGGAACAGACGCGCTGCATACAAACACAATTATCCAGGCCGAATAATGAACAAGGTGAAAGTAACACAAATTTCCCACGGCGAGCAATAAATACTTTCACACTTGTATTTTTTTTTTAAAAATCAAATCTGTACTGCTTTTGAATTTAAAACATAATAACGGCAGTTTGTCACTTCCTCCATTTTCATTTTCATCCTGGCTCAGATCGCGAGCTTGAGCCTAGACGATGCCACAGCCATCCGCGGCAACTGAGCATGCTTTTCGAGCGGGAGGGGCATTCTCTCTCTCCGCTGTCAATCACAGAGACACTAGCCAATCGTGTATGAGGAAGAGGGTAGCGCTTTCCTCAGTGTGTGTTACGCTGCCCTGTGATGCAGCATGAGCAGCAGTTCGAGATGATGCGTTCGGCCGGGTTCACGCGTCTTGGAGGAAGCATGCGTTAGCCTTCACCCACCCTGCGCAGTAGCTGTCTTGTGATAGCCAGAGAACTGGGAATTGGCAGGACCAATTGGGGAAGAAATCTAAAAAGAGCCATTAACTAATCATCTGTGAGGGCACAAATCTTCTCCTCCTAGCGTGTTCAGTTGCATGAGCAACAATAAAATAAAATGTCTGAGAGGAGAAACATTAGCTTTCAATGTCCACACACAGTCACTAAACTGTGACCACGGTGTTCCTGGACTTTGATTGGTTTATGGAGAACATGACATCATCTTGTAAGTGTGTTGCCAGTACTGCACATGTGCAGCAGCGACGCCACTAAAAGCCTGCTAACACTAATGAAGCAAAATAGTTTGAACTGAAGCGAGAGGGTGAAAGAGTGACGCTGAGAAGGTGCGCGGGATAAACGGTGCTCATGTAGCGTCAGTAATGGATTAAACACACTCCACCTGTCGCTCACTGATTCGAGTGCATCGGGATGATTTCCGTTGTAAACGTCTCAATTTCCTCGTGAGTGTAATTGGCGGGTTTCTGAGCCGGCTGCACAATAAGCTGTAATTATAACTCGCAGATCTCCTCGTCCATTCATCATTTATGGTCCCAGTGTGTTATTATAGGGATGCTATAGAGACGTGAGTGTGACAAAGTGCAAAATATATATATATAAGCACTTTGTGTCCTTATAACAGATCATTATGCATAAAATAGTCTGGAGCTCATCATAGCTAGATGTGTGTGTGTGTGTGTGTGTGTGTGTGTGTGTACACTTCACTGTGTGTGTGTGTCAGCCAGGACTGAAATCCTGCTTGACAGAAAATGCTTTCTTTATACTCTTCAGTCCATTGTCCAAACACACACACACACCTCTACTTCATGTCAAATGTCAGCTTTTATTTGTTCTGTCATTTTTTTTTTTTTTTTAGAAATGTGCTTGTGTCAGAGCAAAGCGCTATCAGGGGCATGCTAGCTCTGTGTGTGTGTGTGTGTGTGTGTGTGTACACAATGTCAGTGTGGGAGCCAGACAGGGCTAGAGTGGGGCTGGTGATTAAAACTTGGCCACTTTGCTCTAAACTACATACCATTTAAAGAAAAGCAGCACTCATTAGACTAAATCAGAAATCCAAGTTATTGGTCATTGTTGGTGCTCTCATTATAACAAGCTGAACATCAGTTTCTCTCTCCGAACCTGTGAGAGACGAGCAAAGGCTCATGGCCTCGCCCATTTCAGCCTGAAAGCATGAGAGAGAAGTGTCAGGAGGAGAGTGATGCTCAGGCTGCTCCTACTGACACAACCACATGCTCACTAGCTGTTAGCACTTAAATCCCCCCGTGCAGCGTCGTCACTCCGAGCATCTGTTTACAAGCGCGTAAGATGATGTCCCTCAGCCACAAAAACAGATGCCTTATCCTTAACTATCCACACTCCTCTTCTCTCCCTGCTCTCCTGCCTGATGCGGCAGCGCCCGTGTCATGACACCGTCGGCATATCCAGCCCACGCTATGGAAATTTTTTACAGACAGCTATAGAGTCTGTAAACCATGGAAGACCAACTAACTAAGCTATGTGACACTGATGTGACACTGAGATCAGACTCCGATTAGACCCTAATCTCCCTCATGTGACACTGAGATCAGACTCCGATTAGACCCTAATCTCCCTCATGTGACACTGAGAATCAGATTAGACCCTAATCATCCTCAGGTGATACTGAGATCATACTTAGATTAGACCCTAATCGTCCTCAGGTGATACTGAGATCAGACAAAGATTAGGCCAAAACTTCCCTGACATGATACTGAGATCAGACTCAGATTAAACCTGGACTTTCCTGAGGTGATACTGAGATCACACTCAAGAATAGACCCTAATCTCCCCGAGGTAATGCTGAGATCAGACTCAAACTGTTCTTAGGTAAAACTAAGCCAGGTATAAGGATAAATGTAGAGCATCCTGAGATCATACAAAGGTAACATCCTGATATTACGTTGATCAGACTGAGATCGGACCCTGACCCTCACCTGACGCGAGGACCGTTGCGCAGCGGGTCTCTCATGGCACGTGCCGCGGTGGGCAGTGTGCGGCGGTTGGCGGTGGAGTAGTCAGGCTCCAGCTCGTACGGCTCTTCTTCGTCTGGGCCGAGGCTGCGCCGGTCGTCCTCCAGTCCATACGGCTCTGGCTGGAAGCGCTCCGGCTGTGAGCGATTGAGGTCCATGGTGCTGCTGCCGCCCACGGGTACTTGCGGCTGTGCCATGTGCCCATAGTCGTCCCTACGGATGGGGAGGGTGTAGCTGTTCTCCATGCGGTAGCCGTAGGGCCGGTAGGGGCGGTAGTTGAGGCCACGGGAGAGGCTGCCGTAGTTGTCGCAAACGTCCCCGTAGGCGTCGTGCGGGCTGTAGTACGAGTCGCCATAGTTGCTGTGGTTGTAGGAGCGCGTGAGCGTGGACGTGGCCTGAGGTGTGACGAAGCGATCGCCGTTCTTCATGAAGCGACGGTCGATGGAGTCTGTGTAGCTGCCCAGCGGCGAAGAGCCGTCGGGAATCGGCAGACCATCTGGACCCAGCGGCACCTGACGCACAGTGCGGGTCGTCACTGTCTTCACCATCTTGGTCACCTGGAAGAGCAAATGGATAAAGAAGTTGGCAAGAATAAATAAATAAATAAATAAAAAGCGCATACAGCGGAGCGTGAAGAAATGTCGAGTGCAAGGAGTTTGTTCTCCAGCACAGTTTCAGGTTTACTTTGAAAGCTATTAAATGTCACGTGCTAGAGTTCGGCTCCAAAACAACACACACTGTCAGATTGTTTTATTAATTACGACTCAGAATCCCAAACTGGTTCAGAGAGGTAAAAAAAAAAAAAAATAGATGAATAATTAAAGCCCATACTGGCACAGAGTTGTGTGGTCATGAATTTGAAGAAGATGTATTTTCAGGCTGCACCACTTCAGAATGCGTAAACGCTTTTCGGGGGGATATTGAATTTCTGTGATAAATATGAGCCGGCTTCCTTGCAGGCAGCACTGATATTTCCACCGCACACCATGCTACTGAAGTTCACTTAATAATGAGCAAGACGTCAAAGTGCTATCTGATCTAGCCTGGGCTTTTTTTTCTTAACGTGGGTTTCGAGCGTCCACAACATTACCCAGTGCCTGTTTGGGTTGTAAATCATTCATATTTACTTTGAAGCTTGATGATCATAGAGGACTGCAGGATTGGAGTTCAAAAACTCCGGCCTTTTAGATGAGTCACTACCAAAGCTGGAAGGGGAAGAGAGAGAGAGAGAGAGAGAGAGAGAGAGAGAGAGAGAGAAGAGAGATAAAAACAAGGGCACTTGAAAACAGGGCTGGAAGGATTAATCATATTACTGCACTGTTCTCCCAGGCCATCAATCTGCCTGTACGCTTAGATGTCAATAAATGAGTAAACAACAGCATGCTAAAATAGCCTGAGCCAGATGAAAAGCAGGGACGGACCAATCACGTCGCTGTATTGATCCCCGAGCGTGCTTACGTGCCTACCGATCAATTTGCATAGACGGCATTCAAAGATTATCTGTATCTATATATAGTGCTCCAAACATCCGTATCAGTATTGGGATTTATACCAAAAAGTAGGCGTGGCCTAGACATGATAGCAGACTGGACAGGTTTTATTCAGGACTACCTAAAGCGCACGCATCTCTCCATCTCTCCATGTGGGTAGACTTGAATAAACGAGTGTCTCACCCCCCGACTCCCAGCTCCTTCCTTTAAAACGTCCGCGCTCGGGGAGGAGAACCGCCTCGGTGTTCTGGCGCTCGCCGCTGCTTCTGAAACCAATTTGCAGCCCAGCAAACTCCACGGCGCCGTTAATTAGCCATTTTGTTCGAGGCTATAAATTTGTCTTGGGAATTAATGAGGCAGATGAGAATGAATCGTCAGCCGAGAGCATCCGTGTCTAGCAACCGGGCACGGCCGTTTGTTACCGCTTAATACACTCGTGGGAAACGGCTCTAACAGACCAACTATACAGACTTCTTTCCTCTTGTTAAAGCTTCGACCTGTACAGCAGCAGCAGCCTTTCTAATGTCAGGATCTTAGCAAGTCAGAAATAACTCCAGATACTTCCTGGTTATTTTGGCCCATTTTCAGCTCATCTCAGCAAACCGTTCATAAGCGTGACACGTCGAAGTTCCAGCCTGCACTGGAGCTTAATAGCATACGTAACAGATTAAATGAAAAAAATATCTATTTATAACTTCCTGCTTCAAATTCCTCCAGAAATATTTCTGAAATTTCTTTTCATTTTTTAATGTTCATAATAGAGCAAAACAGTGAAACAGTCGTTCCCTCAGCAGCCTCTTTTTCCTCTCTCTCGAAGTTAATAAGAGAAAAAACACAGCTTCTATTCTAAATAAAAGTCTCCTTACAGAAAACGTTACCATATCACCAAGCCCCTGTGACCGGGCCGTTACTATAGAAACCATAACTTATTCATATAAACCTGTGACGTGCAGCTGCACTACTGTCAGACCTGCTGTTATAGGAATGTGTCATTCACTCAGTGTGTCCCCTCTGTCATACACACACAGTGTGTCCCCCTCTGTCATACACACTCAGTGTGTCCCCTCTGTCATACACACTCAGTGTGTCCCCTCTGTCATACAGACTCAATATGTCCCCTCTGTCATACACACTCAGTGTGTCCCCCTCTGTCACACACACTCAATATGTCCCCCTGTATCATACACACTCAGTGTGTCCCCCTGTCATACACACTCAGTGTGTCCCCCTCTGTCATACAGACTCAATATGTCCCCCTGTATCATACACACTCAGTGTG
>JAKKZN010000024.1:1290150-1309265 GCA_033441825.1 Pangasius elongatus
AAAAAATAAAAAAAAAAAAAAAAAAAAAAAAAAAAAAAAAAAAAAAAAAAAAAAAAAAAAAAAAAAAAAAAAAAACACAACCCAAAAAAAAAAAAAAAAAAAAAAAAAAAAAAAAAAAAAAGTCACAGCTATCACCACTACTCCATTATCATCATGATCATAAACACAGAGAGTGGAGTAACCTAGTATGCTGTTTAGTATTATTTTCAGAAACAAAAGCTGGATTTACTGACACCATTTTACCTTTTTAAAATAATTAACTATTTTTAGGACATTTGAAATGTTCATGTTTTCGTCCTTGACATATAAGACATGATCTGTTAAAAGCAAGGACGAAACTACACAATATCTTCACATTAAAACAGATCATGTCTTTTTTTTTTTTTCCTACTGCAGATTATTATTGAATTTAATATGAAATATCAGATCTCTGAGTATCTGAGTCCGTGAACATGAACGTCCTCGCAGTAGCCGAGTGACGCTCTGCAAGCTTCTGCTTCCAAATAACACCAAGCGCTCGTTCATTTATCTTCTGTGAGCGCTTTATCCTGGTGGATCTGGAGTCCATCCCGGGAACACTCGGTGCGAGGTGGGAATACATCCCCGGCTCTAACACCAGGCAAGACCTGTCTAACACCAGGCAAGCTGAGCTAATGAGAGTAGTGAAAGCTGAAACATTTCTGCACATAAGCGTGAAGACAGACACAAAAAAGCCTGACAGGATTGTAAATCTCCGCAAAATCTCCGGGAAATAAACAACACTTCATCTTCAGCATTTTTCCAAATCTGAAATATAGTCGCACGGGAAGTATTAACATTCTCCCAACTATTTTTTTTTTTTAACTATAACACAAACTCAGAGGCAGGTCAGAAATCAGGCGTCCGTCCTGCTGCTCGCGTTATGGAAAGCTGCGTGCATTGTGGAGCTGAAAGCGCTGCTCTCCCGCAGGCTCCGTAATCAGAGATCGGATCTTGGAGAATTCCACTGAGGGGAATCGGAGCAGCTGCTCCAGCCGTCCACTCTGGCTAATGTAATGTGAGGATGCCGCTCGATGCTCCTGCGCCGGCCTCCATTAACTCTCTGTGTAGATGTGGATGTCAATAAGCCACACGGCCGCCCTTCTCAATGACTCGTTCAGTTAGAGAGAGAGAGAGAGAGAGAGAGAGAGAGAGAGAGAGAGAGAGAGAGAGAGCGCGATGTCAGGGCTTCATTAGTCGTAATGTATTTCACTTTGCTGCCTTTCCGTTCTGGTGCGGCCGCTCAGAAGGTGTCTTTTTCGATTAGCGTCGGATTGGATTTTGATTTCTCGGGTATTGCTGCTTAATAGCTTGTTTAGATTTTTTAATCATAGATTAATAGCACACAACAAAAGAGCTCGTGGCTAATAAACTAATAGGCCAGGCGTGGCTAATGCGCTCTCATTGCCCGGTTACAGAGAAGGGAGATGTTCCCATGTGTGTGTGTGGTGAGCTTACATGCTAATCTGTAGGCTGCTACTGAATACTGCATGCCTGTACAATATGCTTGGGAGTTTGGAAAAGCTTTGAAAAAAAAATAAATGTTTGAATGTGAGATGGGACTTGTAGGGACTGAACACCACGCCACACAACTTAGGATATTTTATAAACTATGAATGTAGGAATGCAGTCGGAGTTCGATCTTGGTTAGCATGCTGCTGGCCAGGCTGCGACGCTCTGCAGGTGGCTGGGATTTGGCCTGGTGTGTGTGTGTGTGTGTGTGTGTGTGTGTGTGTGTGTGTGGGGAATAACTGAAGATGAAATATGGATTATGGCAAACGATGAATCTGAGACAGAGGAGAGCACTACAAAGAGTGGATTCAGAGTAATCTCACTGACGGGAGGTTTTGGTTGGGGTGTACAAAAAAAAAAAAGAAAAAGAAAAAAAACTACTACTCTACTGTTTTTGACTCATCGATTTAAAAAGATGTTCTCGTGCATCTTTCGGCGCAACAGACCTCGTTTACATGCTAATGAGTCGCCGCGGTGTTTTCCTCGAAGGCGGAAACCTTGGCGCATGAGTCAGAAGACCTTAAAATAAAATAATAATAAAAAAAGTTTATATTTGGCTTATTGGAAAAATGAAGCTCACGGCTGGATACAATGGTCGCATTATTAAAAAATGGGATCAAAAGTGACCTGAGAAAAAAGCTGTAAAAGGTGGATTTTTCTTCATTTATCATGGTGAGCCAGGCTGATGAGCCGAGACACATTAGGATGATAACGACGAGTTGGCTCAGTACCTGCAGAGCCACCAGCCTTCCCAGCTGTGCTTGCACTGGGCAGCATTCTACAGTCAAACTGCTCTGCTGTGTGTGTGTGTGTGTGTGTGTGTGTGTGTGTGTGTGTGTGTGTGTGTGTGTGTGTGTTCAGAGAATTATGGAAAAAGTCCATAGTCATGGCTGCCAAATCAGTTTAAGGTCATTTTAGAGGCACTGACACTGACTCGGACACCTGCCTCGCCCGCCAAACAAACGTCCGGCTCTAGCCTAGCAAACCAAACACTGCGAAACGTTTGTGTGTTTGCGTGTATGTGTGTGTGTGTGTGCGGATATGTACGTGCACAGAGTTTTGGCACAGACACTGTTTGAATCAGTACAGGAAGGACGTGCTGAGAAGCTTCCTGTCTCTGAGGGCCTGGAATGTGGCCCCGCCCTTCCTGTCCCCGTTCACAACAAACAAGTTCGATTATCCCTGTCCTAAACCAACACACACACACACACACACACACACACACACACAGGCCACTCACTCGTTTCTATTCATGAGCTGTGCGTTATATTTCATGGTCGGAATGTTATTTAATTAAGTAGCTGGTACGAGCTAATGCAGGTCTCGGGTGGGATGTTTTACTGGTCTCGATATTAATATAATTTTGAGTTTGATTTAACAGCTTGATTTTCAGGTCATTACGGCCGACGGGATATTTCACTGCTTCGCCTAATTGCACAGTTCAACTAGTCTAACGTCCTTAAATGAACTTCGACCCAGTCGCGGCGTGAACGCTGTTAAAAGACGCAACACAAGACCTACAAAGAGAAACCTTTAGGGAATGAGGGAACAAAGATAACTAAGATGAAAACCCAGACCCGGACAACATCCTGCATGTTATCGAGACTATCGCACCAAGAAAATGTCTTTTCGCTGTAATGATCAGAATCGCACTCTCCGGCGTCGCACAGAAGAGAGCGCTTCCCCTTTCCCGTCTCGCAGTTCCCTCCGCCAGATTGTCTAGTTCTGCGACTGCACTCTCTCCACTCCGGTGAGGTCGTGTGACTGAGGCGTTCTTTAGCACTCGCTCAGGCTGGAGGATTGTGAAGTGCGGTGACTGAGAGAATGCGCCGGACAGCGAGCCGGTTCTGGAAAGTGACGGCTTTTGGCAGAGCTGAAGGAACACGATCCCACTGAGGAATCGCACCCTTCTGTGTCAAACCCCACCAGAGCCCAGGCCCGAAAATAGCCTGCAACTGCATTCTCAATTAGGAAAAGTGGCATTTGGAGCTATTTTCTCTCTCTCTCACACACACACACACACACACACACACACACACACACACACACACACACAGATATAAAGTCATGCACAAAAAAAACCAAGAGGTATCAGGGACATGTCAAGAAATAACCATGCAACCACCCCACACACACACACACACACACACACACTGTGGCTTACAGCTGCAGCAGGGCCGAGTCCAAACTGACGCAGCTAATCTAATCTGTGTACAAATCAGGTCTGGGGGGCTCTGGCTTAATTTCAGTGAAAAACAAACACACACACACACACACACACACACACTCCCCACCCCACCCCCAGGGAATGTGCTTGCTCACTGCAGTTAGTGAAAAGGCAAAACAATAGGTCAGAAAAGCAGAATGAATAATAGGACAAAAAAACAACAAGAAAAACAACAAATAGAGCATTTTTTTCTTTTTTTCTGAATATAAAATGGAGTTTGAGTTCATAAAAATGGGCTGAGATGGGTTTCTCCACAGCAGCACTAAACAAGTCAAACAGCGGAATAAGCTGCCTTGACCCTCAATGACGTCCGTCAGCTCTTTAACATCCTGAAATTAGAGAAAAGCAGCAAACAAAACAAGCTTCCGAGACAACTGCGACTCCCTCGTGTTCCTTTTTTTTTCTTTCCATGTTCACAGCGGTGTAAGAGTGAACGCAGGAGACTCACGTCATCCAGACTAGAAGAAGAGGAGGCAGGGTGAAAAACTGAGTCATGGTGAGTCACGGTGAGTCACGCTCAGGGCTTTCTGGGTGGTCAGGGAATTATGCACCTGCCTCGGAGGTTTGTGTTTGGAGCATATGGATGTCTGGTTGAGATAAATTAATTCGATATTCGGTGGAATACCCCCAGCTGCCGAGGGAGGATGGCAGCGCTTCCTCCCTCTCTCCTTGTTGAATTGATTTTTGTCTAATTATAGCTGGATTGTCAGGATGCCCGAATCCTATATTTATCAGATAGCCCATGGGGCAAGTCATAGCAAGTATAACGTACGATGAGCTAGGTAGCTAGTCTTCTAACAGATTGTATTGTAGCACGTCGTATTTGCGATGTTGAGGAAAAAAGTCAGAAAGTTGACATTTGGCCTACGTTTTGCACGTAAAAGATAATATTCGAGTCTGGCTAGAGTGTTTATTCCCTCTTCACACGTTTAACCTCTACAGCAGGAGTTTATTTGGGTACTGAAACAATCTTTCATCATCTGTGGAGGCTAAACAATCTCTCGAGTCAGAATTGCTCCCCCGTCAGCCAATGTGCGTAGTGCAGCAGGTTGTGGGATTTGTGAAGTGCATTAATCGCTTGTTGAACGCACTTGTCTACCAGACAACTACGAATAAAAAACAAACAGCCCAGACATGAAATCTGCTTGTCCTGGACGTCTGGTCTACTTATTCTTCCACCTCGGTGGCTATCTGGACCCGATGGCAAAAGAGGCGGCTTCCTCCTGCTCAACAATCAAGCGTTTCTTTCTTTATATAAAGCAGAAGTCTTCCAAGTACACGCCGTCTAGGCTGATATGAAAGCTTCAATAAGAAAATAAGACGACCTGGGCTTGTTGTTCTAGTCCCTCAGACTGTTGAGGTTTTTCCAATCCGAGCAGCCAAAAAAATCCCAGTACTCCTGAACGCTTCACATGGAGCTTATTGTTGACGTCCCCTGAGGGACCTCGAGCCATAACCTATACTGGACTTGACGTGTATGGGCCTCTAAGACAAAGAACATCTTATCCTACTGCAAGTATGTGTACAAGACCACAAGAGCTGCATATCCTAGCAGGAAAAAAAAACAAAACACTTGGTAAAGAAGACTAAACCTCTGGAACGTACTCGAAATCTCCATCTTATTGCAAGCCGAAGTACAGAGCGGGCTGATCAACGTGAGCTGAAATGAATAGAAACGAAAACGGCATGGAAGGCTTTAGTGTATTTACCATTGGAATATAAATATAGGATGTTGGGTCTGATGGAGTGAAGAAGTGAAGACTTCAGGAGGAAAAAAAACAGCCTGCACTGTTATTTCATTCCCTAAGAAACTGCACTGCTTTCACATGATGAAAGATGAACAAGCGGCTCAGCAATTAGCAATACTTGAATTATAAAACGTTCATACAAAAGTTCACAATCAAGCTCAGCTTCATCAGTAAAAAACTGTGCAAGTTAAATATTTAAATACCCAGAGCCACTGGAGTTGAAAACGAGAAAAAACAAGCAGTGAGGCTAAGTCTCTGGAGAAGCCTCGTTGTGATGTGTGTATTTGCAAAGAACCAAGAACCCGAGCAGCAACACCAAAACATTCCACCATCCACGCAGGGGTCCTGAGCTGATGACAAATGCCTCGAGTCTGCCCTTCTGTGGAGCAGGTTGCCTCCATATGGCTGCAATTTGGCGCCAGGGTTCAAGCCTGGTGCCAAATCGCAGTCCTACCTGTCCTGCTGTGAGGATAAAACGGAGGATAGACGTATGGGAGGATCGGCTCCTTTCTGATGAGCTACGGCCCTGAGAAACTGACTTTAGCTTTCCAGATGTGGAGCTAACGTGCTTCAGCGATAAAACAAATTGAAAACATGCGCGCAGTAAAACAGTGGAAGGAGGGAAGTTATATAACTTGCGTGAATGATGACAGACCTATGGCATCGTGACTCCAGGTTTTTACGCTCCAGGCTACATCGGCTAATAGTGTCATTCATTACAGTCTACGTTTAGCATCGGCAACAACACCTTCTCTGGATGAGGAGTCCATTAGGCTTGTATGAGAGAACGCACAAGGCTGTGATATCTCGATATTTCATGCTGGCACATTATTCCGAAATTTCTCTATAAATGCTGAATGACTCAAGCCAGAAAGCTTTACGCAAGCTTATGGACACACATAGCTAAGATTCTTCACAGAACAACGGAGTCCACCGTAACGTTCAAGAGAGAGTGATGATGGGAAAAATGTCCTGTCTGTTTGACAGATTTCAGCTTGACATTTGGATCAATGGAGTCTCGGGAATTGAGCATGACCTGGGGGAATAAATATGAGTCTGCGATTAAAAAAATAAAAAAAGCCATGCTGACAAGCTCCAAATGTCAAATCTAAAAAAAAAAAAAAAAAAAAATTAAACACACACACACACACACACACGCACAAAAACCCTCGCAGTGGTATTTATTTTTGAACCATTCTCACCTGTCACATGTCCCATTAGCAAAAACATTACTATGACGTGGAAAAAGCGGTCCTGTCACAGGATAATGGCTTTCTGCATTTGCTGGCTAAAAAAAGGAGGAACGTTTATAAAAAATATTTAAAAAAAAAAACAAAAAAAAACTCAGAATAACATCTCTCGGGCCAGTTCCCGACCTTGTTCTGAGGAACACTATATGTTTGCGTGTCTAAGGTATGAAATCACATACAAATCATTTCCACGGTTTTCTGAAGATACAGTGAAGATGAAGAAGCGAATGTTTGATGAAAGGATTGATAGACAGGTGAGAGGATGTAATTAAGCTGGGGAACAGAGACGCAGGGAGTGTGTGCTCGAGTTCAGACATACGACAGCCTCTGAGATTTGTGAACCTCTCGAGGACTGAGTGCAGAGAAACAGAGAAGCAGAAATACGACCCATGTGACACTCAAGGTCCATTTCCCTCCAAATCTTTCACAAACTCTAAGCAAATTTTTTTTGAGATGAGCTTTAACTGCTCATCTGAGCCATTCATTTATTTACTGCTCTGCAGAATTTTTGAGAAGTTGTCCAAAACGAACATTAAAACCACAAGAAAAGCTCCACATTTGGGATGCTAGAACGCTCCTCAATGCTAATACATACACGCCACTTGCCCTTTCCCTGAACTGCAATCAGCTAACACTGTCTGATTACCAACTCTACCCAAACGCAGAAATCACAGCCGGCACCGAAAGGGCAACTTTCTCCCGCCGGCACGAGCCAACGCCGTGCATAAGTCACCAGGTCCTTCTCCAGGCAGCGGCCGCTGTTTAATCCAGGGTTCCTGCGTATCTGATGGGACTCGACCACAATATCCTTCGCCCGCTGATCTCCACACATTATTCATCCTAATTAGCGGGACTGAAATTCAGTTCCAGCTGCGATTACGCCCTTGTCCCTAATCAGAAGTTCAGAGTGTGTATCAAAAATCATTACGCAGAGACAGCATAAATAAATAAAGGCATGCTTAATGACTACACGGAGACAAATCGTGCCAACATTAGCATTCCCTTCTCGGTGCCTGGACGCCTTTTCATTTGTAAACAGTGGCACGGGGAGCGTGGATGGTGCAAGTGAGCAACATCTCTCATTAAAAGGGAGATGTTCCAAATTCACCAACTCCTCAAGACAAAGCCAGAAGACGCTAGCTGTGATTCGGACACTTTCTAGATGGAAGGAAAAGAGGTGTGCAGAAGCTGTGGACATGAGGAAAACTGGAAGATCTGCAGACTGCTGCAGGCGAAAGATGCAGCTCCAGCATGACATGTGGTCTGCTCACACTCCGGTGGGAGTGGCTGAGAGCGCTCTTAATGGATTAATGCTCCAGAAGTGGGGCAGAGGGGGTGGTGTGGGGAGTTGGGGGGGGTGGTCAGAAATCAGGATCGACTCCATCCATGTGGTCAACAGTGGGACGCTTTGCTCGAAAAAATGACCGCCTTGAACTCGAGGACGCCTCGTTCTGCTCCTCACCCCTAAGTAAACTCTCGCTCTTACAAAACCATGCCTTTAATTTGAAGGACCAGAGGGATGTGTGGGCTTCTGGCTCTCCCCTGCATCAGTCGCCACAAACAAAAGAAAAATTCCTCAAGATGTTCTCCCACATGGGGTCAAAACGCAAAGATTTTACTCCCAAAGGCATCTCAACAGCCAGGTCAAGGACAAATCAATTGCTACACTCCTGACAGAAATGGACACTCATGAGATATAAAAGTCAAAAAAGAGAGAAGAAACTTTGGGAGTTTTGGTGGAAACTGCTCCAGTTCCACAGAAACTTTTCCTCAGGAATTACTCCGGCATGCTGCTCCACTGCCAATTACAGCCTCCAAACAAATTCAACTGAGAGAGAGAGACAGAATAGTGAGACGGGGAGTAAAATAGCGGCATTTAGCCGAGACAGAGCGAGAAACGGACCAGTCGAGGTTCATTAGACAACTCAATAGAGCTTTAAGGAATGTCGGAAGCGCGCCTCTCGCTTTTGTTCCCCTTTCACGTCCTGGTGGGAATGAGACGCTTGGCCGTTAAAAAGGGGAAAAAAATGAGACGAGGTGAGCGAGCGAGCTTCAGCAGTCACGTTAACAGCAGATGACAGCTTTCCTCTCTCTGCAAAAGGGATGTGTTGTCTGTTGTTTCCACGCTCTATTGTTGATATAGACGAAGGCATAAAAAATTAAGATTCGTTATTATTTTTTGCATAAGGTGGTTTGTGGAGAGTGGTTAGAGAGAGGAAGACAGAGAAGAAGGAATGGGGGAGAAATAAAGGTAGCGTAGCGCGTGCGCTGAGGCCAATGGCCCCCCGTCAGCTTCCATTACTGAGGAAAGTGGAACACACTCTCTGGACCTCCACTTCCTGTAATGAGCCTGGATTGTGAGATAAAGCTGCAGGGGAATCTCGCTCAGCCGACGCACGCCCACGCCGAACGCTCCCTTCAGCGCTACTTCAACGCTCTACAGAGCCAAAGAATTTTAAAAGCTCAATCTTCTGAGTCGGGTGTGTGTCATATTTTTGGCAAGGATGTCAAGCTCCGGGGAAAAATAAACTACATGTGGCGTGGAGGGGAGGCGAGGGCCGTCTCGACCCCGGAGTTATTTATATTTGTCTTATCCCACAGCACTGTGGAATCTGATTGGTCAGAAGGTGTTGATTCATTTTCTATAGCAGCAGCTCTGACTGTAGCGCAGCAAGTCACAGGTTTATATTAATAATTTCTAATTCGTTTCTATAGTAACAGCCCACACAGGGACTTACAGAGGAGGCTTCCATGTTGCTCTGGTGTAGTTTTCTATTAGGAGCCTTGAATGGAATGTATGGAAGGAGTCTCCAGTGTCAGTGTTATTGTAACAGTCAAAGGTTTCCACCACTGCAGAAACATTGAGAGAAAGAAGTGAGGGGAATGACTGTTTATAGCTGCTCTAACGTAAGTGAGAACAGGAGCTAACCCGTCTCGCAGATGTTCGACGTGTCGCCTCTGCCTCTCCTGTAGCTCCGCCTCTGTGTATTTATCATGTATAAAGCGAGAGAAACCTGACAACTGCGTATTAGCACAAGTTGTGCTAAGCAGATCAACTTTTTACCCCTAATGCTGGTTTAGTTTGCAGGTGGTCATATTTCCCCCTAAACTGAAATGGTGGAATGGATACTGCATGAGAAATGCTTTCACGTGGTGACAGACGTGATGCAGAAATGTCAAAATGGGGCACATGCTAACCGTTTTTGCCCCCGAGGCCATGCGTTAAACATGGTCACTCTGTCATGTACAACATGGCTGACGCTGCCTCAGGAGCTCACTCGCCCCTCCCCCCCACTCAGGGCCTCTCATCCCAGCTGGCTGAACTGAGAAGAAATGTGATTGTGTGTGTGTGCGTGNGTGTGTGTGTGTGTGTGTGTGTGTGTGTGTGTGTGAAAAACGCTCTATACATATCTGTCAGAGGAGCCCCAGTTCTTTTGAAAGGGAAGATGGAGCGCAGTGGAGGAGGAAGTAACAGAAGAGTGGAGAGGGGGATGAGGAGGAGGTGAGGGGGTGAAATGAACTGGCTCTTAATCGATCCAGGAGGCTGATGGATGGAAAAAGTGTCTCGCCGCACAAAGGCATCGATCTTACGTCAGTATAAAGAACTCCCGATTGTGTTCATGTCAAAGCCTTTTTCTCAAGTTCAAAGTGCGTGGCTTTATTCTTATGCCACGGAGTGTGTGTGTGTGTGTGTGTGTGTGTGAGAGAGAGAGTGTGTGTGTGAGAGAGAGAGAGAGATGACTGATTAGTAAAAATTGAAATGAAGAAGGACAACAGCATGAAACCTGTCCATCACTGTCCCTTCACAGTCCCAAACTGGCTAACACAGAGCAACCATTGCTGTGTGTGTGATCAATCTCGATGCCTGGACCAGTTCTTCCATTGTTTCCATAGTACAAGATGAAAAAGTGTCACACATGCACATATCCGTCTCTCCACTCACTCACTCACTCACTCACTCACTCACTCACTCACTCACTCACTCACTCATGTAAAGATACATCAGCTAAAACATCTGATAACAGTATGATTACCTACTAACCTCTACATCACCAGCCATTCTACAACACACACACACACACACACACACACACACACACACACACACACACACACACACACACACACACAGGACAGCAGAAGATTAATTTCCACGAAAACAGGGCAACCCCTCCTCCCTGTCAAACTCTCTCTCTGTCTCTCCCACTGTCTATCTCTCTTCCTCTGTCTGTCTGTCTCTCTCTCTCTCTCTCTCTCTCACTGTGTCTCTTGTGATCTTGTGTCCTCTCTCTGTTCTATCACATTCATTTTCTCTTTCTATTTGTCTCTCTCCATCTCCATCTCTCTCTCTCTCCCCCCTATAATAATCTCTATATAACTAATGAAAAAACTGACACACAATTTAAAATAGGTCCAAAAATACACACATTAGGTATGTGTAAGTGGCTGGATGGACACACACACACACAGACACACACACACCATGTAAACTATTTAAGCACAGTGCAAGCGAGTACTACAGCTCATAAACATAGCTCCATGCTGTGTGTGTGTGTGTGTGTGTGTGTGCACACGTGTGTGTTGGGGTCATGAGAAAGCACAAGGCTATATCAGTTACACATCCAGCTTGCCAAATGGGTTACAAAACAGCTCATGCCAACACTGTAATGTATTTATGAGCGTGTGGCGGAAGAGCGCCACTGATCTCAGACCTGCTCTATCAATTTTACTGCAATATAAACAGAAACACTCGGCTGATCCTGGATCAGTGTGAACACAGGAACTTTTGCTGGGAGCTAAAAGTGGTGGTGGAGATCCTCTTAGAAGCTTATATCCACTTATATATAGCCATTGGCTCTTGTTCAAACACACACACACACACACACACACACACACACACACACAGCCGCAGGGGTCCAGCACATCCACCAGCCGTTTCTGGGTCAGTGCAGCACACAATCCGTTCAGTATTGATCCATATGGAGGAGTGTTTTCAGACACCGGTGTTCAGAGAGCAAGTGGATCCACACCACAGGAGAAATCTCTCCATTTCCACACACACACACACACACACACACACACACACACACACACACACCCTGCTCTAATTATTAAGAGAGAAAATCTCAATCTGGTCTGGGATCAGTGTAATGAAGAATGCAGTTGTGAGGAAAGTTTGACGTGCTTGAACGCGGAGATTAAATTTAAACCTGGCAGGAAGTGAGGGCACTCGGCAGTCATCTTTCAGTTTGGGGAAGAAAACGCACAGATAGGCATCTGAACCAGTTCCAGCGTTTCCTGTGTGGAAACTCAAACTCAAACAGCCCGAGCTGGGAGGGTGCTGAACTAACAAATCCATATCATCATAATTCCCATGTTCAACTATGATACTGTATGAGAAATGACATCATCATCATGAGATAAGGACATGCCAAGCACACACCTGATCACGATGAGCCTCCAAAAAACAACAACAACAACAACAACAACAACAACAGTCTCTGTTTTTCTGTCTCTGATTCATTTCAACAACAAAGCAAACAGGAATTCTGATACGCCCGAACCAGACAGGTGTTAGACCTCCTAATAAATGTACCAAGATATGAAGAGACTGCCGAGTATGTGAGGAATCTGACTCATGGCGGAGGTCAGAGGTCACGAACTGGCACGTCAGGCGTTTCTGGAGCGGGTGTTTTGAGGTGCCGAAGCTCTCCGGTGTCACAAACACAAACGGGAGATTGAAAATGGTGCGAGGAGTCGGTTAGCAGATTAACGGCCGCTGGAATGCGTCTCCGTGCCAACTTCTTTATAGACTCAGGGAACAATCAATCCTCACGCTTTTATCCGCTTTGGGAGGGGGGGAAGATGCGACCTGTATGAAATAAGCGCGCTGCCGTGGAAACGGCTCTTTAAGTGAAACATGCTTAGAGGAAAAAGCAGGACATTCCTTTGATGTCCTAACGCCTTTGCTAAGCGATGAAACAATGGCACTGAAGAGCCGCGGTGTTCTTCACAGCCACTGAAGTGTCCAGATGTGCTAAATCTTCTAGACTCTGGCAGTGCATCCACCGCTCCCATAAACAAACATCAACATCTACATCGTTTCTGTCTTCCTGATTCGCCTAAAAAAAAAGCCCAACATTCTTTTCTCGCACGTGAGCATGAGTTATGTCCTGAAGGACGACTCACGAGTGTGTGAAATGAAACGAAGACAGAGCATCCAGCCGAGTCCGGTTTACACAAAAACAAGCCGTGCATTAGTGCTGTGTGGGAATCGGGCAGCATTGAAGACATTATACTGAGAGATATAGAAAGAAACAGAGAGAAGAAGAAGAAGAAGAAGGAGGAGGAATGTGGATTAAATTCCTCCACACTGACCTGCTTGACTTCGGCGGGCATGGCTGAACTCCCGTGCGCTCGCAGACTCGGTGAGAGCAAACTTTCAGCGTGTGTGTCCTAAATCACCGTGTGGAAGATAAGCGGCTCAGATCTGCATGGCCATCCTTTCATCGCACGCGTGCACTCCTCCTCCTGCGTCCCGTCTCTCGCATGCTCCGAGGGCTCGAGGCGCGTTCGTCTGAGACGAGAGCTCGGCGTAAAGGATCCACGCGAAAAGGCGAGAGTCAAAACAAACCTGCGCGCGTGCACACACACACTCGTGCACGAGCACCGTGTGAAAAAAAGTTGCCCCGGCCCGGAGAACAAAACCCCTGGGTCGAGTGAGGGAGGGGAGGAGGAGAACGACAGAAAGAGGAGGGGTGTGTGTGCGTGTGTGTGTGCGGGTGTGTGTGTAAAGAATCCTATCGGAGTTGTCCGGCTGTGTGAGAGTAACGCTTTCCTGCTCCCTCTCTCTGCTCTCCTCACACTGCATCTGAACAGACGAGGCGGAGAGAAAAAGAGAAGGAGGGGGCTGACAGACGGACGCAGCTGGAGAGAGAGAGAGAGAGAGAGAGAGAGAGAGAGAGAGAGAGAGACTCCACCTCACCAATGTGCCAAAGAAGCACAACCCTGGCAAAGGAGACGCGACTTTTCCCTTCATCCCTTCATTTTGCCCTCTCTCTCTCTCTCTCTCTCTCTCTCCTTCTTTGTGTCTCTGTGCTTTGTCCTTTTGTCCTTCAGTCTGATAAATATGTGAGAGCGTTTCCAGACATTATTCGGAGTGTGAGAATGAATTTTAATGTTTCAGGGAAAGATAATTAAAGTCATATATTTCCCCCCTCCTAAAAAATATAGTGTTCTCTCTACAGAAAATTCCGGCAAACAGCAGAGACGTATTTAACATCTGTATTTTTTAAAGCTCTGCACCGGGGAATTAGTTCATCACACGCTCCTCAAACACACACAGATTCTCATCCCAATCTTTCATTCTCCAGTAGTTACATTTTTCACTGCAGCTCCCGACATTAAACATGGCGTAAATTCTCATTTTTAATAATATTTGTGTCTGACTGTATGACACTGCGAGGTGTAAGGAGCAGAGAGGAAGGGCCGCCGACTCCAGCGCTCTTTTCCGAGGCTAAAAATACCCACGCGTGACAAGAAAGCCTGAGATGTTTTCACTGGCCGTCCAGAAGAATTCATGTGGCCTTCAGTCAGAGCTTGGCTCCATCGTCATGCATCAGAAACGTCTTTAGATAAAGCGCTGGGTTATTTCCACGCACGCCGTTCGGACTTTAGACATAAGAAGTGAGGATGACGTAAACGTGATTAGGGAGTTCTTTAAACTGTTCGTTGGAGAGTTATGGGTTTTGAGCTTTCGAAAAAGGTTCTACATAGACAACACTTGGTTTGAGGGTTCTACACAGAACCTTTTAGGGTTCCTCCAGAAGGTCTGCCAAAGAACCATTGACGGTTTTAGCGTAATGCACAGGCTGACGTTTGCTGTTCATTGATTCGCTGAGTGATTAACTCATTCATGCATCTTCTTTCATTCGCTGAGTGATTCTTCTATTGATTCAGTCACTCATCTTCCTTTCTTCACCGAGTGATTCACTGATTCAGTGTTCATCTTCATTCATTCACCGATTCAATGATTCATTCATTCACTTTCGTTGATTGAGGGATTAATTGATTCATTCGTTCACTTTCCTTCATTCGCTGAGTGATTCATGAAATGATTCATTAGTACAACTTGATTCACTCACTGAGTGATACACTGATTCATTCATTCATCGTCCTCCATTCACTGAGTGATTCATTTATTGATTCATTCATTCAGCTCATCAGTGGTCTAGGATACACAGGATCATGGATTAATGCTACTTTTAATAACCAAACTGAAAAAAAAAAAAACCTTCCATCTCTTCCTCTGTCTAGATATGATTAGAAGGCACCATGTGACCAAAATTTCCTACTTCAGCTGAAAAAAAAAAAAACACCTTGTGACCAAAATTTCCATTTCAGTCGAGAGTGAAACCGTTTTTCAATTCCTTATATAGCCTTTTAACATTTCAAGCTGTTCCACTTCTACAGGATTATAAACACACATCACATTTTCTTAGAAGACACACACACACACACACACACACACACACACACCACACATGTTTGGAGTGTAATGATTTACATCATTAGGAGTTCCTGAAAGAAATGAACAGTCAGCATATGAACACGCTCCATTTCTGTGAAAACACAGCGAGACCTGTGCGTGAAAGAAAGAGGCGGAGACGAGTGCACGGCGCAGTCACGCAGAGAACGTGTTTCACACGTACGAGGTCGGTCATCACGTGATATGCCTTGTGATGAGCCTTGTCTCACGTTTACGGCTCACGCACAAGCAGGGATTGTGGCAGGCGCATCGATAGAGCAATAGAGTAATGTAACAATGCAGGGATGAAGCGCTTTGTTAATCTTTATCTCCGTTTCCTCCAAGGACTGCTTATGCAATCTGAAATATGTCCTGAGACAGCGAGCGAGAGATAGAGAGGGGAGAAATATAATAATAATAATAATAATCTGTCTGAGAAAGGTGACAGGCATCTCATCTCATCCATCAGCATGCGTTTTCACTTTGGCAGCCTCACATACACACACAGCCCATGAGCTGATGCTGCTGTTAAGTGTGTGATGCTTCAGCCCTGGTGCGCCTGAGTAGATTCCGGACAATTCGTTTGACGTGTCGTCGTGTCGGTTAGCCGGCGTTGTGATGCACCTGATCACACTACACGTCCGCTGACACTGCTTTTAATCCCAACACGCTGCTTATAGACGCACAGGCCGGGGAGCAGAGGTCACATTCCTCCTGTGACTCCTGAAGACTCAAGAGCCTTATTTTAAACACATGAGGATGCTTTGCGGAAATCTGAGATCACACGTTCGGTGAAGGTTTTGGAATTCCTAACTGACGGCGTGCTCTTTATAGCTGCAGCTAAAACCACCATGCCTAGAGGACAGGACAAGAGCAGAGTGTAAACAAACAGTTTTTATGAAGTCTGGAGCTCTCAAGGAGGCGAATGGTGTAATAGCGCATAATTTGGCGGTTTAAACATGAAGAGCCCGAGCTCAGAGTTCGCCCCGGGGACGAGGACAGTCTCTACGGCCTTGAAATGAAATCTAAATGAGTGAGGGAGAGTGAGACTGCTAGTCCCACAGAAGAGGAGGAGAAGAATGGAGTGTGTGTTTGGAACACAATAGCAGTTTAATCCCCTTCTGGAAACAAAAGGAAAGAGTCGGGGTGCGTGAGGATAAATAATAAAAGTAAATAAAAATGATAAATAATTCCTGATTAGAGAAAAATAAGACTAATGAGTCTTAGTGCTCCAGTACTGTGAGCGCTGACTGTTATCAAGGTCACACTTTATAACTTTTCATCACCGAAATTTGTAGAAATATGTATTTTATTTGTATTAAGTGATGAAGTGAGAGGACTGAGGGGAAAAAAAAACAAAAAAAAAAAACATGCGACCTCTAAAATAAACTCTGAAAACAATTTACACGTTCGCAGGAGGTGTCAGCTTCCCTAATGACTTACAAGGAAGCAGTGTGTGTGTGTGTGAGTGTGTGTGTGTGTGTGTGTGTTTGTGGAACAAAAAGCATCATTGTTAAGCAGCTGATTTACGAAGGTCTCGCAAACTTTGCCTCCGACACTTGGCACACTGGGCTTCCATTGTGTGAAGGGGATACGAGTAAAAAGAAACAAAAAAATACCCAAAACATGGTGTTGAGGAAAAGTGCAATAAGTCTTACAGTCAAAGGAGCTACTGTTCTTAACAAGCGTTACCATGACACCCAGGGGGGTCTTTGCTTCTGAGTAGGATATGCTTTCAATTCCAAATACGAGGAAGTCACCGTGCGCGTGTCCAGTGGATCTTCTGGCCTGCTGGCTCACAACGGCCTTGCGTCTAATCAGACAGGCTCAAAAATCAATGGCACTGAAGACACCGAGGCTAAAAAGAAAGTGAAAAGTAGAGAGACGCGAGAGACGAGTGGCCTTTCTCCGACACCTGTACAATCGATGATCCGCTTCATATAACAGGGATTGCGAGCCGTGGCCCGTGTCACTGAGGTGTGGCTATAGAGTGAGATGCTCTGACCCGTACTGGGTCTGTCTGACAAACTGCCCATGCCAGAGAGAGAGAGAGAGAGAGAGAGAAAGAGAGGTTCAACAGGTGACGGCTATAACATCAAAACAATGGGACAGAATGCAAAGCATTTACTTTGATTTTATGCATCCTTTGGTTCGAGCTCGGTTCTTCAAACGGAATTGATACCACTTACGTCCTATCGCTTTAAGAGTCCACTTGA
Organism: Pangasius elongatus; assembly: GCA_033441825.1. NCBI lineage: Eukaryota > Metazoa > Chordata > Actinopteri > Siluriformes > Pangasiidae > Pangasius > Pangasius elongatus. Next base: position 1,307,649 of record JAKKZN010000024.1, read on the forward strand.
ATTGTTATCGCATCTCGGTCTCACGAGGCGATTCCTCACTGCTCGCTCGACGAAAAACTGGCAAGGCTTTCCATTTAAAGTCACACTTCAGCGTGAGTCATTGGCGTTATTCGCGACTACTGAATCAGTGACTCGCTCGTTCTGTGATTCACGTCCCAGCAAGCAGTTGAGCCAGAGAGAGAGAGAGTGGGGAAAGGAAAAAAAGGTTCACAGAATTCCTGAGATCCTGCAGTGATCCGTATCCAAGAAAGGTGAAAGGTGTGTCATGCATCCTTGTTTCAGTTCCTAGACAAACACGACCAAAGTCTGAGTCTGATTAATCTCCTGATAAGTCGAGTGTGTGAAAGATTTCCACACTCAACGTGTCCGAGATTCTACATCATCCAGACTTACTGTGGCCATTGTGTCCGATTTTCATCAGCTAAGAAAACGAACGTCTTGTCAAAAGGGCTAATTTCCGAGCTGTCACATTAGAGACTGTGATGTAAATCATGCTTGGACTTTACGAGCAGGCGAGGATGCCAGGGCTGCTGAGGAAATAAAGATTGTCAAAAAGTCGCGCCCGTGACACGGGCTCAGCACGCACCGATGGAAAATAGATTGACACTCAATTTTCTCTTTATTGGTTTTAAATTGGCAAGTGCATCACACACAGTTATGCCGCAGGGAGGAAACTAGCTGCTGGTTAGAAGCAAACACACAGATGCAATGGGGTGTGTGTGTGTGTGTGTGTGTGTGTGTGTGTGTGTGTGTGTGTGTGTGTTCGTCCTCAGAGTTGGAGTCGTGACCACAGCCTGTGGCTTGGACAGGGTTTGGGGTGGAAGTCAATAACGTGACATTTTGAAACAGATGAGATCCAGTTGTTCTCAGTTAAGAGAGATACAAACAGAGACAAATGTGATATAAAAAAGGATAAGATGGATTGAATGGGGTGGACATGAAGATTGGTGGAGGTGAGGATTGGTAGAGGCAAAAGATTGGTCTAGACAAGGATTGATGGAGGTCAAGATTGGTGGAGGCAGAGGATTGGTGGAGATGAAGAGTGGTGGAGATGAAGATTGGTGGTGGCAGAGGATGGTGGAGATGTAGATTGGTGGACGCAGAGGATTGGTGAAGGCAGAGGATTGGTGGAGGTGAAGAGCGGTGGAGATGAAGAGTGGAGGCGGCAGAGGATTGGTGAAGGCAGAGGATTGGTGGAGATGAAGAGCGGTGCAGATGAAGAGTGGTGGCAGCAGAGGGTTGGTGGAGATGAGTGGTGGAGATGAAGATTGGTGGTGGCAGAGGATGGTGGAGATGTAGATTGGTGGACGCAGAGGATTGGTGAAGGCAGAGGATTGGTGGAGGTGAAGAGCGGTGGAGATGAAGAGTGGAGGCGGCAGAGGATTGGTGGAGGCAGACGATTGGTGGAGATGAAGAGCGGTGGAGATGGAGAGTGGTGGCAGCAGAGGGTTGGTGGAGGCAGAGGATTGTTGGAGGTGAGGATTAGTGGCAGCAGAGGACTGGTGAAAGTGAAGATTGGTGAAAGTGAAGATTGGTGGAGGTGAAGATTGGTGGAGGCGAGGATTGAAGATGGGACTAATGAGTCGTCCTTCTTACGAAAGCCAAATACTTATGTAC
>JAKKZN010000024.1:1335701-1346178 GCA_033441825.1 Pangasius elongatus
CCTTTAGATCTAGACTGAGCGTTTCCCCCTTGCCCACACACACATAAACACAGTCACATCTCTCATATAGTTTACACACACACACACACACACACACACACACACACACACACACACAGAATAAAACTTGATGAGGTATAAATCTATAGACTAACATTCGCACCCACACACTTTCTCCAAACCTCTGCATTACAGACATATGCACTCTGAGACTGCATGAGTGGGTTTGACAGTGTGTGTGTGTGTGTGTGGGGGTGGGGGTGGGGGGGGGTGGGGGTGGGGGGGGGGGGGGGGGGGGGGGGGGGGGGTGTTGTAGGCATCAATAGTGAGCCCTGGGCGTTAATGTGATACTGTTTATTTGTAATGAGACAATGCGTGCGCATGCCAGAGTGTGACAACAGTGCCACATTTATCTCTCTCACTCACTCAAACACACACACACTCACTCTCTCTCTCTTTCTTTCAAAAACACACTTCTGACCCGTGACTGTAATACAACACCAAACAGGCAAACACACACACACACACTGTAAAGGTTACTGAATCTTCAGTGCATGACTTGTCCATTCTTTACTGATATAGATACAGCATTAATGGGGGGGAAACAGACAGACAGACAGACAGACAGACAGAGAAAGAGCCAGACAGACAGCGTTACAAAGAGAAAGACAGATCGAAACAGAGTGAAAAAGAGGGAGAGAAAGACAGACAGAGTGCCAGAGAGAGAGAGGCAGACAGAGAGAGATTAGAAATGCCAAGTGTAACTGTACATATGTATCATATTATTTTACACACATCATAAATAATGGCCAGTAATTGTAAAGATGAAATATTCATGGCGATGATATAAATGCTGCAGCTCTGAATCGATTCTCCTCGTGTTATAGAACCATGCTGGAATGAAACCATGACCGTCATCACAAATAACGCTTTAGGTTCGGTCTACGCTTACACGTCATGATTTGAATGAAACGCACACAAGCGAGATGACGCGGCGTCTGATACATAACAAAAGCAATAAGTGTATAATGATAGCCGAGTCATGCGCGGCAGACGAATAAACGCTGTTTAAACGGTGGACGATGGCGTGACAGTGCAGTGGCTCAGGTCGTGGTGTTTATGGACACTACCTTTTTTTTTCCCTCTGGATATTAATAATATAAAAATATAAAATCTGTCTTCACAAAAAGCAACTTCGTATTAAAATCACGATCTTGATCCGTTTGTTACGACAATTCAAGATCAGTGTCCTTTCATCAGCACAGAGAAAACAGCTCCATTATTCCACCTTATTCACCGCGACCAATCAGCACGGCCGGTGTACCACATGACCCGAAGCATGGCGAGATTAGCAGTGCAAGCTAACCGTACTAGCTGCATATATATCTCTACACATCGTCTTCTAACAAGTAAAGCACAAATGAAAATGCAAATTAGTTGTTTGATTTGTCAAACTTCCTAGTTGCTATTAGCAGAATAGCACTGGACGCTAACAGCGCTAGCTACAAACTCTCTCCTGAGACTCTGGCGATCTCTGCTACTTCCTTCTGAGCTGTACTTTCATTTGTAACGTCTCTACACACACTGGATGAGAAGTCGGACAGGACGCAGGAACTAAAGCCGAAACACGGGGGAATGAAAACGCCTGAAATCGTCACGTCACTGCGTCGTGCCTCACGCGTAAAACTGAGAAAATCTCAGCTCACGTGTCACTTTGTCGCCGAAAGCTTATTATGGAAAGAAAACAAAAAAACAAGTGACTGTGATTAAGGATGTAGCGCGTTAAATATGAGGGTGTATTTTGGGCACGTACCCAATTACAGCTGTGATCTGTGGCACCGCATTGCATCATATTAACCCAAATAACTTTGTTTCTCAGTGCTTAGCGAAGGTGTGTGTGTGTGTGTGAGAGAGAGAGAGAGAGAGAGAGAGAGAGAGGGGAAGGCTGGCGGACAGAGTTCAGCTGCCCCCTGTGGCTGAAAACACTGCATGCGTTTGCAGTAGTGCCTCCGAATTTTCTAATGTACTGCAGACAAAAACACACACACACACACACACACACACACACACACACACACACGGTGGCATGCAGATCTAATTAGGCTGTAAATCCTGCCTGCGCTGCAAAAAAATCCATCACTGGCGAGGTCACTGTGCTCAGTTTTGTACACAGATAAACAGATGCACTCTCCATAACCTCACTCTCTACAGTTAATGAGGCTTTGGGTGAAAAATAATTTGTTCCCATCACACACAGGCAATCTCTAGCTCTGTGTGTGTGTGTGTGTGTGTGCGGATACATGTGTGGTTGCTCCTCGTGCCAAATTCAGTATCAGGCGTGGAGATGTGCGTGTTCTCAGCTCTCTTACACCTCGGGTGCACTTGGCCAGTCAACACACACACACACACACACACACACACACAAAGCAAATGAGAAAAAATGAGAAGAGATACAAGGAAAGGAGAGAGTAAGGTGAGGAGGATGAGAAATCTAAATCCTCCTGTAACAGATGTGCACAGCTTGAACAATTGCCCGTGTGTACACAGTGCTTTGAGCAGAGTGTGTTCTAACAGAAGGTGTGTGTGTGTGTGTGTGTGTGTGTGTCTTGCAGCAGCACAACTTCAACAAGTGGACTGAAGAGAAAGTTGAGTGCGAGCTGCTTGAAAGATCATATAACTTATCGCAATCAGGGAATATGTTATTAAACGTGAGCGTGTGAGAGCTCGTGTATGTGGAAGAGGGCAGACTGCGGCTTGTGGAAATGTCTTCACCCTACGCTTCGCCCTCACGCTCTCCACTTCAGCGTGGCTCATGAGACTCGATTCGATTAAATCAGCTGGGGTGGGACGCTGATCTTTCAGGAAATTAACTCATTACTTCTCTCCGCTGAACCGTTTAAACATCTCCAAAACCCCAATGACCAGGCAGAAGCACGTTCACGCCACACGCCGAGGCTGAAAGCACAGGAACGCCAAACCCCTCGCTCGTCAGCGCTGGCAGAGGTCCTCAGGGCTTTAGGAGAAGTTTCTCCTGAAGACACCGAGCGAACTGGATGTCCTAACTCTTTCTCCAGTTAAGCTGCAGCATGGCGCGAGAGACAGTAGGAGCACAGAGCCAAAATGACGTGATGGATGATCCGGTGGATCCCTCTCTCTTGCTCTCCTTCTCAGTTTGGAGGGAAAACTCCCGAGTCAGCAGCACGGATGGTAGGAAGGGACACTGTTCGATCTTATTTCAGATTTTTAAAAAATTTTATGTACATTTTATTTGTATTTTATTGTTACTTCGTTGCAGACATTTTATTGAACACGTTATTTTACTGTACACATTCATTTTATTTGGTTTTGCTTTATTTTATGAGACTAATCATTGACTGCGTCTCTGTTTGGCACTGGATCACTTCCCAGAATTAAAACCCAACAAACTCAAATGTATCCTCAACGTGCATTAAATTAAGCTAACCAATTCACTTTTAACAAAATTAGCTTTCATTTATTTCCCTATTTGTACTAGCAGGCTAGCCAACTGACCGTTTAGCAATTAGCCTAATAGCGATTTCACCATTAGCCCAATAAACTGCCAGCGTCGCTGCTCCTGAATGCCGACAGTCACATTCCTATGCATTTATAAATCAAGCATGGGAAAAAACTGTTCATATCATCTTCCTTCGCAATTTGCAAGGAAATGAAACACTCTTGTCCTGCTGTTTCTCTCGAAGTTAATAAGATTTAAAAAAAAAATAAAATAAAAATCTTCAGCACGACGTGTTACCGAGAAACCAGAAACCATAAATCCGCATTTCATCTAGAGATGAAAGGATAAAAATAAATAAATTCCTGATGTAAAACTTAATCATATCCATGACTACACATCATTCATTGTACTATATCTAGCCTTTAATTAATTTTCCTCTCATCTGTGCGCTACAAGCAGACGAAAACCTCTCGAGCTGCTTTGTGAGGAGGATGGACAAGAGCGAGAGAGCTGCTTACGTAAACTCGCATTTCTGACAGTGGAACCATTCGCAGCTTATCAACTTTAACAGCACGTTGGGTCTTTCAGAAGCCTTCCAGGAGCGATCTAGATCAAGGCTCTGAATTGAGAATTAAGTGGCACGTCTACTGCCATTTCTTTAGTATAATTCTTGAATAAAATGTGCCAAGATTATTCCTTAATTCCCTTTTAAAAAGTACTAGGCATAAAAAGAGAAGCCAAGCAGCCAGTGGAGTAAAGCGGTCATTTATTTCAGCCCCCTTCAAAATTCTTAGAAGAATTCCATTTCCACGGAGAATGAACGTAACGGCGAGCTCATGCTATTAGTCCCTGCTGGATTTCCACTCCTGCGGCTACCGCATGTCTCCTGGTGTTGACATGGAAACGCTAAGAGGCCAGTGAATATAAAGTCTGAGCTGGAGGTTAGAGAGCTGTGAAAGTGGCCCAGTTTGTTGTGGCAGAAAACGTAATCCAAATGAAGCCTGGTGCTTCGCCTGCTGACTCTTCTAATAACACACACCGCTTCAGACCTGATGAGGGCGTTTTCCTTTTTAAGAATGGCGATTCGGAAGCGGCAACGGGTTCTGCAAATGCAGGCATGAAATTTCGACACACTCGGGCCGACGGTGGATCTCGGATACCAGTCGTGAGGAAGAGGGGTGGTGATGTTGCAGTCGTACACACAGTCACAGATACGCCACCGTACACAGTGTGTCTGCTCTGTCGGTTAGGTCTTTCGTGTACAGAAATAAAATAGCTGAAGCACAACCGCTGAGGCAAAGCGTTTTCGCATTTCCCACTCGGGAGACTCCAGCAGACGCAGTGCATCCGTGCCTGTGACAGCAAATGAGCTAACAGGGTTAGAAATGGAGAGGAACCCAGGCTGTGCTGCTTCTCTAATGTTGCATTAAGCTGCGAGTCGCCTCCGCGAGCAGAGCTGTTCTATAATCCGAGACGCACGGACTCCGAGTGACTGATGAAACCAAATGGGGAGGAAGAAATAAATCATTTATCTGGATGCAGAATCATTCATTCGCCTGCCAATGACCTGCGAGTGCTGCAAGTGTGGGGATGAATGCTTCTTTCAAAGGCCACTCTGTCTAACAGGACATTAATATAAAATGTCTTTTCGAAATATTCATGCCAAAGCGAAGGTTAAAACGGTGAGGATTTAAGACGACTTCTAGCAGTGAATGAGCCAGGTGGCTAAAGCTATCGTGCATCGCGTCTGAGCGTCGCCTTTCATCGACTGTGATGAGTGCATGGCAGCTGTCGCATGGCGTTATGAGAGGTTCGCTTGCTCCGTGTTGTAAGCTGTGAATAATTCACACACCCCAAAGCGCTCGTTTGATGTGATCTGAGTAATGTGCATGGCGCAGAGGAGTGACTTTTTTAAAAATGTTTTAAAAAAAATTGCAGTGCGAGTTGAAATGCAGGTCAGACCGCAGTTACGGTGGCCTCAGTTTGGCCCTTGAAACAAGAGGAACAAAAGCACCAAACGAATGCATAAGTCTCTACGAGCTTTGCATACCAAGATTTGGGCAGTTTCTCCCATTCTTCCTGTCAGATCCTCTCAAGCTCAATCATATTGGATGGGGAGCGTCTATCAAATGCCATCTTCAGCTCTCTTCCAGGTTCAAGTCTGGGTTTTAAGCTGGGCCACTCATCGACAGAGGCTTGTCCTGAAGCCACTCCAGCGTTGTCTTGGCTGTGTGCTTCGGGTTGCTGTCGTACCGAAAGGTGGAACTTTGCCCGAGCAGGTTTTCTTCAAGGAGATCTCTGTATTTGTCTCCAATCATTTCCTCAATTCTGACCAGTCTACTTACGACTACGCCCGAGAAGCACTCCTACAGCATCATGCTGCCAACACCGTAGGGATGATATCACCAGTTGATGAGCAGTGCCTGTTTTTTTTCTGGAGTTTGACAAAAAGTTTGTGTCTCATCAGACCAGATAACCTTTTTCCTTGTGCTGCTTTGAGTGCATGACATATACTGTACCTTTTACTCATTAGTGGGTTCCGAAACCTGTATATTTAACTGCTTTCCTGAGGAAACGCTTTCAATTACCCGTCAGTTACGGTGCACACTCCCACACAGAGCTGTACGTTTCACTCAGTTCCACACTACGCTGCTAGAGCAGGTCAGAAGTCTAAGTCTTAGAAGTCTCAGTAAGAAGGGGAAAGCTTACTTCATTCTTATTTTATTCTTCGGGTAACGACACACTTATGTGAGCTCTGTAGTCTATAAAGCACCTAAATGAGACAATTCAGTAATGTATATATAGTGCCTTGCACAGAACTCTGCAGAATCATAATCTGCTTTTATTCTCTATTTTTATCAGACTGATGCAGCTTCTCTTGTAATATCCCCTGTATTCCCCCCATCCTTCAATTTTGACAAGAAGCCCAGGTTCTGAGGATTTAAAACATGCCCAGAACATGATGCTGCCACCACCGTATTTCACTGTAGGGATAGTGTTAATTGAGGCTTGGCCTTCGTTAGGGTTACACCACTCATAACACCTTGAAACTTGCCTAAATATAGCGTCTTGATCTTGGTCCAAAAAAAAAAAAACCCACATCTTCACTCGGTCACTGCTGTGCTTTCATATGGCTCACTGGTTTCTTTCTAACCACCTTCCCACACAGTCCTCAATTACGCAGAGTTCATGAAACGGTCGTCTGGTGCAGCTTCACTCCACCCTCAGCCACTGTACTCTGTAACTCCTTCAGAGTGACTGTTGGCCTTACTGTGTCTTCTCTATCTTGTTTTTAATGTTTTGAGGGATGGCCTTGTCTAAGGTAGTACTTGGATGGTGTGATGCAGCTTCCAATTCCTCACTATCGATCCAACAGTGCTTACTGGGATGTCCAACCTCTTAGATATCATTTTACACCCTATTTCCTACGTTATGAAATTCTATTGCGTTTAAAGTCTATTACGTTTAACTTCCTTAGAATGCCCCTTAGTCTTAATTAGCTTCACTTCTTTCCTGGTGGTTTCTGTTCAGAAATGGGAGACGTTTTAATATTTCACAGGTGAAGGCCAATTATAAGTCAGTATGTCCTCATTAAGATGACGTCTTTCATCTGGAGTTTCAGGACCCTGGGAGGTCGAAAACTTACGCAAGCAGCAATTTTCAGCAAGCTGCCAAGTCCTAATGATGGGAGAGTATAAATTTTTTCTCAAAATAATCAAATGCTGCATGCATCAGTTTGGCTCTTCTTTGAGATATCTTAACTCACCATAGTCATCAAGAACAACTACCACACAAAAACCTCATTTACATATTGTTTTATTTCGCTGCTTTTCACATGACATCACTTGTGCAAACACACCCACTGACTGCACAGGCAATTTACCGGGTGTCATTTTGGCGTCCAGATCTGATGCATCCTCAATTTGTGAGCTCTGTGGAAGTGTTTAGATGAAAGGACAGGATGTTTTACTGTACAAGTCTGGAGTAGCTTTGAAGATGATGTAATTTGGAAAGGAAGTTTGTTGGTAAAGGAAGGGCATGGACCAAATGGGCTCTAATTACAGCGTGTCCACTAGATGATGAATACGGAGGAGATATGGACGGCCCTTATGTGGGTATCGTGTGTCTGAGGATTTCTGAATCATCCTGTAAGTTGCATGTGAGCTTTAACTGGAAGTAAGGCCCATGGAATGTGTGTGTGTATGTGTATGTGTGTGTGTGTACACAAGGGCAGAGTGTACAGTTCCAATCCTGCTATAATTAACTTCAGTAACTGGATTAATCCCCCTCTCTCGCTCAGATGCACTCACACGGCGGGTTTGTGACGGATCATCAAGCTGCAGCCACCGAGGGACAACGGGACCACCGATGGAATGCAAATCAAATTAAATCCAAATAAGAATGATACGCCTCATAGGCACATGCACGGATAATGCTGGAAAATTCTCTTTCAGTGGAAGAGTGTCCTTTCCACAAAAGAGATTTTCCTTGTCTGCCTGTCCCCGTCTGGGAGTAGAGAGAGGAGAAAGAAAAAAAAAAGGGAGAAAAAGAGTGAGTGAGTGAGAGAAAAGGCAGCAGCACAGCAGCCTGGCTTCCCAAAGCTGCTGGGGATAAATTATCACATATTCCATACTCACTTAATCACCACTTTCCTCCTGATCGAATGACCTCAAAGCAAAAATATCCCCAGGGAAGGGCAGCCGAGGTCTGGATGGGAAATCAGCCCCTTCACGTGACTAATTGGATGCCCTTTAAATTTCCCTTATCACGTCCGAAAACAGACTGAGAAAGCTTAGCAAAGCCATAGGGAAGATAGGGTTGAATCATCAAGTCTATGGGGTGAAGAACAACAGACAGCGCTGCAGTTGCTGAATTAAGGCAATAGTAACAGATAAAGACAGTAGTAGTAGACCCAGGTAGAGCTGCAGTTGCTGGATTAGGAAAGTAGTGGCAGATCCAGGTAGAGCTGCGGTTGCTGGATTAGGAAAGTAGTGGCAGATCCAGGTAGAGCTGCAGTTGCTGGATTAGGAAAGTAGTGGCAGATCCAGGTAGAGCTGCAGTTGCTGGATTAGGAAAGTAGTGGCAGATCCAGGTAGAGCTGCAGTTGCTGGATTAGGAAAGTAGTAACAGATCCAGGTAGAGCTGCAGTGACTGGATTAGGAAAGTAGTAATACATCCAGGTAGAGCTGCAGTTGCTGGATTAGGAAAGTAGTGGCAGATCCAGATTGAGCTGCAGTTGCTGGATTAGGAAAGTAGTGGCAGATCCAGGTAGACCTGCAGTTTCTGGATTAGGAAAGTAGTAACAGATCCAGGTAGACCTGCAGTTTCTGGATTAGGAAAGTAGTAACAGCTCCAGATCGAGCTGCAGTTGCTGGATTAGGAAAGTATTGACAGATCCAGATAGAGCTGCAGTTGCTGGATTAAGAAAGTAATGACAGATCCAGGTAGAGCTGCAGTTGCTGGATTAGGAAAGTAGTAACAGATCCAGGTAGAGCTGCAGTTGCTGGATTAGGAAAGTATTGACAGATCCAGATCGAGCTGCAGTTGCTGGATTAGGAAAGTAGTAACAGATCCAGGTAGAGATGCAGTTGCTGGATTAGGAAAGTAGTAACAGATCCAGATCGAGCTGCAGTTGCTGGATTAGGAAAGTAGTAGCAGATCCAGATAGCGCTGCAGTTGCTGGATAAAGGCAGCAGTAGCAGATGCAGATATCACAGTAGTTGCTATGTAATGTGTGACGCAGCAGAAGCTCTGTAATAAGCACTAATGTATTGCTGTACTGCATTCCCCATAAAGAAGACAAACAGTGCACATAAAATCATCTGAACAAATGTGAGAACAAGTGTATGCTAGTTAGCAAACAGATGAACGGGTATGTGCACAAGCAAATGTTTGCCCAAAGCCAGCCTCCCTGAGTGCAGGATACACAGATACTCACTCTCTCGCTCTATCACTCACTCACACACTCACTCACTCACACACACACACACACACACACACACACACACACACACACACACACACACACACAATCACACACACCTCTCTCTCACTGTGTCCTTACACACCGTGTTTTTTCCTCTCTAGCTCAAGTCAAAGGTTTGTGTCTCTCTCAAGGACAGAAGCTGCCTTTGTGCTGCCACTCTGATGTCTCTGGAGGGAGAAGAGCACAGAAACTGATATACGGTCACGACACAACTGAACGGTCGCATAAAACCACACGTGCACATACACAAAGGCAAGTCTTACTGCAGCGCTCGACAATATGCCATCAGTATAGACAAATATATGTACTTTTTATAACAAGTAGCTGATTATCCACATTTACACCAGCTGTTCCACTTTTCTTCCTCTTCGCTGTTAAATAGTTAATTTTTTACACACATTAAAAAGAAATTCATATGACACCATAATTCATCATTTCCTTCACAGATATACACTCGTACATACACATCTACCATAAGATGTTTTTTTCAATGATGCATGATTAAAATTAAAGTGCCGTGTTAAATTAAAAAAAAAAAATAAAAAAAAATCAGTTTCAAGCAGAATACAGACCAAGATGAATCACAAACAAGAGAGAGAGAGAGAAAGTGTGTGCACAAGGATGAAAGGATTAAAAAAAAACACACACAAACAAACCACACACAGCTTAAACAGATGGCTCTAATGATCACACATCAACATCCATTTATCCTCATTTATTTCCACAAAGCGCAAAGGTAGCATCTTCTCTAAATTTAAACTCCGCTAAGGTCTGGTCTAATTTAAACAGACTTTTTTTTAACAGAGTTTAAGAAGTCTATAGATGCACAGATAATTAAAAATGAATGTCATGTAAAGCAACACAAACCTATAAAGCGTGATATATATACACATATACACTCCTGAACAAAATCTTAAGACCGGGGGAAACATTCCAAAAATTCGCATTTCGTGCTGGTGGATCATAACCAGGTTGTAAGAACTGCTTCAAAATGTCAAAAGAAGAAAAAGGAGCAA
>JAKKZN010000024.1:1349465-1375696 GCA_033441825.1 Pangasius elongatus
AAGGCATGTGGAAAAGATTCTCCACTCTGATGAGAACAAAACTGGTCTTTTCTACCTTGGCACAAAGTGTTACGTTTGGCCAAAACCCAGCACTGCTCATCACCCTGAGAACATCATCCGCGCGGTGAAGCATGGTGGTGGCAGCGTCGTGTTGAGTGTTACCCCTGGGCTACTCGTGGACATTCCAGTTGAAATAACATAATAACTTTGACGGTTTTTCATTCTGCACTTTAACCTCACCTTTACTCAGTGCTAATCAGTGGTATCATCTGTACTGGCTGAACCATACAGCAATCGTCCCTTTTTTAAATATCCTTCCGCCATTACAAGGGACCAAAATGTCTGGACAGGTAGCTGCTTTTGTTTAGCTTTGTATGAAAGTATCATTGCTTTATACACAGTGAAAGACACAGTGTTTATTCCAGATGTGGCTTTTGCCTCTGTTGTTGCTCATTATCCAAAAGAAAAAAAAAAAAAAAAACCCGGTAGCTCAGGCATGAAGAACTACCAGCTTAACAGTCTCACTCATCTTTATGGATAACGTGATGGCCGACAGCGCTGGCATAATGAACCCTGAAGTGCACAGAAGTATCTTTAATATGTAGAGTCAGAAGCTTCAAATCCAGGAGGGGTGGCTCATTTTGCACTTTGAGACAGCGGGCAATAACGAATGTTCCTGACTGTGCGTGTCTGTCAACCAACCTGAAGGATCACATACATCAACACCTACTGATTATGCAGCCTGGTGATACACAAGTCCTGAAACAAGCAGCAGAGTGGCATCTTTCACAGGCATCGTGCCTGAAGGAGCAATCTGCAACCAGGAAATGAACATGGAAGCTCAATTTATGAACCTCTGAAATGGAAGCTCTAAAACGTCTCTCTCTCTCTTCCACAGACGCCAACGATTGGCAGGGAATCGTTGTGATTGACAGGGAAGAGAGTATGGCCCTCCCACCTACAGAGTACTCTGCACACCTCTAGTCTCAACCAGACGCCCTGTGAAAAAAAAAAAAAAAAACGAATAGTGCCAATCCTAGTCCTCAGCGTACTGACTTTCGATAATGTGTGCGAGAAGCACATAGCACTCCATAAAGCCAAAGTGCTACGAATACACACGAGCCTTTGTGAGCAGGAGCACTGTGGATGCAGTGGGCAGGGAAAATTCCAATGTTATATCTTTCACACAACTCACAAAGTGATTCAATCGGGAGGCAACTGTGTGACAACATTTTTGAGCAGCATTAGCATGAAGATAAAAGCATCGCATCTGTCCTTTTTGGTGTAGGCAATGACACATTTCTTATTCGTTCGTTTTTCCTAGGCCATGACAGGTTTGCAGAAATGGTGGACCAGTCACTGCACCCCAACAGCAAGCGAACTGCTTATTTCATAGCAAACACACTTCTTTCAGCTAGCATGACGTCCAAGATTTGTTTTGCAATGAAATCGACTTCGTGCCTGTACGTCAGCTTCCTCCAGAATGGAAATATTACAGCTACACAGCGTTATGTTAGCGAGCCACAGCTTCAAATTCGAGACCTGGGTTTTGGAGAAGAGGGGATGTGATGATACGATATTCGTGACTCCTATGCATGCAACCTGAGAGCTGCCAATCAAAACAAGCCCCACCCCCAGGTCATACACTATACAATAACACCATGCTCTCTTTCCTAACAGTGTGCCATCACTTCCTCCATCCACTTCTCCCTCTCCATCAATCTAACTCTCTTGTACTTTCCCTCTATCTTTTCCACAGACTTCTCTTTGTTTTTCATTCTCATTCTTCTCGCTCCCTCTCTCCGTCTTCCCATTACTAGAGGCGCAGCAGGACAGACGTCCCACTGGGACTGCGAGGTTGAATGAGCGAGAGCTTTTCCTCTCCTCCTCCCAATTTCCATCTCTGCATCTGAACCCACACACACACACATGCACACACACACACACACACACACACACACTGCTGTGAGCAAACACAGCATCTGCATGTCTCTGTTACAGTGTGCTGGAATGGAGAGGCGGAGAAGACGCAGACATTAGCATGCTAGTGGATCAGCGCTGCTCTCTGTGGACTTGAGAGAAAAGATGGATGGTGTTGCAGAATTTCTACTCCTCCTTCCTGTATCGCCCTTTCCATTTTTCAGTTATTGCTAAGGTTCGTGTGTACTCTATCCATGGAAAGCACATCTCAACAGATAAAAAGGATGTCCATGACAGACAGTAATGAGTGGTAACTAAGAATAAAAGCTAGAGAGTTCATGCAATATGGAAAACACAAAACAGATACACTGGATGGTGTGAAATGTCCAGAGACACGGCACAGATTCTTAACGTGACGAGAGGGCAAGTACTCAGCATTTAACTTGCTGTGAGAACACGATGCGACCCCGGCTTAACTGCACAGAAGTCTGTTTGATTGGCTTAAACGTGTGCAGCACAGAACTAAATTCAGACCAGACAGAAACCGACCAAAAGATTCAGTGTGACTCGGATTCGTGTGATTCGGCCTGATTTAGCATGTGATTTAGCACCGGCTAGCACGCTGCTATCACAGCTAGGACGTTTTGCCTGTAACTTAATCAGAGNAGAGGTCGTTCACGATTTTTAAAATGGTTTATGCATCAGGGGGTCGCAGGGAGCCCCCTCGTGGTGTGAAAAGACTAGAAACTGCAATTTATGTAACTAAACCTAATTCAGGTAGCTAATGTCGGATCACGAAGTAAACAACGATTCACAATCATTAAGCATTCGAGTCTGTCTGGAGCAGAAGATGCAAAGAGAAAAAGAAATTGACACTAAAAACTAATAAGAAATCAACGCTAATTAATTTTAATTAATCTTTTTCCATTTTCTTGCTGTCGCTTGTTGAAATAACTGAAATGGAAAAGTTAACAGCTAGCAAGCTAGCATCTGGAGTAAGAAGTGATTGACTTCTAGCTTTGCAAATCACAACCAGTGAAAAATGATTTTTCTGAATTCAAACCTATTACTAAGTAGCCTAACGGTCTGAAGGTCATTTCTTCCGGCGCTATAATGAAACACGCATGAGATCGACGTTTCTCTAATAAACGTAAAGCACAATTATAAAGTGATGAAGGAGGAGGAAGGATGGAAGGAGTCATTTCTCTGTGGGAATTCTTCTTCTCTAAGAAACGGCCGCTGATATCAGAGCGATTATCTAAACCATCTCCTGTTCGGACGCAGGAGGAGTGAATCCAACGGTGTAAACGTGCAGACCTACTTATCTAACAAAGTGCATAATTAACAAAGTATCGGAAGCAGTGGAGCGTTTTGCGGTTTTCAAGGTTATTTCAGACATGGGAGCGCTTCGGTGCTGACTCCTGCAAAACGCTGTCCCGCCAGAAATGCAGCAGTGAATTTTCAGACGAGACACAGCTGCGCACCGAGAACCATCTGTTACCGTCGTCACCACATCCCCTTTCTAAACGAAGAATCCTGACTGCTGTTAATCCGGGGCTGCTGTGCAGGTTGGCAATTACGTTAAATGAGATGTGCTACGAATCTGAAAAGTTATCAGCATCGTCACATGTTTGTGCTACTGGAAGTGGAGGAACTCATCTGCTCCGACTCTCAGGTTCTCTGGGCTGATATCTGGCATCTGAGAACTGCTGTGATAATGGTCAGGGTGTGCTGCCATCTGCTGTTGTACGGGTTGTACATGGATACATGCGGATATGAATTCTACACATGCTTATTGGAATGCAAAATGACTGCTGATCGACAGTCACAGCAATCTTTCACAGCAATCTGAGCAAAAAAATGCCTGCTCCGGTTTGAAATCGTTCATAGCCTGAAAACCAAGTCTAAAAATATCACAATTTTACTGTGTCACAGTACTGCTTGACCACACAAGCCACCATTTTTGGAGATTTGTAGCTGGAGTTGTTTTTTTTTTAAAACAGTTTAATAATAGAAATGCAGTTTCAGTAACAGAAATGCATTAGAAAATGCAATTTCAATCGCTATTTTGAAAAAAGGTAACGTTTCGATCATAGACCGTGTCATTCAGTCATCCTTATCCACTTTCATCAGCTTCACACGCTCCATTCCACACTCGCTCAGGCACTGTAGGGCTCTCTCTCCCCAAAAACCATGGAAAAGGAGGTACTACTTTACACTACACACCACATATATGGGGCCTGGGATATCGGAGTATCTCAGATTAAAGGACATCGATTCTACAAATCTTTGGAACTGTCCTGGAGCGATCGACTCCCTTCTTCCAACAGATTTTCTCTCAGGCGGTGCCGTCATGATGGAGGTTGAGAGCTTTGTCCAAGACGTCGCTCCAAAATCTCCCNCATCATTTTCATCAAAAACCATTCAGCGAGTCCTCGTGCCCTGTGGATGGGGGCGGAGTCACGCTGGAAGAGACCACTCCCCTACAAGGAAAAACCTTTGCAGTGATTCACGGTAATGGTTCTATCCAAGCGGACGAGTGGAAGCAATTATGTGAGCGGAAAAAAATAAATAAACGCACCCCTACAGCATACGAGAGCACCTGTTTTTCCCTTTAAATTGTCACCAGTCTATAAATGCGTGCTCTTTTGGATTCAGGTCAGGTGACCGACTTGGCCACTGCATTTCACTTCCCTGCCTTCAAGCCTGGCTGTATTTGAGAATGTTTCCACAGCAGTAACGTGTCGGATCAAACACTACGATTCTGCACTAAACAGAAACGGCAAATTACTCCATGGTTCCCCTTGTCATTGAACTGCGCCAGAACAGCCTCCGCAGGAACAATCGTCCATTTTACAAGCCAAAATGTCCAGTGTAATTTTTTACTCCTAATCTGTGTGCACAGTGAAGCCGTGCTCTGGCCTGGTGCCTTGGCCATTTAACAAGAAACAAACTGCGATGTCTTTTGATGAGATGTCTGCCTCTTAAAAATGAACTGCCTGGCAATGTTTCTTTTTTTCCTCTCTCTTTTTCTGCTCGTCTACACTGATCCATTTTTAAATTAAAAAAAAAAAAAAAGTCACTATAGCAAGGTTCCAGTATATGAAACATTCAAATTGTACTCTTCTTTCTCTAACAAGACATGGCTAAAAGCTGCCTGTGATTTACAAGCCTGGTTTGCCGCATAGCTGTCATCCTCCTCTACATGTGAGTAGCCCTAATAATAAACTCACAGCCCATAACAAAAATCCTTCATCAAAGAAACTGCAAAAGTGACCATCAGTGAGGGATCTACTTGCAACACTTTCCTGACTGAAGGCCCAAAATGGCTCCTAGGATGCTGCCCGTGTTACTGAATCATGAGTTAGCTGTTGCATGGAGCTTTACTGGCAAAGTGGACGTGAGGGCTCTTGGAGCAACCCTTGTTATTTGCTACTCTGTTTGAAGAGCCCAGCTTTGAAAACACATTTAAAACACTTTCTTCTAAGACCCACTTATCCTCAGCCACTCTGGCACAATGTCCACAAGTTTGGCTAAAGTGTGGGCTGGCAATATGGTCCCTAACAAAGTGTTTCCCATGTGTAGCTAATTAGAAGTACTTTTCAGAACGCGGTCACTCAGGGGATTTCTAACAACTCTAGCCAAGGTCCTGCAGAGCCAGACAAGGGCACCTGTTAGATCGTATAGACCGACATACTGAAATGTTCCATTGAGACTAGATAATAGGTAGTCAGGATTAAGTGACATGGTTGGATGGGAGTCACCACCCCTACCGTGAGAGAGGGAATGAGGTCTGGTCCAGTCAGTGATGAGAGTGAGAGGTAGCTGATTGGTCCGAAACGCGAAACCCAAAGCAATACAACCATTCCCCTCATGGCCACATTAATATACGCACATTTAAAAATACAGCTGCAGGCAATGATTAACAACTTCGACGCCAAATTCTTTTGTCCGTTATGGACAAATCATCCATCATATAAAAGATCCGAGAAACATGCTTTGTTCAGGTTGGTCTCCTGATGCTGCCTTCCAAATTTCTTGGTTAACGGACAACATTTGTAAGAGAAGAAGCGAAAAAACAGTTAAAATTCAAAACGACTAATCTTCTGTTTGATGGATCACAAAGTCATTATATGACGAACACCTGGCGCCTTCCAGGGAATCACAAGAAGGAAAAGTCTTCATTTGTTGTTGAATGATTCAAAGGTTACAAGCAGTTTTAACATCTTTATGAGTTATAGTGCTAACGAGAGGCGGATTTAGACAAAACGAGACATTGTTCTTACAATGCTTTGTACCAAATGTGGCGCTGAGTGGACAAAACTTGTGGGAGAAGAGATGAAAAAAAAACATTCAAAAGTATGGTGGAAAAACTTCAAGGTATTTGCTGAACCTGACTTGACCCGAACAGAATCGCATTTCGATGACATTGCTTTGCAGAGTTATTATTGTAAGCCTAAGTCTAAATTTGCCCTGTTTGTGGATCGACTGATTGTTATTTTTCTGTTTCACATCAGCACAAAAGATGCTCAGCAGCAAAAGCGCAAGCCGGGCTACCTAATGTACCTGTGGAGAAGATTCCATACCAGACAGAAAAGCCATCACACGTTACTTGGTTAAGTGTTCATGAGCACGTTTTAATAAACTTGAAGGTGCCGTAGGGGTTACGTTGCATTGTATTATCAGTATTCGGTAGATAAATGCTATGGATTATAAAGCTGGTTAGAAGTTCAGAGGCCAAGCATTATCATTTTCTCTCATTATCTTGACTTATTTGGATCAGTGCGTTTGACTCACATCATTAGCCTCTCCTCGGGGAAGCTGGTGAGACTATAGAAGACTTTAGAATCGCTCAGTAACAGTGAACTGTGAGCTAACAGTGAATAGAACGGGACCCAGCTGGACCCTGCTCTTCTGGATCATCTCAGCGTCCTACAATCCCCTGCTCGCAACCAGGATGAAGCCTTGCCTGAAAACACGACAAAGCACACTGAGCTCTCCTCTCAGGCCAGGTTTTGGGAAGAACAGAAGAGGTACAAATGCACTTATTTACTCATATAATGAATTAATTTTTTCGTCATACGTGAAGATATTCTTATTTATTGCACACCTTTATGTTGCAGACGGATATGGTTGTAAAATGTATTCACCTCCACACAGACATGGACACACAGAGTGATTAAATTTAAGCAGCTTTTTTTTTTTTAGCAGATTTAATCCACACACAGACATTTGGCCAGTAGGACAAGCAGTACAGGGACTAGTGTCAGGAGAAAGCTGAGAAACGTGCCAGTGTTCAAAAATCTCACAAATCGACCCGCGTGTCCCGTCACGCTGCGTGTGGCAGACTGGGCACAGAGGATTACTGGGGTACGCAGAACAACAGCAGGACTGAAGATATCATCCAGTCGCATCTCTGTTGTGTCTCAGTTATGCACCGGCACTATTTTCACAATTCCAAGCCTTTGCACACCAAACAATACACCATTAAGATTACAAGTAAAGTAACACGCACATGAAGGTCTCATCCGATTGGCTCGAGGTTTCAGCAAGTGCACGTCAGGCTTTTTCCCCATCAGAGCATTCCCGCTACTTCCTCAAGGTTCATAAAATAACCTCACTCTTCCACAGCTTTAACTCGCACCCTGGCTATGACTCATTTTTTTTTAAACCGATAGTTCATTTAGTTTTCTTGTTGACCTGTAGTTTCACGTCATAAACAGAACTCCAACCGTTTATTCAGTTACGCTGCAGTATCCTGAAATTAAGGCCGGCACGGCCCATACACACGCTGATTTATCGAGGCACGTAAACGAGGAGGCAGGAAATCCCATGCCGCCTCGCTCCAAATCGAGCAGCGGGTCAGCAGCAGGTCAACATGAAACACAGCTGACATGAGGTAAAGCCAGAATTATTCATCTGGTAGAGCACGATTAAGCCACAGAGAGAGAGAGAGAGAGAGAGAGAGAGAGAGAGAGAGAGAGAGAGAGGTGAAAGAGACAGCCAACAGATAACTCAGCTTTAGCTTTTAGCAGCTGTTGTTCTGAAATGAGGGTCAAACACAAACACATCCTATCTGCCACATGCACAAAGGGATGTGGCTCCTTTCTCGTCCTCATTCATCCGAGGCGTCCAGAGTGTAATGGTGTGATGGACGGGTGTTATTAAAGAACGTCGCACGTCGCACTCTGTGCCGGGAGAAGAGACAGATACGTCCTAGTCTTCTTACACTTCTTATCTGGAACATTAGGACAACACAACACATCGCCGAGCTTGTTACAGGAGCTTAAAATAAAATAACATTCACAGTTTGGTCTTACACAGAGAGAGCGAGAGAGAGAGAGAGAGAGAGAGAGAGGACACGGCTCACTTCGTCTTTGCTGTCAAATATACAAATATGGAATAAGAGACTATTTTCCTCTTACAGGAGAATAATCAGTGGCAGGGTGGTGTGATGAAGCAGAGTTATTGTTAGCACCCTGAAGCTTGTTAGCTACATTAGACTCATTTGTGTCGGTTGGTGTTGAAAGAAATAACGCTCCGAGACGCCGCGCTCATTACTGAGCAGCTCCTCGGATAGAGGGAGAGCAGCCCTCGATGCCCTGCATGCTAATTCCTTGTTCTCACAAAACCCACAGACAAATAACAGTGCTACATTGTGATTTATGAGTGCGTGAGTCTGACCCATGTGAAAGAAAAACTCATCTAAATTCTAATACACGTCTTTTTTTTCCTGACCTCCACTGCAGCGAGGAGCAAGTTAAATACCCTGCTGCTTTGGTGAGATGGAGCAGGTGCCTCGGCCCATGCCAGGAGAGACGCCATGATCGAGTACTGCAGCATACCAAACAACCAGAGAGAGAGAGAGAGAGAGAGAGAGAGAGAGAGAGAGAGAGAGAGAGAGAGAGAGAAACAGAGCACAACAGAGACTTTTAGGATGGCTTTATGTCTGTTCAGTCTGGTTCAGATTTTTGAGTCCAAACTCAGCATCACACAAACACTTTCACCATCACATCACCACCGCACTGAGTACACACACACACACACACATGCACACTCAGTCAGTCAGTCAGTCTCACAGAACAGAGAGAGAGAGAGAGAGAGAGAGAGGGAGAGAGAGAGAGAGAGAGAGAGAGAGAGAGGGAGGCAGACAGGTGGCCACTCAAAGGCTCATTCATTCTTGTGTAGAGAGAGAGTTGTATCTGTCCTCATTAGCAGAGTCACGCTGTTATTCTCCACTTTAAACTCTATTTCCTATAATTCTATATTCACGGTTTTATGGAAATACACACAGGCAGGTGGGGAAAATGGAGGGAAAAGTATGATTATGGGCAGAAATGTGGACGTGTTGATACTTTGTGTGATTAATCTGCACTGATGGAGGGAGGAGAAAAACACACACACACACACACACACACACACACACACACACACACACACACACACAGTGGGAGACCAAGCTGCAAAAATGAAATGCCATCAAAACACAAGCTTAAGCACTATTTAATCTTTCTCTCTGTCTCTCTCTCTCTCCAGCTCTCTCNTCTCTCTCCACCTCTCTCCCTTTCTCTCAGTCTCTGTCCCTTTCCCTCTGTTTCCCTCACTCCATTTCTCTCTCCACTTCTCTCCCTTTCTCTCTCAGTCTCTGTCCCTTTCCCTCTGTTTCCCTCACTCCATTTCTCTCTCCACCTCTCTCCCTTTCTCTCAGTCTCTGTCCCTTTCCCTCTGTTTCCCTCACTCCATTTCTCTCTCCACCTCACTCCATTTCTCTCTCCAGCTCTCTCCATTTCTCTCTCAGTCTCTGTCCCTTTCCCTCTCTCTGTCTCTCTCTTCCTTTCTCACCGTGTCTCTGTCTCTCCTTTTCTCTAGCCGTCTCCTCTTTTCTCTCTCTGTCTCTCTCTCTCTCTCGTGGTGAGCGCTCAGGGTCCTCCCTGCAGGATCGTCGCTGATGGCTGTACCGTCGCACCCTGCACACAGTGACGTGTGAATAAACACAGCTGGCTGAGGGCTGCTGATTAACGAGTTCTGGACTATAAGTCTGCTTTACATGCCTTTATCTCAGTCTTGGCTCGGCTCAGAGTCGGACACGTCAAACAAACCTCACTAGATTTACACACAGCGCAATTAGACTGTCGTGCAATGCTCCCTGTCAGCGTAGAGCTGAAGAAATAACGGACGCCAAAGAGGGAAAAAAAATAAAATATCATGTGGGCATCATAAGAGCACTACATTAGCATATGAAGTGAGCTCTTAGTGGCAGAGCCGGCACATTCCAACGTCTTAACATTCCACTGGTGGATTCTCTTCCAGCAAAAGATGGGTGGAAATGAGCATCAAGGACGAGCTAAGAGCTGGCAGCGTGAAAGCCAATTCTCCGCGGCAGGCTGAAGTGCATGTTTCAGCTACAAAAGTTTCTCACCTAGCAACGACGCGGTCGGTTTCCCAGCCGAGACGCCTGAGGAGACGTCGGGAACTTATGCTTGCGTGAGACGCGATGGAGACATGTCACTAGAACGGAGCGTGAGAGAGAAAACGCTTCAGTCTGGCTGACACCTGTAGCGTAAAAACATATTGAATAAGACGATCCAGTTATTGTGCTTCTTTCGTTCATTTAATAAACGGGAGGTTAATTATTAAACCGGTTAGCGGGACGTTGGGAAAGCACTGGGTTTGATGATTAACGTGACACGGTAACGGCGTTCCTCACACCGCTCGTTGCAGACTGCGGCGGAGACTCGAGGAGAGAGCGTTCATCTGCAAGGACACCAAAGGGACCAGAAAAGTGCTGCAGTGGGGGAAAACTGCGGCTTCTCGCTTTATTCTGAGCACGCACACACACACACACACACACACACACACACACACACACCTAAACCAACAGGAACAAGACATCACCGATACATCTACCCTGATTTGCTTTGTTTGAAGGAAGGGCTTCCTCGCTGTGCTGCGTGCTGTGAGCTCTGCGCTGTAACACAACCCTCCTCCTGTTTCACTACGAATCTGTTCCCTCGCTCCGGTGCCAAAGTCTTTACTGCTGTCCACATCAGATCTCACACACGCTCACGATGAGGGGGAAAGAAAAATCGATTCTTTCTGTTCAGGTGCCAATTCGATCAGGCTTTGGGAGTTTGTGAACGACGCCTGCGTTCGGTCATGAGGCGTAGACGGAGATGTAGAAGTAGAGAAGTGCGGCGTCGTGTTGCACTTCCTCCAAGGCCCATCACGAGTCGGCCGAGGTCAGGAGACGCCTCGGTGTATGAGCTCCGCCTCCGGACCTGCCATGTGCCGATTACTATTCAGCGCACAGCTATAAAAAAGGAATAAATTAGGAAGCTTGTCGACAAGTCACGGATGTGAATTCATTCTGGCGCTTACGGAGAAAATTAAAGGTGCAGTCTGTAATGGAATCATAAACTCCAAAACTGATTCGCAATATTCTCCTGCAGTGGCTCGAGTGGCTCCGTCATTTCAGACGTGTGTTTATAGACTCCGCTCCCCAGCCGCTTGTCCTTTAAAGTGCAACTCAAAAGTGGAGTTTCTTAGAGTTATGGACACCAGCACGTTACTATCTACACAAAAGAACCACGTCTAGAACCACATACGTCCGCCTGTCGCTACAGTCGTAGCGCTTGAGCCTGTTAGCTGGTTCTGGCCGTCCATCTTCCTGCACACTTCCTTTCTGAACTAACGCAAACCTGAAAACCGGTTGCGGTTTATTCGTTCCGAAGCGGGAGGAATGTGTACGAGGTTGTGCTTTTGACACGGGAGCGTGTTTTACCGACTTCAGGCTTTTCAGTGACTCCTGCTCTAGATAAGCGTGCGTTTCATAAACGTGCTGAGGTACAACTTAGAAAACGATGCTTTTCTTTTCAGAATTGTTCGTTTTTACGGTTTTGATGTGACGTCTTAAAATAAAAGACGCCCTTAAATACAGTACACACCGAGGTCCAAACAATAATCACCTGTATCAAGAGGAACCAGTCCATGCAGAAGTATGAGGTTTTAGCATGAGCGGCTAGGACAAATGTGCTAGCATGGCTATAAAAAGAAAAAAAATTAAGTTTCATATATGATTTCTGGCATCTATATCAGATTTCCCAAACGTTTAAAGCGGATTATGTGGCATTTTACAGCACCACCATCCGTCACACAGAACGGTATGAAGGGGCGAGACGTGAGGCTGGGGCTGATTTCTTTCTCACCCAGACCGTAGCCTCAGTGACAGTCGTGTCACGTGATCAGTGACTTGACCTCCATTTCAGTAACACGTCATGAGCAGTGAGAGACACGACGAGTGAGTGTAATGAACATGAAGGAAGTACAAAAGAAACAAAAGGACAGACGATAAAAACAAGTTACAATTTCAAGGTACTAACTCAATTTTGAGATGCTTTCATAATTAGGTGATTAAAAAAACACAAATATGACATAAGTCATAATTATGAGATAGTTCTGGTGTGGTTCTAACACGAGACAACATTAGACAAGACCACATAATTATGGCTTTTTATCTGATAATTACGACTTAGCATCTTGACATGTAACTTTGTTATCTCATAATTATGATTTAGTATCTCAAGATCACGTCTCTATCTTATAATTGTGACTTGATATCTCAAATATGGCTTCATGTCTTGACATTATGAGGTTTTTTTTTGGTCTCATAATTATGACTAAGTATCTCAAGTATGACATAAATCTGTTATCTCGAAAATATGACTCTGAATCTCAATTACGGCTTTGAATCTTGACTTTATGAGTTTCTTTTATCTCAGTTATGACTCAGTATCTCAGTTTTGAGACATCATAGGATTTTTTTAAGTGGAAGAAATGAGCTTCCACAGATCTGTCTTTAAGTGTGTGTGTGTGTGTGTGTGTGTGTGTGTGTGTGTAACAGTTTGCTCCACACTGTTCTTATTATTCTGTGAATGAGACCTTGTGATAAGACGCATTCCTCAGCCCTAACAGTTTCACTGTCGAGGCACCGACAGACGTTAGATGTTCACATCTAATATCTGAAACCACACAGATGCGGCGGCGTGACCCCCGGGACTGGAGCTGGGCGGCGACGCTGATCCAAAAACAAACCCAACTCTGCTCCCTGGTCAGGCACAAATTTGACCGCTGAAAGTTTGTGATGCAAAAGGTGAGAAAAGGAGACAGGAGGCATGTGCATGCAGCCCGTCTTCCTATTAAACCGATCCGTTTTAATGCAAATCTGCTGGAGAGAGACACGGCGTTTAAGAATCCCTACCTTTAATACAGAAAACGTGGCTTCCATCCAACGCCTTTTAATTCTAGTTTAATAATGAAGTGCCTCTCAATCGTGGGGGGTAAATAACCACAGCTAGTCATGCTGATGAGGAGAAAAGCAAAGCCATTACCTCTCACNCACACACACACACACGAGATTGTGCTTTGCTATGGCAACAAGATGCACCTGACCGCGCGCGCGCGCGCGAGTTAAAGGGAAGCAGCACCACACACACACACACACACATCACTGCAGACTGGAATTAAGGGCTGCGTCCCAATCCGCACTAATTAATATGTCACAACAGGGCGCGAGCTATGGTAACCATGGCAACTTCCAGTGTACTATGCGGCAGTATAGTCTATACTGTACTCTAGTGTGCTTTCTCGGTACACTATTCAGTGCGGATTAAGACGCGGCCGGTCAGTTAATAGCCCTTTATTGCGGCTGATAAGCGTTTTATGAATTAATGCTACAGTTTAGCCGGAAAAAAACAAAACAAACAAACAAACACTATTGGCTGCCTTTTTTTTTCAAACTGGAAACAGTTTGTAAATATTTGGTGAATATTTATCCAAGCTAATAGCCCCAGCGCAGCGCGAGCACAGATTCGCGGTAGCAAAGCGCATAAGGAAACGGCGTCGAAACCTTCCTGTGTCACATTTAAAGAGTTAAAGGGCAACATTTCGAGGTTTTAAACGACGTTTTAACGACGTTTGTGGCAGAATCTAAACCTGACCAGGCTTATCTTACCTCACTCCGCGCTGCCGGATGACAGTTGACAGTGGTGTGCGCGCGCGCGCGCGTCAACGCGAGCCGCGTGCGTAAACTTGCACGCGCGTAGTGTAATAACGGTCAGCTGGTCTCGTGCTCGCCGCTCACCCTCTTTTTTTTCCTTTTTTAATAACTAAATAAAAAATTAATTATTAAAAACTATTCACTCATTTTGATTAAAATTCATAAATATTTAGCGTTTTTAAGGTTTTAAGAGAGGGCGTCTTTTAATATTAATGCGCTCGCGACGGTTTTCTGTCATTTAAAATTTCAAAATCTAACCGTTAACGCTGAAGCGAAAGTTTGTGCACCCTGTAGTTTATATCTGAGGCAAAACGCAAAGCTCTACTTCTATTATAAACCTGTTACAAGTTTTAGAAATTATTTGTCCTAATGGAAATATGCCTACTGGTTTCCATTACACAGCTCTAATGGTTTTAATGGTATCCAAGCCTCCATTCAATTACAAATCCAAGATATATTAATTCTGGTTTCTGGATAAGCAGAAATACACACATCAGAGATTTTTCCAAAAAGTCTGAAATGCCCCATACACTCACTTTCCACCATCAGACTCATGTTATACATCTCAAAAAAACACCAAACACCCATAAAACCAGTCTCAGCTCACCCGCTAAACCAATAGTGACGTTACCTGTGGTGGAAAACTGCTCATAGTGTATATACAACTTAAAAGCTAGTTAGCATACACTTTCATACAGCACATGGTATTCATTCATTAGCCTACAGTAACCGCTTTATCCTGGTCAGGGTTCAGTGTGGAACGCTGGGAATATACCCTGGAAGGGATAGCAGGCCATCACAGGTTACTATTTACACACACTTTTACATCGAAGGGCAAGTTAGCAAAGCCAATCCACTTAGCATGTTTTTGGAAGGTTGGTGGAGACCGGAGAACCCAGATGAAACCCACACAAACATGAAGAGAACATGTGACTAACCTGGTACATAACACATTTTTTCATCATTTTATATGTACCTCTTTCCAATACACTATAATATACATAGTATGCACCAATTATCTTACTGTACAAATATATCTTGCCATTTATCTAGCTGCCAAACTGCATATTCTTGTGCTATATCTTGCAACTATATTAGCTGACAAAGCCTCGGTAGAAACCATGTTTCATCCAGCAATCTACTAATAAAAAGTTTAAAAATGTAATGTTGGTGTATCTGGCAACAAAACAAGAATCCATATCCAAGAAACCATAATGCAAAAACAACAGTTTGAGCAAATTAACACAAAGAAAGAAGTCCAAATTTTGCCATGAATTGCCATCCAAAACCCAGCAGAAACCATCACAGAATTTCTAATAGTCCCTACTACAATTACCATTACAAACCATCAGCTAACTATTAAAACCATTACTGGTCCTTAATGGTATCCAGTAGACATAACATGCCACCAATAGAAGGCAACAATTTACCAGTAGGGATCCACAGGGACCATTACAGTTTCCATTAAAACCAATACAATTCCCATTATAACCATTAAAACAATACAATCCCCATTATAACCATTAAAACCATTAAAAATTCTATGAGGATTCCTCTTCACTGAGTGCTGTGCAGATGAGAAGCAAGCAATTTCACTTACACATGAATAAAATATACAACATCCACACAACTTCAGTTGTTTAGGTTACTTAGCTTTGGTGAGAATTGTGTTAATACATTGTATTTTATGAATATGGAAGTTATGTACACATTAAAATCCAACAAATTCAAAGCAGCGAATGCTTTGAAGTGAATTAAGATGATATTTACACTGCTTTAATGTGTGTTTTCACTACACAATCCCTAATCCCAACCCCAACCCCAGTCCTGCATATTCCAAGTTATACCTGATCACCTGCTTGCTTGATGATTGATGCCAAGACTCTTCAGGTGTGCCCCATTAATAAAATCCATCAAAACGCTCAGGAAAAACAGAAATAAAGCTCATGTGGTTGTAATTCCTTGTTTTTGGAGTGTTATTTTTCAACAACAACAGGATTAAAGCTTCTTAAACCCTACGGCAACAACGCCACATGGAGAAAACAAACCTCCACCCGATAAACCCCGCCTCTATTCCACATTAACCTCCTATTGGCTCACGTAAGGATTCCGCAGCATCTCATTGGCTGAATGCGCTGGCAATCAAATGGAGCAGAGAATCAATTTAACTCCATGGAGTCAGGTGTAAATATTGTCAGGTTTTTACAGTCTGTGTGTGTTTTCAGTGAAAAAAGGAAATTTAATCTCTTAAAGCAGAACTCCTCCATTATTTTTTGCAGGCAGGGAATACTTTAAAAGTGTAGAAATTAATTCCACACCCCAGTTTAATACACGTTTATGTTATGAACGTCAAATATTAGGGTTACAGATCACATTTTATTAAAACTGACATCAGATTCAAGCTGACGTTATTTATATATTTATAAAAAGTCAAATCTAGAACACCTAAAGGTTCTTGGAGAAGTCTTGAAGGTTCTGTGTGGAACCCTGTAGCACCTCAATGTCTTTTATAACCAGAGAAAATATTATTGCACACATGTATTATTGCACACACTCAGAGGGTCTGTGGAGTTTGTTTGTTTATTTATTTATTTATTTATTTTATATTGAAGGGGTCATTGGTTGCAAAAAGTTCCATTATCCATAATGCACTACAGCTCTGTAGGGAATAGGGTATCACTTATGAAACTTATTTCAGAACATAATCCAGCTGTTTCCTAATAACTTTATTCTGAGAGTTTTACTCAAGAGCAAAATTAATTATTATAATTAATTAATATTAACATTTATTAAAAACACAGCCCTGAAATAAACGACTTAATATACAGTCTGACCAATCAAAGACAAGGATTTCCCAAGCCTACGCCTCCAGTATGCGTTGCCAGATTACGTCAGAAAATCCCTCATTAAACCAATGACTAATTTATGATCGGTTTTGTTTGTTTGTTTGTTTGTTTGTTTTTGGAAGAATATTTTTGAAAGAATTTGGATGAGTTCTCTGGAGACCTCTACTTGAAAATGTTACAACATAATATTTACCCTAATTTACACTTCTTTCGAATATTTATACAAATATTCCTCAATTGTTGTACTTTATGACACAAAAACATCTCCACATCATATAATTTATAATTTATAATTTTAATTTTAATTCATGCTGAACAGGCAAATCCAGCATGCTTTAACCTGAACCTGAAAGATTTTAGAGCACATTTACTGTATGATGTATGTGTGATCACTGAGTGTGGTTATGGAAGGAGTCTCCAGTGTCAGCACTTTGTAACAGTCAAAGCTGTAACTTTACATTTTCTGACGACAGAGGAGTTTTACGCTTTGTGATTTATTTTGGAAAAAGGGAACAACCATAAGCAAACTGCTGTAAGTAAACATAACTTTAAATGGATAAAAAGTATGACATTTCATTGTTTAGTGAATCAGAATTGTAATCACTGGCAAATTGCTGTGGTATAAGTGGAATAAAACAACAACTCTTATGCGGTAACAGTAGCTGTGTTTCATCACACCACCCTGCTGATGAATTTCCTATAACAGCATGACATGGATTGTTTTATTCCTTACTTATGTCAAAATGTATTGTTATAAACTCATATCTCTAATGACAAAAATCTGTTATTAAAAAAATTATGAGGAATGCTTCCTGAGTGGGTCTAATTTTAAAAATCCTGCTTTTTGTTATATATATTGTATGATCTTTACAGTGAGATGAATATATATTTGAGAGGATTTGTGTCATTGCAATCTGGCAACCCTGAGGCACCCGTGCACTTGTTAGTTAGCGGACTTCACTTCCCGTTTAGCATTTCCTGCGTCCTGTCGCCATGAAGTGATCATTAACAGCACATGGATTCGTGAGTAACTTAATAAACATGCCTTGTTTTGCTGGCACACACATCACACTGGCTGTGTTTGTCTCGGATTCAAAGCGTACGAGTGAGAAATCACTCATTAGCCTAGCAGTAAACAGCGGATTAGCCTTCTGCTGGCGGCGGAATTCCAAACCGCTCGCGCTCCCTTTCCCGAGTGCACTACACTGAGCCTGAGATAGCGCGCCTAGTAAACACTACCTAGTGCCCTCGATATCTATTAGGGCGCGATTCAGCTAGTGTCAAACTACTAGAGTACACAATCAGATTATGGAGTGTTTAAACCTATAAAATTAGTCTTTTATTAGATATTAGATTTATAACTGGAATAGCTGTGTGTGCGTGTGTGTGTGTGTGTGAGAGAGAGAGAGAGAGAGAATCACTCATTGTGACATTGTGTATTAGGGAGCTGTCATTGTGTGGATCATTTCAGTAAAGTCTCTGTAGCTGTGTTTAGTTTTAAGAGCAAAGTGCATTGACACTGATGTTTCACATCAAAATAATAATAATGATGATTTACTGTATACAGTATGTTACATGATACTGTATACATGTTTGTGTAAGTGATTAGTTTCTCAGTGAGGTGTGTATTGTCTGATATTAAAGGAAAGATGCACTTTGAAGCACATGAACATTGTTTATATACAAATATTTCTCATGTGTTTAGAGATTCCGGTGTTAATTTATCACCTAACACTGTATTTCTCTTATTCCTGTGAGACTGTGTCCCTCGCTGATGTCACACGGGGACACTGTTGTTGTTATTGATATTGTTGATGTTGGTGTGGATGTTGGTATTGTTGTTGATGATGTTATTTTTATTGTTTTTGCTGAAACATGTCAACGATCTCAAACATAAAACAGATAACGGTCATGTTTCGCAAAAAAAAAAATTATAATTTTCCAGTAATCCTGGAGAAATTCAGCGTAGAAGTAGTGGAGACGTTGTTTTAAAAAAAACAACAACCTGAATGCGATGGCAGACAGCGGCTTGCGATAACGAGTGCGGCGGTATCGTGCTAGTTGAAGCTATGGAGCCGAGAGTACAGATGACGAGGTGAGAGAGAGGACTAAAGCGCCGCTGCATCGCTCTCTTTGAAGCGAGGGCTGTGAATCCCTCGATATAAACTCGTTGTGAGGAATTAAAAACACTGACAGCGAGACGTGCTAATGAGAACACGGCGGAAAATCCTCTTTAGCCCTGATTTATACTCCGTTTTTGACATTCGTGTAAGAAGTAAGCTTTTGAAAATACCTCGTTTTTGATAAAAAAATGTAACTCATTAATAAATGGTCAAATATCGGATGTTAGAAATAAACACACAAAGCTGTTTCGTAGATATGGTGCAAAACTCACACGCTGCTGCTGGTTGATGAAGCGGATTTTCTGTTACTACCGTGAAGTTGATTATTTCCTAAAACAGCGCACTAACAATTACGTTGTATTCATTTATAGAAGGTAAAGCTCTAATTTTCACTTTTGTCGTTTCTCGGTAACATGACAAGCTGTGTTTTTTTTTTCAAGAGAGGAAGAGAAAAAAAAGAGGTGTTGGTGAGGGAACGAGTGTTTCTAGCTACTGTAACGTAAGTGAGAACAGGAACTGGCTTTGAAAGCTACTTTCAGTCATCGAGGTTAATCCAGGCAGATCTCGTTCGGTTGTTGAAACACATCCCCGCTTTCTGTTTCTCTTCTCTGTTTAGCACTTAGCACGGGCTCGCAACTCAACCGCTGCTGTGATAGATACGACTCGGCCGAGCGTGACGTCCTCATGTGCATCATCTTCTTCAAGTTCGACCCCAGGCCTGCGTCCAAAAACGCCTACAGGTGAGCAGCTCACGTTCTCAGCAACGTTATTGTTTTATTATTATCTCATCAGTTTCTCCTGAGACATCAGCTTCAACGACAAGCTCTTTTTCTTCAAATCCTTTGAAGTTTGCTTTTCCTAAAAAAAAAATTTAAAAAAAGCTTCACTTTGGTTAAAAAGGCCGCTTCATTAAAACTACTGTCAAATAACAGATGACGCTGCGCTCGGTTAATGATAATGAATATAACACACACTCCTCACGACAGAGAGTGATGAAAGCATGGAAGAGTGTGACCCTTCCCACAATTCCAAGCTCCGTGTGCCTACGGAGTGTATATACTATGAAATATTTATAGTAATTCACCTAGCGATAAAGCTGATTCACTGAAGGGGAAAGGACTGTTTAACNACGTGGTCAAGTCTTCAAAATGGAGGCTTAAGAATGGATGTCTTGTTAACGACTTTTCCTTACATCCATGCTGTCGTGTGTTTGTTGTCGATCGCCACCTCTTCCACCTCTTGCTGTTCCACAGCCACACCTCAAGACAAATGTTCTCACTGGAGTCTGCAGACGAGTATTCTCGGTAGAGATCACGTGTGACCGAGTCTTGAGAAATCTAGCAAACATACACTCTGTAACTGGGTGGCTGGAACATGGATTGAGCAATCAGGTTTTTGCTGTGTTGTGTCTCAGACAGTGGGCTGTCAATCAAGAATGATCATTCAGAATATTCAGCCATGGGTTTGAAAAGTTACCACACCACGACTCTATCACGTTGTTCCATCTCTGTACATTCTGCTTGATCCGCACTTTCCTGACTCTTATCACCAGCCGCTGCAGGGACGGGGTTTAATGAACGCAGCCGATAAGACCGTAAAGCAGCGAGATTGATATTGCTGTGTGTCTCTCTGGTCGCTAATCAATTAAAGGAGTAGGCTAAATAGTTAGTCTATTCATTAGCTTAACGGAGCTCCATTCAGGTTTTTACCACCATGAGGAACTACAGTGTATGAGACTTTATATGAACCTGGTCTCTGTTCTTTTTCCTCTTGTGTACTTTCCCTCCATTTCTCAACCTCTCTCCATTCATCTCTTCTCTGTCTCTCTGATTGCAGAGGTGATTTCTGTCTCCCGGTTTCTCGTTCCAATCTAATTTTCTTTTCCCAGCAAAAAGGAGTGAGTTGTTCTCAGATTGAGAGCTGTGGCTCTTCTTTCCAAACCCATCTTTAGGAGTGAAATGAAATGGAGCAGAACAGGTGGAGGTGGCATTAATAGACCTGATGTCATATACCACATGAGCTCCAGAGTCCTGGGAAGCAGCTACCAGAAACTGCTATTATTTAATCAGTCATCAAAAATCAATACATGGTGGTGGTAGCTTTGAGGTGTAGGACTGATGGGTGCAGAGGCCACGCCTCCTTCACTGGGACTGATGGGTATAAAGGCCACGCCTTCTTCACATATCATATCAAGTACACTGACTTGCTCAGGCTTTACATGTCTATTAAGTAAGTAATGAAACTCTGATTGTCATGCTGTCAAACATCCCAAAGTGTTTCATTCTTCTTCTACCTCCAGTAATTTGGTGGAAGCTGGACAGGTAAAGATCAGGTGATGTTTTTCCAGTCTCCATCTATCTAGTTTCAGTGAGTCTGTGCCCACTGTAGCCTCAGGACTGAAACCTGATGTGGCCTTCTGCTGTTGTCGCTCATCCGCCTCAAGGTTTGACGTGCTGTGCATTTTGAGATGCTTTTCTGCTCAACACGGTTGTAAAGAGTGACTATGTGAGTTCCCATAGCCTTCCTGAACCAGTCTGGTCATTCTCGTCTTCTCTCTCTCATTCAACAACAAGGCGTTTCCAACCTCAGAACTGTCACTCACTTCCAGTTTTTTGTTTTTTGCACCTTCTGACCAAACAGAATCTAGAATTCAACAGTGGTATAAAATACAGCGCACCGCACCGCTTCTCATTGTACTTCTGTGTTCGTGAGGTATTACAGGAGGCGACGGATGAGCGTTTCACCTGAAGCTGTAACGTATCTGCGTCCTGCCCTCACTCCAGCACTATTAATATTGTTCTTTTCTGTTCATATATTTGTCTATATTTCTCTGCAGGCTTATTTTGGCGTCGAACAGAGATGAATTCTACAGCAGGCCGTCCAAAGCTGCCGACTGGTGGGGCAGCAGCAAAGAAATCCTCAGCGGTAAGTCATGTGACTTTGGCCCGTATAATCATCCGCCATCTTTGTTATCTGCGCACACAATTTCTTCTTCTTTTTAGGCTATAGCATAATGGAGATCTATAAAGAATCGATTCATTATGACTCCTGATAGAGCTTTTGTTTTAGCCGAGTCCACACGTAATGTAATTAGCGCAGAGATGATTGAAACATCAAACGTGCTCTTATTGTGTCCTCTCGCTCAGGTGAGTCGCTTCATCCGCCCGTTTCCATGCGAACCGGCTTCGTTAAAGCTGTTCACACTTCATTATCCGTCTTCTCTCAGTGACGCCTGTCGCTTTCTGCAGAAGAAAAGCAGCTGTAAAAAGAAAAAGCGTCCCTGAAAGACACTTCAGGAGAAATAATATCATCTCAGTGGTTGTGCTCGGTTCCTGCGCAAGTCTGAAAAATGACAAATTTAAAGAAAATAAATGTTAATTTTTAATATTATTGTTATCAGTCTGATAAGAAAATTAGGTCGATATATTAAAGATGATAAATTATGGTTTATTTCCTCCGGTTGAACCACTTCAGGTGCGCGCTGCTCGCCGTAAGACTGTGCCTGCTGACGTGTCACGTCATGCAGAAGGCACCAGTCAAAACCCTCGTGGCCTGATTTTCTACATTTTTATCAAGGTTTTAGATTTATAGGCCAATATATCAGGTATCGGCTTCCAAATCTAAAGAATTATCGGTTATCGGTATCGACCAAAATTTCATATCAGTGCATCCCTAAAAAGATTTCAGGAAAGGTTTGTGGAAAGAAAGGTTTGTGGAAATCTTTTTACAGGTAATTGTGAGAAATCTCATCTTGGGTTGTATTCTGCCTCATTTATGAGTCACAACCATAATCATAAACAGCTTTAGATAAGAGCAATGGGGGGAATAACACATTCATCTTAGCGTCTCCTTCCACTCCTCCGGACCACAGCGGGATAAGCGACACAGAAAACGAGTCAATGTGAGGAAACTGCCTCCGCCTCGGGCTGTGAGAGAGGTCCGGGGTGCGTTGTTGTTCACTGGCCTCTGTTTGTGCCGCTAATCACGGGGTCAGGGACCGACAAGGGCCCTTAATTGATGGGTGCTTTTATGCGAGGTGACAGAAATGAAGTGCGGAGCGCGAGGGGAGGGGAGGGGAGGGGAGGGTGTTATCTGCTGCAGGAGGGACGAGGAGAGGAATGTTGATGAAGAGCGACGCAGGACACGGAGCCCATGGGATTCTCAGGCAACGTGACACGGATCTAATGCATCACGTAACATCTGTTTCCAAAAGCTAATTGAGACTTACAGTCACATAAATATAATTTAGACTGAGCATCTAACAGTTAGGTTAAATTTGACATTTGAATTATTATTATTATTATTATTATTATTATTATTCCTTGAGTGACTCTCACCAACCCCCAGGATCTTATGTGACCCGTACTGTGTCTATAAAATGACTGACAGGAGGACAAACACAAACAGGCGTTCCAGCCCGGAAGGCAGTTTCCTGGAACGCATTGTTCTGCATATCCTCTAGGTTATTGGTACTATTACACCTTTAAATACTCCACTCTGATTGGTCAGAAAGTGTTCGTTAATTTTTCTATTCATCCAACTCACAGATTTATATTAAATGAATCCACTTGTATTTATGGTTTTTGTTTCGTTTCCATAGTAACACCTTAGTACGTGTTCATCGTTTGGGGAAGGAGTCTCCAGTGTCAGGGCTTCGTAACATTGTACGCTCTGTGGGTTCTCTATAATGTGACGAGCTTGTGGGAACCGATTTGTTCGCAGATGTTTACTTTAGATGTAACTATAAACTGATAAAAATGTATTGCATGCTGTGCTTTAATATTAATTTAAGATGAAACATGTGACCACTTCAGGGTTGGAACAGTGACTCAGTATGTTAAGGGTTTTATTTTTTCACCTAACAGTCCAGTCTTAAATAAAAAAAATCTATAAATAAAAAAAAAACAATTTAAAATTATGTTCTAGAAAAAAATAGTAGAAATTTTGAATGCTTAGCATGGAATGAGTATTAGCTAATGTTAGCGTCATATGTCATGTGAAGTTGTAAGCAGCTACGGTGAGTGATAGATATCAGCTGAGGGTTTTCGTGTGTGTGTGTGTGTGTGTGTGTGTGTGTGTGTGTGTGTACACCCTCAGGTTTGGACATGGAGGAGGGGAAGGAAGGCGGATCCTGGCTCGGCATCAGTAAACGAGGCAAACTAACGGCGCTGACCAATTACCTGGAACACAAGCAAAACCCGGACGCCCTGGGGAGAGGTGGGACGTTAACGTTTTCTAAAATATTTCACGTGAATACAGATCCAGAGAGGTGCGAACATGAATACGGTGACCATGAGNAGATTGACTCGCACTCCTGTATGAAATACATACGGAATGATTTTCGTGCTGCTGGGATTTGAATCGGAAATTCTGTGCTCCTTTGTGAAATAGGATGTCAAGTTCGACAGTAAATCCTATTCAGTACAATTGTACGCCATTTTAAATCGAGTTTTGGCGTAGAATTACCTGCTGACTGGATGAAATGATGACGACCGAATCTGAAGAGTGTGAGGAATTCGATGAGCTGAGTTTGAAACGCTTTCCCGGCCAAATCTTCCTGCGAATTTTACGCTTTGTAACTTGAAGCCCCACTGATACAGTGCTATTGGTGTGTGGTGATGCACTGCAGTGGGCTCAGTGTACACCCCATCAGTGTGATGCTTCAGGATTATGAAAAGGCCCTGCTTTCTTCTAGAAAAAGCACGTCGTTATTGCTTTTCCACATGTTGAACATCTAACACCTAAAAGCACACTCGTGTTGACTTTTCCTTCTTTTGTTTTTTTTTGGTCCCAGGGTTTCTGGTGTCAAATTACTTGACCGAGAACTTGGACAGCTTCTCGTACCTGCGCAAGGTGTCGTCCGAGGGTCCGCAGTACAACGGCTTCAACCTCCTCACTGCTGAATTCAGGTAACTGCTCCAGGGCCGTGGTCTTAGGCTGGTGTTAGAGAGTAAAGATTAGATAAGAATGAACAAATTTCCACGTTATCAGTCAAAACAAAGTGTGAACAAATGTATTGGACTTTCTGTACTAAGACATGATCAAAAATAATGGCTGACTTCTGGTCCAGATTGCTTGTTTGGGTCATTTTACAGACATTCAGCTTGACGGGCCACTGTATATCTGTATATCCTGGGGGCGGAGCTTTGTGAACATTGGGAGGAATTTGGGGGAGGGGGAGGGGGTGTTTTCTAGAGGGGAAAAAAAACATTTAAAATATCAAACCCACCTACGTAACCATTAGAGACCTGATCTTGAAAAACATGACTAAAATATTCAAGATTGCTTCATTGAATTATCTCAGTTATCATTTTCATCGTTCTGGGTTCAGATTTGCAATAACTTGTAGAATTCGTGTCCGTCTTGGTGAGCTGAGGTGGTTTATATTTTTTGATATTAGATTGATTGAGAACATGAACATGAAGTCTTTATGCTAGCTTTCATTATAAAGGGATTTAACTTGTATTTCTAGGATATGATAGCAACTAAAAGAAGGCCTTAATCCAAAAGACCAAAGAGCATCATGCAATATAAAAATGATATAGCTTAATTTTTCTATGAGTTTTTGATGAAGGCTTGAGGAAACCTGGTGAAATTTTACTCCAATTTATTAACGAAAAATAGTCACTCTGCACTGCTGTCCTTTTTCATATTAAAGAGGATTTCAGTTTCTCTCTCTCTCTGTCCTTCTCTTTTGTGGTGTGGGATAGAGCTGTAAAAGAAGTGATTATGTCTGATCTCAAAGGTCTGATCCATTGATCTGGCCACCTGCTCTCTTTCCACTTCCTAGAACTGGATGGACTTTAAGATGCCTGTTTATAATTCAGCTCCAGAGCTGTTCCTTCCAGCACACCGTGTCCTCTGGGCCTTTGGGGGGTCTTTCTAACCGTGAGCTTTTTATTTTAAAGAGATGATTCCAGCAGACACAGCTGTGGGATTGTGGGGTTTGAATGGTGAAACATTGGATGGATCACAGTGCATTCTTGAGTGCAAGAGAGACACAGAGTGAAATTATTAATTTAATATCAATAGCAAACAGTATACAACTGATCCAGGAAGCTGTCCTTAACGGGGGAAGTTTGGGAATTTGGGCAGTGAGTCATGTGGGCACTAATCCAAAGTAAGGCTGCTACAGTATTGTCAAAAATCTCCACAAAGTCTGGACTGTACACTTGAGAATAGATGGCACACTTCCATGAATACACTCCACACACTCAGGGGCAGCTGTGTGTCTCTACATGGCCTGGAATAGCAGCAAGACTGTGTTGTCAACTTAGTGACTTTGTC
>JAKKZN010000024.1:1400446-1412697 GCA_033441825.1 Pangasius elongatus
CATAGCTGTGTTTGATTATTAAAGAAATATTTTAATACCCCGTGCCGCTCTGTGTGTGTGTGTGTGTGTGTGTGTGTCTATCTGAGTTGCCAGATTGATGACACAGTAGTTTTGCTGAATGTTTTATTATAATATTAAAGAAACACAGTATTTAATACTCTGTAATAAACTAAAAGGACAATTAGTATCTCTCAAAATGGCAGTGTTTTATTATTATTATTATTATTATTATTATTATTATTATTATTATTATTATTAAAAACTTCCCAGAAAATAACTATTTATAAATAATATTAAAATGCATATTTACCAATATCAGTGATGTAAGTTGGAAAAATGAATGGAAATTATGGATTTGAATAAATAAATAAATAAATAAATAAATAAATAAATAAATAAATAAATAAATATTGTGGACATGGTGTAAAACCATTTAAACAGCACTTAATAAAACTAAATTATTTTCTGTAGTTTAATTAATTTAAACTTATTAATTAATATTAATTAATTAATATTAATGCATGAATGATAAAGATTCAGAAATTAGTCTTTTTTTATTTAAATGGAATTTAACAAAACTAAAGGACCTTAAGTAATTGAATGAGCAGACTATTGTAATATAAATAATGTATACGTTTATTGACATTGTTATTATAATATTATATCACAAATTTACTATTTAAATGTAGTATTCTTCAGCATTACTTATTATTAATGTGTCTTTCTACACAATCAGCCATAAAAACCAGCCAATCTGGCAACCCTGTACTTTGTGCTATGCTCACAGAACTCACACTCCTGTGTATGGTCAGCGTGGTGGTGGTGTGAGAGTGTGTGTGAGAGTGTGTGAGAGTGTGTGTGTGTGTGTGTGTGTGTGTGTGTGTGTGTGTGTGTGTGTGTTTGTGTGTGTGTGTGTGTGAAGGAGGAGCTTTACATACTGTATCTCACCAAATGCTCCTCAGAACGCTTTCACTTTCACAGCACAGAGAGGGAAAAACCCAGCGATGGAAAATCCCAGCCCAGAGAACAATCCCACTGGATTAGAGCATTACATCACTCTGGAATTTCCTCCCTTAACTAAACAAACTATAATTTCCTCAAATATGTCAATTTATTCATCTTCATTTCACCTAATATTTGATCACAGTTTACATCAGAATCATAATCATAATCATAATCACAATCACAATGGGATTCTGAGTGTCCTATAATGTCACATCCCAAAGTGTTTTATTCCTCTTATATCACAGCAATTTACCAACGATTACGATTTTTATATAAATAATAATGTCACGTCATACTTTTTATCCATTTATAGTTATACTTAATGTTCATGAAACAAGTTAGTTCCTGTTCTCACTTATGTTATAGCAGCTATAATCAGCCATCCCCCTTAACTGGACTCTCCTGAAGTTAATTCGAGCATGTTAGTTTTCACGCCATTGCTGGTTTAGGCCACAAAATGGCCAACAAGAACTACTGTGTGTACTGCAGTGGTGTATCGTTCCACCTGAGATAAGTGTTACACCTCGCCGCATCTGTGTGCGATTCCAGCTCTAGATGATCATGACAGTGCGGTGGACGACAGAGACAGTGACTACCGCAGCGAGACCAACAGCCGTCCTCCACGATACCACACCATGGCCCAGCCCAACTCTTCTGTCCATCAGTACCCCATGAGTCGACGGACACGTCCACAAGCCGCGTCCAAAGAGTACGGAACCGAGTCGATACACAGCTATGAACTGGACTACAGGGAAGGAAGGGGACAGCCCCAGCACATCACATGATCACTGATCACTGCACGTCTAATTAAGTTCTGGTTTCTTTGTCAAGCTTTTGTCGTTTCTTGGATGTTTCTTGCTTTGTGTATCATAGTTCATGGTCATGGTTGTTGTTCCTATGTTAGGTGATTTGTTTGTGCTTTAGTTAATAGTAAAAAGCCTGCACTTGCATCTGACTCCGCCTCATATCCCTGACATCAACGCGCTTACACCTTCATTTTATTTTACTGATGCACGAAAAGCAGAAACTCAGTCCAAGAGAAACCGCTTTGACAGAAAATATCAATCTTTCACATGGATAAAGACAATATTAATGTGTGCAGTTACAAACAGCCAACACTGTCATTCAAAACTAGAATACGCAGACACCAGCAGAGAAAAAAAAACAGCGGAGAGTTACATAAAAATCCAAAACAGTTGGCGATCTAAAAAAAAAAGAAGTTCAAGTAGAATATGTCAATATTTACTGTTCAAACTGGACGCTGTTTCAACCACACAGAAAAGCCCTTACAACCTTTTTCCAGATTCAGCATCATTACACAGTATCACTTCCCCTTTTAACTTCTCCAACTGCTGCTGTGATGTCGCATGAGGAATAAAACACACCGCACGGTGCTTGGTCTGGGAAATTAATCAACAATGAAACAGTGGGATGAAGCAAGGTCACTCGAGGTCATTCCTAAACCCAAAATATGTGCAAACGACCTTAATACAAACGTTTTAACTTGAGCGACTTGATGAATAAGTGAAGCAGATTTTCTAAAACATTATAGAGAACGGAGGAGTGAAAAACAATGTTACTTTCAGCATGCACACACACACACACACACACACACACACATGCTACACCTAAAAAGACTGTATGCATCAATATTTTAGTGAGATATACAATCCGTCTAATCTAGTTATTGTAAATAAAAAAAAAAACACTGAGATGTTCGTGGTTTTGTTTCTTAAATTTTGCAGGAAAAAAAATCTTGTAGAAAACAATTACGCAAAACAAATAATCTATTCGAGGGAAAAGCAAGTACATTTTTTTAAGTGACTAAAACAGATGTGTAGCAGCTTCTTTTCCGAACACCTGGAGTTTACTGTAAAAAGTTTGTGTTTTCTACTGCGGCTGGTTGACCACAGTTGTAGAGTCCCATCAGCACAGAACGTAACGAGGCTACGTTTCCTCCTCAGAGCTCCAGGGCCCCGGTTTCGATCTCAGGTTATTGTGTGTGTGTGTGTGTGTGTGTGTGTGTGTGTGTGTGTGTGTGTGTGGAGTTTCTGCGCATGTTCTCCTTGTATCTGTAGCTGTGGTTTCCTCCAGGTTCTCAGTTTTCCTTTCACTTCTCAGAAACATGCCAGGAGGTGGATTGACTATGATGAATCGCCCCTAGGTGTGGATGAGTGTGTGGGTGTGAGTGCGTGTGCATGTACTGCCATCCCATTCAGTGTGTATTCCCACCTCACGTGCAGTGTTCCCGGGATAGACTCCGGATTACTGGAAGTTCATGAGTGAGAACCCTGAACCCTGAGAAACCCCTGGTGTCCTACAGCCATGGTTCTGCTGTTTATGTTTTAAAAAAATCCCCACCATGAGCTTTGAGTTGAGTTAGGTGATGGGGTCTGGGGTNGGTTGAGTGGAAAAAAAGGGATGGCTG
Source organism: Pangasius elongatus (assembly GCA_033441825.1). Classification (NCBI taxonomy): domain Eukaryota; kingdom Metazoa; phylum Chordata; class Actinopteri; order Siluriformes; family Pangasiidae; genus Pangasius; species Pangasius elongatus. The sequence goes on from JAKKZN010000024.1 coordinate 1,403,880, forward strand.
TTGATTTGTGGCTCCTGTGTGATGTTTTTTTTGGGGGGGGAATTTTGTCATCTTTGCTTTTAAACCAGACAAGATTTCCCCATGGGCAAATTTCCTGCCGCTTGTTGGTCTGCAGTGACAAAGAGGCAAATGTAGTCGGTATGTCTTCAGTGTTGAAATAATTCATTCAAGGCATATTTTCAAAAGATGCTTAATAATTTAATTGTAATGCTTAAAGTCATCACTCCATCCTTCTGTAGTGTTAGATTTGTCCAACAGATTGTATAAAAAGTGTATTTGTGTAACAATATACAGTATCATCCCAAAACAGCTTTACAGTAATACAGATGTAGATCCATAACGCCATAATGCACATTGGTGAGGAAAAACTCCCTGAGACCTCATGAGGAAATAAACTGCAAGAGGAAGCAGACTCGAAAAATTACCAGTACTCCTGTAGATGCAGAAGAGTAAACACAAACAGCGCGGAGTGTGTGTCACAAGTGCAGAAGGAGGCACTGAAGATCGACATCTCTAAAGACTCCAGAGGAAAACCAGAGGGAATATTTAGCATATTTTTGCCTTTTTCACACAATATCGATATTCCTCCATTCTCCTTGACCACACACCTATAGTCAATGCATCCACATTAGTGTATTCTGTAAATATTAAATACCCTGAATTAAGGCAAAACAAACATTTACATTGTCTGTAGATGTCCAAGACACAAACAGCAGAAATTTCATTCTTACCTCAGATATATATATAAAGACTTATATAAAGTATAAACACATCAAAGCCTTACAAAAATAAAAATGGAGACTGAAGCAGCAGAAAGTGATTACACGTACCACCTGAATACAAATTTTAACACAGAAGAAAAACAAAAAACACTCTGGAGTAGTATAAGTAGGTGTTACGCCCATCACTGCTTCTTCTTCTTCTTCTTCTTCTTCTTCTTCTTCTTCTTCTTCTTCTTCTTCTTCTTCTCTGGCTTTTTGTTTTTTTTTTTAACCAGAGTCTTTGTTCTCTCTGTTCTCACTCTGGCCATATGATGCGGCGATGATGGCGATGACGACGATGATGACCAGAACAAGTACTCCAGCGAAGACCACAATCATCTTCCTGTTCTTACATGGCCCCAATGTACTCTCAGCTTCCACAGTTTCTCTCACTTTTTTTGTCGACTTCCGAAACCGTTTGCTCTGTGAAAAATATGAAACAGAATTATTCAAGATTCAAGATCACATTTTTTTCCAGTTACAGGCTAGTTACTAGTTTCACTTACAGTTACTTACAACAGCAATATTTTATTCGCTGTGCCTGTATCTAGCTGTTTACGGCTCCGATCCTTCGAATGTACCGTATGCACGTGTTCGGTTACAGCTGTAGTGTGGGAGCCTGGGAAATCCTTCACATGGGCAAATTTGGACATTTTCTACTATATATAGTTCTGAAAACTATTCCTTGAACTGAAATGTTTTTCTTTGCACAAATCGCACCCAGTCTAGCAAATCTAGAAAATTATAATTAAAGATTTCAGAACATTACTGCCAAAATGTAAAGAATGAGAAGCTTATAAGATCACTGTAAAAGTCCCTTTTAAACACATCTCATTGTCGTCTCTGTGCGCCACTGATCTCTATATTATTCAATCGGTAGGAGAATAAGCGCTGATTTGTTCATTCATTTCTGTTCTATTGACTAAATTCCTTGTTATGTATTTTAAAAAAGTATTATCAGGTCATTTAAATATTTTTAAAATTATGTCATCTGATACACAGTGTGTTTGTTCTGTTGTTTGCTTTGATGATGAGGAGGAGGAGGAGCATGGCGGACATTTTGGCAGCCCACATATGTACTACGACTACATCTAAAGGTGAGTAGAAGTTGTTTGGTTGAACTGCATTGTAAATGGCAAAATATCCAAAAAAACAAACCCAAACTAATGAAATTGGGTATAAAAAAAAAACACGGTTATGGTGCATGAACGATCAGAAAGTTCGTATTTACAGTCCTAAGCAACGATTCAGCTCTCTCGTCCAGTTCCCCTAGTTTTCCTTCGCGCTCTCTGGCCTTTTCGATGTTGTCCTGCATGATGACCCGAACCTCCTCCACATCCTCCTGAAGCTGCTGCACCTGGCTTTCTCCCTTCTCCTGAACACAAACACAACAGATTGGCTGTATATTAGTTTATAGTATATGAAATATAGGATCTGTAGCAGTGTCCAGTATTTAAATTATATATACAGTACTTTTGTAATGAAAGACTGAACCCTGGCAAAGTAGCCCAGGTGGAGAAACCATTCCCTGTCCACCTCTAGGGTGAAATGTGTGAGCTTCTGAGGTCATAAGTACATCAGGACTGGCCAATAAAAATCACACTGTTTTTGAAAGAAAGTGAAGAGCGCCTCTTGCAGGCAGAAAATGTTTAAAAATTCATGATTGAGGTTCCTTGTTGTGTGTCAGTGTCAGTGTGCTCCACTAGTACGCTACTTTAGATAGCTTAATAACAGAATCTGAAATGTCTCTCCTGATGAACTCAGAGTTATGGATATGGACAGCGATGACACTCGCTGTGGTAACACTGAGGTTCAGGGTTTGTTTTTGTAAACCTCCCACATGGCATATCACTTGTCAGTTCACTATATAAGCAGTGATGTGCTGATAATATGGTGTCAGAATGAAGTCTGCTATGTGGAAAAACTTGCATTTCAAGACCTAATCTGCAGTGATGATCAGCACTGAGGAGGACACTTTGGGTTGACATTAAATCACCCATTTCCTGTTATTATAACCTGACCTATTATCTGACTTAGCTATGCTATAGAAAACATATGATGTGATATAAATGTGAGTGTTTGTAAGGGTTTGTAAAATGCAAGCTTCATTTTGTTTTGTTTTTTTAATTTATTGATCAGCTTACTAACTGCAGTAACGCTAGCTATTCGTTTATTTTCATATGAAAGTTTTTTTTTATGTTTTATGTTTGCTAAACCTGGCATTTCACACTCCTGCCTTTAAAACGCACAAAACAGGATTTATTTCCAGCTCCTTTGTAGACACTTGCCATAACTGTTCTCTTTATACTACTTCACCCACAAGCCACACCCTTTGTGCTTTGACATGAATATATGAATCATTTCACTCCTTTCTCACAGTTCTTACTGTGAAAAAGAAAATCTGAACTTAAGTGTTTTGTTATAGTATATAGACATAGACTCACTAGGAACACCTGTACCCCTGCCTGTCTGGCACCAACAACCATGCCATGGTCACTCAGATCACTTTTTTTCCCTCATTCTGGTGTTTGATGTGAACATTAACTGAAGCTCTTGACCCGTATGTGCATGATTTTAGGCATTGTGCTGCTGCCGTACGATTGGCGGCCTGGATAATTGGACTGTATGAGCAGCTGTACAGGTGTTTCTACTACAGTTCCTCAACCCTGTATCAGTTGTACCGCGAGTAGATGGTCAGATATGGAAGGGATCATAAAAATATGCCTAGACCTGCACGGAGCTGCTTAGCCGCGCATACCATAAAGTGATTCAGGTGTCTCATAGCGATTCAATTCACTGTGTACATTTATGACGGGTGCAAGTAGAGAAAGTGAAACCAAAGTAAAGTGGATATTATAAAAACTTTACCATGTTACTTTGTCCTTGCTTGTCTCTGCGTTTGTGTTCTTGTCTTGACAGGTTCTTCTAAAGGATGTCTGAAAGACAACCAGACAACCTTGTTTGCCTTAATCTCTTCTCTGTGTACTCTCTCCCAGTCCTCTGAGCTCAGAGCTTTGTTTGTTCTTTAAATGAGACGTTGTTTTTGCGTAGTTGCATACTTTCATACGTCACAGGTTGCCAGATTGAAGGTAGCGAACCTGATGCCACTCAGCATCCGATTGCCAAGGCCACTTGATTGACTTTTAGGTTTTACTAGCACATAAATTTAAAATTAAAAAAGAGATATCCCAGGATACATGGCATTTTCTGATATTTTGCCGTAAACCAATTCACCGCTGTAACTGCCTAATCATTTACAGTACAATCCTGTAAAATAGTAAAACATTATACTTTACATTAAACATTTGCTATAAAATAAATACTGTACATTTAAAGCAATGTTTTACACATTCTTTTATATTACCTTGTTTTAGATGTTTATTTTCTATCTTTCTTTATTAATGTGTCAGTATAGAAAAGAGAAAATGTTCATTTTCAAAAAAAATTTAAAATTTGTAAGTTATTGAAAAAATAACAGTAATTGTTCAGTAACAATAAACAAAAGGAGGCTGTTCTGGTTTTATATGCAGAAACAACTGAAAACCTGCTGAAAACTGCATCACGTTCTCCAAGCTGCAGGAACAACTTACCAAATGATTTCTCTTTAAAACTGTATGACAGTGAACCTCAGGGAACTGATGCAAGGCAAAGCATGGGTACACTGAGTGCCATAACTACCAGCTGCACCTCCCACAGTGTCACTGAGTCAGCTGCAACGTCATAGGTAGGAGCCACTCTTTAATCCCAGAACTCCTCCTGGGGGTGGGGCAGTGGCTGGGACATCTCCCTGCCACCCCCTGCTGCTGGCTCTAGGATCCCTGCCTTCCCAATGCCTTAAAATTCCTTCAAAGCCACGGACTAAACCTGCCCTCTTCTGTCTCCAATGCCACCCCCTCAGTGCCTTCATGCCCTGACATTATCGTGCCCCAAAGACACCACTGAGTAGATGTTTCTAGGAAAGACTGACATCCCACCTCCACAAGGCATATAATTGCCCTCCACCTTGATTCTCTGTACTCCTTTGCCAGCCCTGAGTACATCTTTTTCTTTCTTTTGAAGGCTGCCTCCACTCCCTCGTCCCTAGGCACAGTGAGCTTGGGCATTGACCTCGCGCAGTTTCAGGGGCCACAGCAGTTGCTGGTACAGGACAAACTGGTAGCATTAGACCTTGCGTTTCACCAGGAGGTGGCTTTTTTTCTATTCTGCCCAGGTCTTCACAGAGCTGCTTCATGATTATGGTAGCCATGTGTTTATCTGCCAGCTCACTGGTATATTTCCCTCCCTAGGTTTCGGATAGGCTGTTCTACCAAAAAGTGGGATCCTTTTCCCTCCACAGAAAAGTAGATCAGGTCACTTCTGGTTCCTTTTTGAACAGATAGCTTGCAATTTTCCTGGCTTAATTTTCATTCTAGCCCATGGCAGTAGCTCATCCTACAATTTCAAGAGCTGAACTGTCTGAAGGAGGCTTGCTACATTGACCATATAGGTTTCCAGAGCTGGTAGCCTCTGGCCAGATTGCAGTCGGACTCCTTGTGGAGCCAAGTGGAGTGTTCTTGCCTGGGTCCCCTACTTTTCTTCTCCTCCAGAAGGCCCTGAGCATACTCAAATGGGTTTTGATTTTTCCCCCCTTCTTTCCTAATCCTGTGCTTTCATATTCTCTCATCAAGACAGACAGCCCCCATCAAGACAGCAAGCCTTCTCTTAATTTGGTTCCAGAGAACCTTTCCTTCTCAAGGTACTTTGCCTTCCTCCAAGCCCTTCTAACCAGTCACTCTTCATTTACCAGCTATACGATCCCCCTGTTGAATTTAGAGGTGAGACTGAGAACACCAGATTGCATTTAATAACCTCTGCGTATGACCTTGAGTGCTTATTTCGGTGATTCTGTTTTTCATAAGGAGTCCATTACCTCTTCTTGTGATGTGATCTGTCAGGTATAAAAACCTGCTTAACCTCTGGAATTGTCCTTGGATGATTCAAAAATTCAGCAGTAATTTCTGGCCCATTTTAAAACTATTCCTTTACTTTCAAGTGTCAGAAAAGTTATTTCCAAATTTTGAGTGTAAATAATATTTTGGAACATTCTAGACTGGTTTTAAAGCTCTTTAAAGTATAGAGTCTACTCTTTCAAATGTGACAAATGACTTTCTTTTTAACTTGCTAATTGTTTCCCCCTAATTCTGCAAGACTTCATTGCCATTTCTGACACTGTTGAGCACTGAGCATGTTAAGCATGAGGTTGGCCTGCAGGGGGCAGTACTGAACTGATTAATGACTTGTCTCTGTTAAAGAACCTCCTGGTATTGGTCAATGTCTTTTCCTTTTTTATCCACAGAGTCACTGAGTCTAGGTCTCTATTAATATCTTTGAGACTCTTCTCATCATATCATCTTTACAATGTTTTCTTTCTTCTTTCTTTCGTTTTTTTTTTTAAGTTTCTACTCTATTTTGTCCCAGTCTGGTCATTTTCATGGCTGTGGCATTGCTGAGATTCATACTGGCAATATCCCAAGGAAAGGACGAATGACGGGAATACCCGACTCAGTGGAGAGATCATATCTTACAGATGGCTTGAAGATGTCTTGGGATCCTTCAAGATAAGCTGAAATCTGTGGGTGGTGATGGAGAAGTCTGGAAATTCTCAGGCTATTATGGATTAAAAATATGCTTCTTATGTAACTGTCNTTCCTATAACAGCACACCGCCAAGTGTTTTTTGGGCAGTGATGTCATTGTTTTCCTGTCAGGATTTGGGAAAAGTTTTATCTTATCTTGCTTAGATTGCCTTGTGAATAACTATTATGGCATTCTTTACCCCGGTCTAAACCTTCATTAAACCTCCTTGTCCATTAAAGGATCTAGGTAAGCTCTCTCCTGTAGGACTGACTTGCTATGTCCATACTCTCTCCCACTAGGTTTCTGAAGTATACCTTAATTTTTTCATTTCTTCTCCATTTTGTATTCAAATATACCTTTTTTTTAATCAAATAACCTCTACAAAAATTGTTCAAACGTAAATACAATGTTAAAAATGGGACTTTCTAAATTGTTGAAAAGTAGTCATACAGCAAAAGGAATGAGAAATCTTTGTATTTTATATTAAGACAATACAAAACATCAGTCTCACAAGCAAACTGACAACTTAAAAAAAAAATAACATATGCTTTATTTTAGCAGCATCAATTTCAGATGCACCTTAATCAGAAACATCAGATACTAAACAACACAGCTTGCAATGCTGAATGACAAGAATGTTTTTTTTTTTTTTTTTAAATGAACGTTTATTAACTTTTATAGACAAAAACTTCCAAAAGAGTCACAGCTGTAATATTTTTACTGATACTAATTTTAAGTAGCTTGCACGCTTAGAAAAAATAAGGGTTCCTCAAGGGTTCTTTAGATGGTTAATAGATGTAGCTTTCTAAATGCTTTAAAAAAATAATAAAATCTGTACACTCCCACTTAAACCAGTTTTAGTCACACTGTACAAGATCCTAATAGAATCTTGGCCAAATTATATAACAGTTTGTGCAATAATGTATGTTGTATATGTCAGATTAGATGATGAAGATCCTCTGACGATAGACCTGTGATTGCAGAAAATGACCGCACTCTGTTTGCATCATCCATCAGTGTGAGCAATCAGAAAATACGAGCAAGTCAGTATTTTTAATGATCTTGTGCTTAAACCACAATTCAACAAACCTCACTTCTTTTAAATCCCACGTTTCGTTTATGTTTCACCACCGCCACTAGCGTACTACCGTGTAGCTGTCCCGGGAGTTTGGCGATTTCGGATGAGCATTGTAGCAGAGTTCACGCTCAGAGATCTTAATAAAACATTTCTCACCCTGCCAGAACTTTATTGTCAGCTGTTTTGGGTCATACTATATCGGCCGTGTATACTGTGAGCGTGTCTCATGGTGCGTTCTAAGCGTAATTTTTATTTCTTTAGGGTGCTATAGGGAACCTTTTTTTCTAAGAGTGCACTGACAATATATTCTATGAGGTTAACTGATCCGACACATCAGCACATCGTCACCAACAGTAATCCATGCATCTACAGTCTTCATTCCTCAGTTTGAAGAGTAACAGTATGACCAACTTGAACATTTCCAGCAGAAAAGCATCTGAAAGTTCTTCACCGTCAGCTCAGTGTCCATGTTCCTCCAGCACAGATTTGTTCGGTTAACTATTGAGATGTTTGCACAGAGGCCAGTTATGGACGTTACTTATGTAGAAATGAAAGCAAATACAGGAGCAAGTGTCCACAAGTACCATCAGATCTTTGAACATACACCTCTGAGATTTTAAGCTAGGACAAACACTGCGTTTTAGCACAAGTCCAGACGCTAGCGTTTAACAAATGAACCGACTCCATGATTTCCTGAGCAGCCTGCAAAAACAAAGCAATTCGTCTTCTCTTCCTTTTTGCACGTCAACCGGACACTTAACACAGCAGCTATGGTGACACAACAACCATCAACTGACGCATAACACAGCAGTTATGACGACAGCCACCACCACCACGACTCCAACGATGACTGCCAGGATCACCTTCATCTTCATGTTCTCCCATTGCTTTTTTTGCTTCACTTGGTTTGCAGTTTTGGAAAAAACCTTGCTCTGAAAGAAGAGAAGCACAATGATAAGATCCATGAACGTACCACAATACACTGTCAGACATTCAGTTTGTGCTCATTGTGGTTAGAGATGAAGGCGATGAAGGTGTGAATGTACAGGTTGCTGGTTTTTCCTCTAAATATGGATTGAACGTATAATAAAATTTCAATTTTAAAGCATTTTATACAACACCAAGCATTATAACTGCATGCAGGACTTTACAGAAGCAGGAGATAATCAAAGGGCTTTATCCACATTCCCTTATCAGCTGGGCATGATGGGGAACTTACCATTTTATCTCAGAATTTCTGTGGAAACTGATCTCAGAGCCCAAACTTGAACCCCCCCACCCCCACCCCCCACAAACACACACACACACACACACACACACACACACACACACACACACACACACACACACACACACACACACAC
>JAKKZN010000024.1:1426962-1440210 GCA_033441825.1 Pangasius elongatus
CACACACACGCATGCGCACAGACAGACACACACACGCACACACGGTCAAGATCACCTGCTGAGCCATAAAGGTGAGCGCTCAAGTTACACACCACAACACGAAAAAGCTCCTTATTTACCGGGTCAGTAGCAGCATACGGGTTCTCCAGGTACATGTTGTGCGAGAACATGACTGTGTGTGAGTGTGTGTGTGTGTGTGTGTGTGTGTGTGTGTGTGTGTGTGTGTGTGTGTGAGAGAGAGTGTGTGTGTCAAACACTCCGCACCGGCTGAGCCTTCATAAACAACAGGGAGGGTAACCGGGAAACCGAACAACTCTAAGACGTCACTACCTGCAACTCTGTGTGTGTGTGTGTGTGTGTGTGTGTGTGTGTGTGTGTGTGAGAATAGCAGAGAGCTATCTTCTAACATCTGCTACTGAGACAGAGAGAGAGAGAGAGAGAGAGAGACGGAGAGAGTCAACACCACACTGTGTTAACGAGAATAAAAAGGAAAAATCTCTCTCTAAATAATTATGTAAAATATACTATAATATACTATAAAATATACAGAAGAGTATTTGTAGATTATTATTATTATTATTATTATTATTAATAATTATTATTATAATTATCATCAACAGTTTACAGTGACAAAAATAAATTCTCAGTAAATACAAAATTATTATATAAAATCAAACGTATTATTTGCAACCATATATGCGAGATAAATTATGTGTATTATAATAAACAAACAAACATAAATAAATATTAGCAGGCATAATTGCTGTATGTAATGCTAAAGAAAAAAAATTATATATTTAAATATATATAAACTTTTTTTATATACAGTATATAAAGTTGGCATGAAAAATATTTAGCCATCTTGAATAAATGTGTAAAAATATTGAAATAATTCTATTCAATAATAGATTAAGATGTTGATAATAATAATAATAATAATAATAATAATAATAATAATAATAATAATAATAGAGTCATGTCAGTGTGTGAAACGCAGTGTTTTAGCAGTGAAATGTAGAGAATGTTCAGTCAGAGAGAGAGGGAGAGAGAGAGAGAGAGAGAGAGAGAGAGAGAGAGACACAGATGCAGCTTGTCCACATTTCTTCCCTCAGTTCTTGTCTCTAACACGCCGGAGCCACGTAACCCGCCTTTGCGTCATCGCTACTTTTATAACGCTGCTGTTCCTCACAATCACAGCTCACACACTGACCTGCTCCTGCAGACGTACTCGAGTCTCTTGGGTGTGTCCGGGAGGCGGAGCTCTGTGAGGATCTGAGCTGTAAACTCACAACCTCGTGGGTTCGAGCACAGAACAGTCCTGAATCATCACACACTCACCTGAGAGGTGTGAAGGATAAGCTGACCTAGCGCTCGTCTGCTACGCTTATACAGCTCGCTTTAATAACAAATACAACAATACAATCGCTCTAACAACATGTAAAAAAAAAATATAAGACTCTGGACCATTTATTTTTGTATAACGATACAAAATAATAACAATAACAATGAATAAAATATTACAGGAGTGTGTTATTTATTCCGCTTACAGCACAGTGAATGCCAACAAAACGTCGCACTTTTTAACGGTTTAAACGTACATTTAATGTTACGCAACATCCATTACACACGAGTTACGCCACAACAATGTTATAACAACGACGACAAATAAAGCGTCTTTCCCTCACCACCATCTCCTTTTCTCTCTCTCTTGAAATCAATAAGACAAAAGACAAAACCCGCAGCTTTACAATTTTACAAGGCAGCGATGACTGTTACAAAGCCCTGACACTGGAGACTCCTTCCACAAATATTACATAAACATCTCCTTACAGACGACTTTCAACTATCTTTTATTTATTAAATACTAGCAGTTTTTTTTTTTTTAAAGAAATCTGATTATTATAAGGTTTAGTTTACGTGGAGCGTCTGCTGAACAAGTCCTTGTGTACGAGCTGTTACTATGGAAACGATCGCGTATTAGAACACATCGTGACTGTCCGAGTCACGCGCTTAGATATCGCTGTGCGATTTAATGAATCTGTTGTGGAAGAAGGAAATCTTGCGTCCATCTGATTTTCGTTCAGGTTTTTCCTGAGCTGCTGCACATTCGCCACGTTTGTTTTTTTTTCCTCCGACAGTTAACTGGTGTGTGTGTGTGTGTGTGTGTGTGTGTGTGTGTGTGTATCCACTTGAATAAACCCTACACAGTTTAGTGACATGTCAGTAAACACACACTGCAGCTGAAAACATGAGGAGAAAACTACACACAGGTGGAAAAACTACCGAATTATTACATGTACACTTAACTGTGCGAGTATACAACACTGTTACGATTGTTCTCGAATAAACGTTAAAAAAGCGGCCAATCAGGAACATTAGCATAAAACGTAAATAACGTACACTGAACTCATGCGTCATGTTTCTGTGAAAGCAGCCATTTTCCAAACAAAAAACAAACAAACAAAAACAAACAAACGAACAAAAGAACAACAGTCGAGTTTTATGAAACTTAGGAATGTTAAGTGCAGACAAAAATAAATCTAAAAAATAAATAAATAAATTATTACACAGGCCAGGTTGCTTTTGGAATGTCAGGGTCAAGAAAAAAAACAAACAAACAGACAAACAAATAAATAAATAACATTGGCATTTCTATGACAAGTTGTATGAAAAGTTAGTAATGTTAAGATCAGGGAAATTTTTTTAAAATAAAAATATAAATAATATATTAAACAAAAAATATAACAAACACTTGCGGCACCCAAATTGTATGAAATGATGTGGTTATGTAAAAAAATAAATAAAACTTAAACATTTAAAAATTTAAATAAAAACAAACAAAAAAAACATTTGCATGACTATTGCGTGGTTGAACAATTTTTTTTAAATTTTAGAATTATGCAAAAAAAAAAATCCAGTTAAAAAAAAAACTGAATAATGAATAAACAGTTGCATGAGTCAAGCGGGAGGAAAAATAAGGAACATTAAGATAAGGCTTCGTTCACATCTTCCGTACTTTTCTTACGACTTCATTTGTAGGAAATTGTACAAAATCCACACACGTGGCGCTCAGGTTTTACGTGACGTTTTCCTCAGATCCAAATTTGCAGACGACTGATTTGATTGAACAAATATTTAGACTCAGTTTATATTTTATCTGAAAGTTCAACTGCAGGTGAGCAAAAAGAAAAGAAAAAAATGCTGAGTCACAATCTCTGAGATCTTTAGCGAGTACTCAGCTGGACATGAAAAATAAAAACGTAAGAAAAGTGTGTGTGTGTTTTAATTATGCGTTATACTCTGGCAAAAAACAATCCACTACAAAATAATCCTCAGGTGTAGGAAGAATTAACGAACAAACACGAGTGCGTTCCAGCTTTCAGCACGTGTTTATGCTGTTTTGTACACAAACAAACAAACAAACAAACAAACCTAGTAGATGACTCAGTCTGACACTAACGCAACCTTATTAGGCAACTTTTACTTCTTTATCTTCAGGACTGCAATTAACTGCGCGCACACACGCGCACACACACACACACACACCTCTACACTTTACCTCAGTAACCAGACAGAAATATTTGATTAGATTTTTAGATTAGATTTTTTTTTTTTTTTTTAGAAATAAACATTTTTTCTTTCATTGTTTTGTAAAAGTACAGTTTGTCCCACAAACTCCTACTTCTTGTGCATACCTATGATTATGGACAGACAGACAGACAGACAGACACACACACACACACACACACACACACACACACACACACACACACACACACATAACATGGCTTTTCCTGCTGTAAATAATCCCTCAGTTTTTTTTTCCTCTCCACACATCTGCCTGAGTAAACAAATCTCTCTTTGTTGAAAGTGTCACACAGAAATGAAATGCACATTTACTTAAACGTCTCTGGTTTTACTTTAAGCACAAAATGGAGTCTGTGAACTTTCTGATTATTGTTAAAACAAAACAAGCAAACAAACAAAAACAGGAACTTTAACTTTTAGCTTCCCTAAAACCATGAGTGTACACAAACCCTTCACAACCACCAAAAGTACACACATCAAATTTAAAGCTAAAAAAATAAAAAATAAAAAGGATTTTATTAAAAGATAAAGAGCAGTAAAAGTTCATTGAGGCCCTACCATACTGTTTGGATCTCCAACTCCCATCTTCTAAACCAAACACCACGGCTGATTCAGTAAACTGCAGCAAAACACGACATTAAACACCGGATTTCCACCGGTTAAATGTTTACAAACCGTCAAACTTTTAGCACTTTAGCAAAAAAAAGAAAACCCAGAGCGCGTCGCGAACTTCCTGGTTTCTCCGCGTTTTCTCTTCCTGAATTCCTCCGCTAAACGGGTGCGATCCCGAGTCCAGTCACTAGAGGGAGCCGCTCGCCTCGCAAGTCCCGCCTTCTTCTTTGTGATTGGCTGAGAGTTCGCACTGCTCGCTAGTGGTTCGCTGGCTGGACAGTCAAACCAGCCAATAGCAGCGCAAAATCCGAAATATGGGTAGGAGATAGAAAAAAAACTTAATAGGTGTAGAAAAACATTATGTTTATTATGAGTTAAAGTCTCCAAATCACGAGTAAACTTGTGACTGAATAAAATATAAGAGGCAAAAGTAGGAATATAGGAATATTATCAGGGACATTCGTGAAAAACAAATAAAAAGCCCCTTCGGTAAAACATTTATATTATGTCCGTTTCAGTGTTTTTATGACTTTTATAAAACGTGTTTGAAATATTCTGTGCTGTAAATCACACCCAGAGAAAGCTGGAAGACCTGTCTCACTGCCTGGGACACAGAAACAGACAAAAAAAAACAAACAATTATTGTTCTCTTGTTTGCGTCACTGAGTCTGAAATCCGCCCCGCCCAGCTCAGGTGCGGGGATGACGTCATCGCTCTCCGCCCCGCCCCATGACGTCACCCTTCCGTCCTGGTCAGTGCAAATGATTTGCCTCGACAAGACTTTTCACATTAGTTTCTTTAACAGTGAATGGAAGCTACTTAAATATGCAAATAAGACGTGCCTGCATAAAAATGATTCTTATTGGCTGTGGCTATTAGAAAATTAGCATATGTATATAACAGAACAGCCTGATATCTTTCTGTAAATAGTCTTGTTGAGGAGCCGAAGTAGGAGCTAATTAGAATATGCAAATGAGTTGTCACTACGTTTTCCTGGGTTTTATACAGGCTGTAGTAGGAGTTAATTAGAATATGCAAATGATATATATATATATATATATATATATATATATATATATATATATATATAAAAGCTGTAGTAGGGTTAATATTAGCATATGCAAAAATCATTAATCTGATTGGCTCCCTTTGGTTTCAGGGTGAACAGTTGGGTTGCCACTCCTCCTGGTTACAAAATTGTAGACGTAAACTATCATGATTTTTAAGAGCAAGCCATAATTTGTCTTCTAAAATGTCATGCTGTGACATTCATCTTTAGCACATGCTTTTAAATCAGACACCTTTCCAAGGCAACAGAAGACGGCTGCGGTTCCAGGCAATTATGAGGGATAACTGGTCTGAGGAGCTTCGCCTGTACAGCACCTATTTCATCTGAGCTAATGAGCTAATTCTTATATAGTGAAGTTGGCTTGCTAACCAAGAATTTAACAGGTTCAGCTGGCTAGTTAGCTAAAAATGCCTATTTTATATTGCTTTAACAAAACTGCATCACTCACCTAAAACCTAGGTGAAAAATCGAGAAACTAGCTAGCTAACTCTAGATAGCTAGGTTGCATATGAGGGACATGTTTAGCCAGCTCACTTTATTTAGCTAACAAATCAGCTCATGGCATCTGTTTGGGCAGCACCTTGGCTTTCCATCCTTGATGTTGTAATAGTAAATCATTATGTCATCTTTTTTTTTCTTTTAACACACGCAAATTAGTCTATTGAGTTAAACATAAACCAGCTCTTAATTTGCATATGCAAATGAGAAGTTACATACTGGCTCCTCTTGGCTATATAAATGCTAAATTATCAAAATCTCACAAACAGCCTCTCACTGGCTACTGCAATTAGCATATGCAAATAAGCTAGCCTGCTGGTGCACACGTGTTTATCTACGCTGATTTAAGGACGCAGTGATTCACACACATAAAAACCCAAGTAATATTTAGAGATTTAATGATGTTTAGAGTACACATAAAAGGAAAAAAAACATCAAAACAGAACATAAGGTTTAAATTAACAAGACGAGACGCACAAGAGGAGAAAAGTTCATGGTGGTGTTGGAGGGTCAGTGAAACATCAGAACCCGCGGACTTCATTAGAGCGAAGAGTCGAAACGTCGACGTGATACGAAAAATCAGGTGCAGGTGCGTTTTCATTCGACCTGAAGACAATTCACACGTCTCCCTTTTCCACATGATGCCGATTCATCGTATTCTAAGACTTCGTTTGTTGTACGTTTCGGTGTCGTGTGTAGCGCGGTCCACAAAACAGAAAAGAAAGGTTTTTCTACTCATCACAGTTAAAATCTTTATTACAAAACTGCACCAGAGGAAACATTGTTTACTGTAAAATAGCGACTCCACACATGTGGAATAAAACATTCTGTACACTGTAAAAACTGCTCTAAAAAAATAATACGATAATTTAAAACGATAATTAAAAAAAAAAAGAAAAAACACTGGGCGTGTCCTCAGTGTCCTTGTTTGATGATGATGTCCGACATGTCGTCCACTTTGTGAAGCTCCAGGTTCTGTGAGTGAGAAAACACACGACTTCCGATGAGCGGGAAATCTCACGCTGTACAAAGACTAACACTTTATTAATAAACACTGTTGTTAAATTTACACGTGACTCATGCAAAACAAAATAAAAACGTCCAAGGCCGCCTGAATCACCCCAAACCGTGTTACAAACTCTTATGATCTGATGAGATCAAGGTAGAACTTTTTGGGCATAAAGATGGTTTGGTACAAAAAACCCCAAGACAGCTCATCACTCAAACACCACCATACCAGCGGTGAAGCACGGTGGTGGCAGCATTATACTATGAAGCTGCTTCTCTTCAGCTGGGACTGGGGCTCTGGTCAAGATAGAGGGAATCATGAATATATATTTTGGCGTAAAACCTGCAGGCTTCTGTTAGACCGCTGACGGGGAAAAGAAAATTTCACCTTCCAGCACGATAACGACCCAAAGCAAAGCCCCGCCCCCTTTCTCGGGTAAACCAGTGCATCATGACCAGCTTCTTTTTTTAATTTTAAATTGTAAAAACACTCACATCTTTAATACTAACCGCTAAACCATTACAGTGTCGACTTTAAGAATTATGCGCTCCATGTAATTCCACTGAAAGGGTTTAATCCACTTTTTATTATTGTTTTTTTTCCCTTTAACATTTACGACTCTCACTGACGCCAAGCCCCGATGGTCTGATGCAGAAAGGGTTTTATTACAGAGTAAATTAATGGCTGGGGCTTATTTTTTATTTTAGGACTCACCTTCTCATTGGCCAGATGCAGGAGAGCGACGAAGGCCAAGGGCACAGACAGGTTACTGGCCATGGTGCTGGGGAGCCTGGAACAGGAAACGAGCCACAGGCATGAATTATTATACGTTTCTTAGTTATGTATAATTAATCCGAGTGCGTGAAGGAGAGCCGCAGGTCGTGCTGATGGGTGTAAAAGATGCATGAGTTCATGTCTCGGCTCTGCCACGTGCACCGCTACGTCCCGCGGGATTGAACGCATGAAGCGCCGCAGGTGATGGATCCGTCAGCGGCGCATGGCGGTGATGGAGCAGCTTCTCCTTCAAGCATGCGACAGCTGTACTTACACAAAGACCTTTACAATCCTAATGAAATCATATATATTAGGTGATTTAGAGCTTTCTGTAACGAGTCTCTTGGTGCCGTGGACACAAATAAGCCAGTATATAAGAGAAATGAACCGAAAAAACATTCACACATCTGGGAAAATGGTGGAACTGATGATTCATCCTGCACTTATCGAGTTTGCTTCCAATCAAATTAGCAGCTAATTAGCATCAGACGTGGGTCGTTTGTGTAGTTGTGGTTGTGTTGTATGTTATTCTGCTTCCAAAACATCCCTGGTGTGTTGAAAAGATGGTTAGGGTGTGTGAGAGAGACACTGGTGCAGAAAGCTTGTTTCTCTTGAAACATGATCCTTTAATTTTGCGTCCAAACCTCGTGACGTGTGATGATGAGAACGCAGGAGATGTGGTTTATTGTGGATTCGCTACGCAGAATAAGCTCCATGAGCACCACATCGAGTACTTGGGGTGCAGGACGGATCCAAAATGGCAGGGATCTTACACAGAGTGTAGAAGCCATTATGTTTCAAATCTTCTGAATGTATAACCATAATAACCATCTTACTTTTGTAAGAGCGTCCTGGTGGACTGGCTGAAGGATTTCTCTCCTGGGACTTCTGGAGGCTTCTCGCTCTCAGCATCCTGTAAAAAAACAAAAAAACAAAAAGTGAAATGAACCTGGACACCTCAGGTCAGGGATGAGCTGTTATTACAGATATGTGCTCATCTATCCTGCTGTGTGTGTGTGTGTGTGTGTGTGTGTGTGTGTGTAACAGAATACCACGGCTGGTTTCTCAGGGCTGTCCGTCAGGAGGCTCCACATGCTGCTCTTTAGGCGCTTCATGTCCATCTTCTTGGCTGTTTTGGCGTAATTAATCTCAATGATGTTGACCTAGAGAGAAAAAGAAAAAAAAATAGAGAGAGAGAGAGAGAGAGTGAGAGTGAGAGACTGTGTGTGTGTGTGTGTGTGTGTGTGTGTGTGGTAGATTTGTCTCCAGGGGACAGTTCCAGTTCCATCCACAGGTCTTATCTAAACACATTTTGTTTCCATCACATGATATAATCCTCTAGGTAAATATTTTCTCTCGTCCTTACAGGAATGCGACTCGGACTAAACGGCTCGTGTCACTCGCAGTGGGGTCGTATTCACAGTAAACACGCCGCCACGTAGAAATAATAACGTGGAGGTAAAAGCAACAGTGAGAAAGCTGACTCCGTGCCTCTGACTGTTAGGTTTATTTGTATTATTATTATTATTATTATTAATAATAACAGCGAGGGTGTTCGCTCTTACTTTATACGGCTCGGGCACCAGGCAGTCTTCTCCGTATGTGGAGACGCCGTCGGCATCCAGCCTGTCCGTCACGGGCTGAGAGTCATCCGATCCCGCGAAGCCTTCCACCTCATCATCGCTGTCCTCGAGCTGCCAGAGTTCACCACAGGGGAGTCACCCAAAAAAACAAACAAAAAAAAAAACACACACACACATTACTGAAGTTTTGCTAACAAAGCACCAGCTAAAGGTTCACAGATTTGGGTCCAGCATTTATATTATTTAAAGTACATCACAAAGATAAGGCGAGTGTGTGTGTGTGTGTGTGTGTGTGTGTACCTGCAGCCGTGGGCAGAAGTTAGCAGTGTCATTAGCGTTGTTATAGTCGTACTCTCCGATGTCCTCGGCTAGCTCGCCCGATATCCTCTTCTTGTCTTTTACAATCAGCTACAGCGTTAAAAAAAAACAAAAACAAAACACAGGACACACGTTACATCGTTAGTGCATCTGTGTAAAGTTTTGTAGCTTCTACATGAACAGGAAGTGAGGTTTCTTCTGCGTGGTGTGTAACAGAGCGTTAAAGTGGCTGCAGGTTGTTGAGGGAGTCACCGTGCTGGCAGGTTTGAGGCTGAGCTGCGACAGGTTGCTGAGTGGATACTGGAAATCTGCCGGGAGTGTGGTTTTCTTGTTGCTGGTGTTCAGGGCGGATTTACTGATGGTGGTCGCTGCCTGGAAATGACGGATATGAGTCACGGAACAACAACAACAACAACAACCTCCTGGTTTAGAAACCTTCTGGTAAAAAGCAGGAGTGAGAGTTTTGCGTGTGCAGAAAGTGTTACATGAAGTCTAATGCAAAATCTAAAAAGAAATTCCTTCAGATAAACGTTTCACTCATTGGTTTACATTAAGTGCACGTATTTCCAACTGGTTTCGTTTTACGCTCCATCCCGTCTCGTTGAGATTTCCAGCGGAACCCGTGAGCGAGATCTTACCCTGGTCGTGCGGAAGTAGTTGTGAAAGTGGACGTCCTCGCTGAAGTCGATCACCAGGGGATTTTTCGGCGCTCGCTTTTTGGTTTCCTTCTCCGGCTTGTGATCCTCTACAGGGCGAAAAACAGACACAAACCGCGCACATGCCGCATCACATGAGCTACAGTAGGAGCATTTGACAGCATGGGATCCATGTGAGCTCACGTTTGTGTGTGGGTTTGAAGAGCCAGTATCCCGGGCCCACCCACGTTGCCATGGTGCGGGGGCTGAAGTACGAGTACTCTCTGGGTTTGTCCGACAGCTGCAGGCACATGGTGGTGATGTCGCCTTCTCCGATCGGTATAACCCCTCTGCACAGACACGCGCCCGCGTTAACAGATTCTACTGTAACAATGACGGGAAAAGCCTCGACCAATCAGCTCTACGCTTTAGTTCTTAATTTCAACAAGTGAGCAAAAGCACATGTTAATCAGACACCGGCTCTCTCACCGCCCTTTCTCGGGGCTCCTCCTAGAGCAGGCGTCTTTGCGCTCGTCGAAGGGATCCCCGCACTCTCCCGCTCCTCTGTCGTCTCCGTCCGCATCGAAATGGTCCCCGAAATCCGGCGCCTCGTCCTCGTCCGGCTCGATGTCGGCGTTGACGTCAAACGCGTGCTCGCCCTGCTTCATCTTCTCCAGCAGCTGGTTCAGGTTGCTCGTCTGCGGAGAAACAAGATTTAGCCACCACCAGGGCTGTGAAGCTCAGGCTTCCACGTGGTACGATTTCAAGTCAAGGCGACGAGCCGATATTTGACGATACCGCTGAATATGACACGATTCGATTCGTTAGCCTCCTTCCTACACGTGACCAGTTCTGTTCAGAATCTCACGTGAACTCACCGACAATCACGACATACAGAAGGACTATTTCAGAGTTACAAGTAATCACATGGCTAGTTTATTTACACACAGGAATTTTCAGATAATGATGTTTTTCGGACCTCCAGTTCGTAGGTGTTTAGATCTTTATAAGGGATGGGTGGAGTTTTACCTGGTCAGGTGTCCACTGGGTGAAGGAGAAATCCTCTAGAGACGGGCAGATGGGCATCTTTTCCTCCAGAGTCTTTAAACTAACTGCAGGTACAAAAGAAAAATCCCCAATGAGATCTGTCTCTCTGTTCACACTTCACACACACAGACGGACAGGTGTTTACTGCAGGACCTGTGAAGGGTGAGGCAGGTGTGTGCTGTACAGGTGAGGGGCAGCTGGCTGGTCTGGAGTGCAGCAGGGTCATGTGGGAGGGGAACCGGAGCTCACAGCGGCTGTCCTCACTGAACAGCACGGACAGAAACACTCCAGCTGTGCTGTTCTCATCGAAAGACGCGGCCATGCGCTGGAACATGGGGTCCACCTGTAACACCACGTACACGTGACGATTGATGTCAGACATCCTGCTCTCAGTAAACATCATTAAACACGTTTCTCTCTCCACCTCTACGATTCTATCATTCCCTGTAAAAGAGGCGTGGCCTCTGCGGCTATCATACACCCATGTCCTTTACCTCACACTTCATCTCGGACTCTGAGAGGTTGATGTTGCTCAGGTTCTGCTCCACCGTCTTCTTCGGAGGCCGTTTCTTTGGGGCCTGCTTGGTGGCTGCCTGTTCACTCACACTGCCGTCTGCTGCCTCCACCTCTTCTCCTGCCTCCTGACCTGATACAGTCATAGCCGGCATCAACACACACACACACACACACACACACACACACACACACACACACACACACAGAGAACACACAGTGGCATGATATACATCACCTTTATTATGTGGTTTTAGTTTCTCTCTCACTCACACACACACACACACACACCATCCTTCGGCTTGGTCTCGGAGCCCAGGCCTCCCAGAACTCTGTAGGCATCAGCGTGTACCGCGTCCACCCTCACTGCATAGATCTTAGTGCTGGCGTCCAGCGTCCCTGCAGCCACCTGAGCACACACACACACACACAGAATCACATCATGTGCCCACTACAGCAGACCTGGAGATTCATGAAGGTCTAAGACACACTCACCTTGAAGTTGAGCTCGGAGTCTTTCTGCTTGAGAATGTCCGCCATGTAGTCGATGAGGTGCAGGCCAAACGCGTTCTTCGTGGTAATTTTCTACAGACATATTGATGAGGTGTTATAAATATACATCAGGACTGTTACAATTATTTAGCGCTCTCTCTCTCTGTGTGTGTGTGTGTGTGTGTGTTTGAGCTCTTGCTCACATTTTCCGTGGAGAGCTTGATGCAGGTGGAGTAATGCTCCGAGATCTGCGCAGAGGACAGCTTGGGCACGGCAGCAGGAGTTCCTGTACTACTGTAAACGCATCGAACACGTCATTTCAGGGATGAGAGTCTCATCAATGTGCTCATAATCAAATCTACATTATATACCGCAATAATTACTGTGTGTAGCAATCATTTCAGGGATTCAGGGACATAGTGTGCTATGAAACAGGAATAATGAATACTAATGAAATTCTTCCTTGTAACACAATCAGTGGAGCGATGGATTAGGGCTTGGGTACAGGTGAGCTCACCTGTAGCCCTCGTTGATGGAGGAGTCGGCCCCTGCGTGGAGGTCGATGACTCTGGACCTGCGCCTCTGCCTTCGCTCCTGTTCATCGTCGTTGCTCTGGATGGATCCGAGAAGTGGCGTGCTGGAGGCAGAGAGGGCCATTTTGTGCCCCAGCGCCGGAGAGGACCACTGCCGTGGCCGGGAATTCGGGGTGCTCACCACACTCATGCTGCCTGTCAATCAAAACCAGAGTGAGGGGTGGAAAATATTTACTGTTCCCAAACTCCAGCAAGGTCTCAAGCTCTCAAACACACTGATACGCTAATGATCATGATTATGAGGAAATTATAAAATTGTGCTGTGCTTAATACAGAGAAGGAAGACAGAGCAGGAATGACATGAAGTAGTAGTAGTGAGAAATGCTGTTCTTTTGAATGACTCGAATCATTTGAATCGATTCTCTTGAACGATTCATTTCTGAATCATTTATTTAAAACAAATATATTTTACTTTATTTAACGAAAGGATTGTATATATGTGCATGTGTGTGTATAAAATTTAGTTAAATAAAGTATCCCTAAGGATAAACGTGAGTCAAGTAACAACCAAAAATTA
>JAKKZN010000024.1:1449138-1464353 GCA_033441825.1 Pangasius elongatus
TAAACTTTTTGTTTGATTTAATTATGCGCAGTGTGAAACCAAACCGATTAGAAAAGCAGGCCTTGATTCAGACTCGACACAGAGACTAGCAGAAGTTATGCATAATGCAGACCTTGGAATACATCTCCATCCGATTATACGCTACTGAGCCATAAAGATTTCACCCTCAATAATGAAGTCAAAGCAATTACGTTTGAAGTTTAAGCAATATCTTGGAGTAATACGTCTCACAAATATTTAGTGGCATATAAATAATACTTGTGTTAAAAAAAAAAAAAAAGAGTCGGAAAGATCATTTCTTTTCCAAGGTCTCGATGTACGAGCGCGATAATTTACTAATGAGAGTGCTTACCTTTAACTGACACACACACAGCTTGTCATAAATCCTTAGCCAAATTACACTTGACACACTCACAGTCACACTGTAATTATGGATAAACACTGAAAGACTATCTGGCACCAAACTTTAAAGCGCACAGAGTGGGCGGATTCGGTAACGTGGAACTCGTGAGCTGTTGACTCGGCTTTAATACGGAACTATTCCCAAAACTAATTACTGTTCTTTTAGAGCTGATTGTCTAGATAATTTTGTTCTGTTGAGGTACCATGTGTGTGTGTGTGTGTGTGTGTGTGTGTGTGTGTGTGTGGGTGAACACACCTAGAACTCTGTGTCGCAGGCTTGTGCTTATTCATAGCGTTTCATAGCTGAAGAATGATGGCAGCTTCCCTGGAGTCAAATATTAAATTCATCAGAGCTTTAAAGTCGAATATTAGACGTGGTGTGTGTCCCGAATGAAAGCTGGACCAGAAATACAAATGACGCAAGAGGTTTATTAGATAGATAAACTGGGAAAAGAAAAAAAAAAAAAAAGCACACTTGGTGGTAGAGAAAAAGAAAGTAGACATTTTTTTAAAGAATTCTGGAGGCCCATGTGAGTGCCGTAGCTTATTAAAGGGAAAAAACCCCAAACGGAGCAGCACTGGGCTAATCGATCGCAGCCTGCTCAGGAATGCGAGGCCAGGCGTGATCACTGTTATGAAGCTGCATCCAAAGTGGATCTGGATAAGAGCGTATTATTGATCTCCTCAAGCCGCTGCCCTTTTCTTTTCTCATCACACAGCTAATCTGATAGAGACATTTAAGATGGTGTTATGGATAAACAATTACTCCTTCAGTCTGGACTTGTTTTTCTTCCAAAACAAGGCATAACGATAAAAAGAAAAAAAAAAATCTATCGATTCCTCTAGATCATTTACTAACGATAATTTTGTATTCGCTGTAGCGATTCAATAAGCGGCGACCGGCTCGGTGTTTTATATCTCCCAGTCATCCCGTGGCCTGAACTGCTAATGGTCCTAACGCTGGCAGAAACCGCTGGTGTACAGGCTGAAATGAATGAGATGGCCAGTGATTGGTCGAGGCATTTGTTTGCCTCTAATCGTGATGCCTCTTATCTGGCGAGCACAGACAGTTTTAACACACATAAGAGCCTCGTAAGTGGCCGCGAGGGCCTCTTAACTATAAGTAGCGCTCTGAATCAGCAGCCAATGAGATCGTAGATATAATAAACAGAGCTGCAGATGAAACCTGCATTTTAATAGTGTTTACCATGCTCCCATTGACTTCCTGTCACGACACAAACGTGTTCAACGCCAACGCACAAGCAGAGGAGCGGCTTCTTAATGGAATATGGAATATAATTATTGCCCTTCTGGACAACAATAATGTACATTAACATAATTGAAATATAACACATTTGAAACATTTTGCTCCTTATTATACCACAGCGCTGTTAAACTCTCGATTCTGATTGGTCAGAAGGTATCGATTAAATCTAAAACAGCAGCTGTGACAATAATTAACGCTTTTATTCTAATACGTTATCCTTACTATAGTAACAGCTCATGCTGTTGTATATGAGGAATAAAACACTCCAGGACATGCTGTTACTGGAAAATAATCAACTTTATGGTGGTAACAGTAACTCTGTTTCATCACANCAGGAAGCGAACTCTAGTGAGAAAGTGATTCGACTCTGAATCGACTCACCTGCAGGAAGCGAACTCTAGTGAGAAAGGGATTCGACTCTGAATCGACTCACCTGCAGGAAGCGAATTCTAGTGAGAAAGTGATTCGTCTCTGAATCGACTCACCTGCAGGAAGTGAACTCTAGTGAGAAGGGGATTCGACTCTGAATCGACTCACCTGCAGGAAGTGAACTCTAGTGAGAAAGTGATTCGACTCGGATTCGGTTCACATTCGGAGTTTTGAGTTGATTGATTTGTTGATAATTTGTCAGATTATTATTAAGCTTATATTACATGATCCCTGTGAATCAGCTGTCACTGTAGAAATAATAACATCAGTATGAGCTCATTAATATATGGGGAAAATTCTGTTATAGGAAATTACTCACTTCTGACCAATCAGAATCCACAATTCATCAGCACTGTGTTAAATCGTCATTAATGTCAGGTGAGAGCTTATTCTGATATATTTTACTAATAAACACATCCTTGCAGAACTCAAGGCTTAACATAACTTGATGAAAAGAAGAATTTACAGTTGTGATGTGTCTGTATTCCTACTGTTCATAATTTTCCTGGACGATATTTCTTTGCCTCTGCTTATGAAACTGTCATCACAGGTTACTCCAGAGGTGGCAGATGTCAGAGCTTNAATTCGAGAGAAGCAAAGAGAGAAAAGAGTGTGAGTGAGTGATGATAGTGTTCACAGGGAACCATATTTCTCTAACAGTGAGACACCACGTGTCTGTGTGACTATATTAAAGATCTGCATGTGAGTTGGTGGGCCATTGGACATGTGTGTGTGTGTGTGTGTGTGTGTGTGTGTGTGTGTGTGTTTTGCTGTTGAGTGTCGCTGTAAATTCCTTGTGACATCATGATGAAGGAGCTCTCTGCCCTGATGGTGGCCTCTTAATGGAATTAAAGAACTGCTCCTGGAGCCTGACAAATAGTGTGGAAACTAGTTTTGACACACAACAATAAACACACACACACACACACACACACATTCACACACAAGCCAGCTCTCTCAGGCCAGAGTGTGATACCACTTTGGATGTTATTCAGAATCCATCTCTCACAAAAATGTGTCCGGAGTGTGACAGCGCATTTATTTAAATGTGACATAAAGCTTTATACATGCAGCTACAAATAAAATGAAAAGAGCACTTTGTGTAAACAGGAGAGTTTTGTGTAAAAGCGAAAGAGCTTTGTGCCAACATGAGAGCATGTTCTGGTGAACGTGTGACCATTTCGATTTTAGAACAGGAGAAGCGACGGAAGTGATAACTTTTTATGTGAACGGTAAAAAGTGTGCACGTATGAGAGAATTTAGTGTGAATCTGGGAGCATTTCGCGTTAATGTGAGGATATTTTGTGTGAATCTGAAAGCATCATGGTGAACAAAAGAGCATTTGTGTAAATCTAAGAGCATGTTGTGTTAATGTGAGAGCATTTAGTGTGAATGTGGAAGCATTTAGTGTGAATGTGAGAGCATTTTGTGTAATTATGAGAGCATTTTGTGTTAATGTGAAAGCATTTAGTGTTAATGTGAGAGCATTTTGTGTTAATGTGAAAGCATTTAGTGTGAATGTGAGAGCATTTTGTGTAATTATGAGAGCATTTAGTGTGAATGTGAGAGCATTTAGTGTGAATGTGAGAGCATTTTGTGTAATTATGAGAGCATTTAGTGTGAATGTGAGAGCATTTTGTGTAATTATGAGAGCATTTTGTGTTAATGTGAAAGCGTTTAGTGTGAATGTGAGAGCATTTTGTGTGAATGTGAGAGCATTTTGTGTAATTATGAGAGCATTTAGTGTGAATGTGAGAGCATTTTGTGTTAATGTGAGAGCATTTTGTGTTAATGTGAAAGCGTTTAGTGTGAAACAGAGAGCATTTAGTGTAAATGTAAGAATGTTTTTTGAATGCGAAAGCATTTTATTTGAACGGAAGAGCGTTTTGTGTGAAGAGCATTTTATTTGACAGCTTTCCATGTGAGGTGAATCGATTTAATTGGCATAAACATCACCTCACGCACGCACACACACCAACACACACATATGAAAAGGCAGCGCCTGTGTGCTGTGTGCACCTTGATTATATCTCGATGCGCACTGTAAGCCCTGAGCTCACTATAATTGAGATATAAATGTAAGTGATTACCGCCAGCCCTTATGAGGAGTTGTAGTGCTGATAGAAAATGCAGTGGACGTACTCTACTCCCCGCTGAATCACTCGCTATTCTCTAATGAATGCTATTTGCTGGTGGATCTCCTCCCTCTCTTTCTCTCTCTGAAAAATGGGCCTCGCAGCAGGGCCCTTTGAAACAATCCATTTAAAAGAATCTTGTTACGACGCGTCCGTGTTAATCTAGCCATGCTTCTCGTCTCGGCCTCTTTCTCTGGCAGGTTTAGAGCCGAGAGATTAAATGCGGTATTAATTGCGAGCGTTTCCATGCAGCGCCACTTTAAGTGCAGTGGCAGCTTGTTTAAAGCTCCGCCAAAGCAATTAGCTAAATTTAGACCGCCTGATGAATTCACTTTGTTATTAAGGCTGACAAACAGTCTCCTTAGTCATCATAAATTTTCTCCTTAAGTGGTGGAAAATTTACTGCCTGTTATAAAGCTCTGACACTGGAGACTCCTTCCATGAATGTTTAAATAAAAGAAAACAGAAAACTTCACCATATCAATAAGAATATATTTTTCAGCATGTTTTTTTAATCCGTTTATTATTAGGGTTAGATCATATAAAGCATCTGCCATACGAGTCCTCGTGAATGTGATGCAGCGGCACTTTATTAGTCCTGCGGTCTGTCCAGTTCTCTTACCTCCTCGTCTGTATCCTCTGCTCCAACTTTCAATACCACCATCACACTCGCCATTTCGTAGATCGCTGACTAGCCAAGGTGAGTCTCTGCGTCATACAGCTGCATCGCCGCCAAACCTGATCGTTATCACTTACGTTTGAGATCTTTTCACGTTTTTTTTTTTTCCTGCAATAAACACCACTGCTAGTGCTCTAGCTATAAGAGTGTCAGCCCTGTGACGAGACATTATCCCCTAAATACAGCATTAACTACAAAAAAAGCTACAAAATTAGCACCGAAATCATAAACCATCAGAAATATTTCAATATGAACACATTTAATGTGTGTCAGCGTGAAGGTTTCCTTTAAAAGAGCACTTCAAAAGTGTGGAAATAATTGAAACAATTTCTGTTCTGCTATAAATGGAGGTATTTAGGATGCAATATCCTGTTTTCCACACACAGTCGCTTCCAATCCCGAGCACCTCATTTCAAATCAGTAATGCTGCAGATTTGCATGTGTTTTATTCATTAAAAACAAAAAAAAAAAAGCAATTTCCACTCCACCCGGGTGACGTTGACAAAATGTCCCGATTAATCAAGTCTGACGTTAACGGCGCTTCCGTGCACAGAGATGTTCCCTCTTTCACACACGGCAAATAACAAGCTGCTTCTCTTAACGCTCATTCAGTAATAACGTGCAGCGTGATTCTCTCGAATATCCTCTCTGCGCACAGGTAATGACGAATCAGTGTCTGACTGCTCGGGAAAGTAAAGCGCAGACAATACGGATGAGTTCTGAGAGACAGGAAGAGAGAAGGAGCAGCTGTGTGCTGAGATACAACACACACACACACACACACACACACACACACACACACACACACACACACACACAGTCACACTCAGTCATTCTGTTAGTGTTAGGTTTGTGTGTCTTCTAGTTAAAATAGGATAAAAGAGGATAGAAGAGAAGGATTGATTCTAGCTCCACAGGTTCACAGCAGGGTGGAGAGTGTGTGTGTGGGTGTGTGTGTGTGTGTGTGTTTCCCTGCTTATCTCCGTCTCTAGAGTTCTCTCTCTCTGTTCTTCACTCGCATTATCTCTTGCCTCGCCTCGCCTCACCATTCAATTCCGATGTGTTCAGTTCAGTGCAGTGCGGCGGGGCTTTATTTGCGTGGTTATATTTAGTTCCGCTGCTGCCAAAACATCATCACGTCGACAAGGAGAAGATGAGAAGTGACAAGATGATGAGAACATTAAGAGATTTCATATTCTCTGGCATATTGTCTATCTGTTTGTCTCTCTCCATCTCTCTGTGTATCAGTCCATTTGTCTCTCTCTCCGTTTATCAGTCTCTCTCTCTGTCTCTGTCTCTGCCCTTGTTCCTCATCCATAGCTCGCTCTCTCTCTCTCTCTCTCTCTCTCTCTCTCTCTCTCTCTCTCTCTCTCTCTCTCTCTCTCTCCCCCTCTCTCAGTCTCCCCCTCTCTCAGTCTCTTTCTTTCTGTTGGTCTGTCTCTTTATATATGTCTCTCTGTCTGTTTATATCTGCTTCTCTCTGTCTGTCTCTCGCTCTCTCCATCTGTCTCTCTACCGCTCTCTCTGTCAGCGGTTTCTATTTTTTCTCTCTCTATATTGTCTGTCTCTTTCTGTCTTTATCTGTTTATCTGTGTTTGTTTATTTCTCACTTTCTCAGTTGGTCTGTCTCTATGCCATTCTTCATCATCCAGAGATGGTAGAGAGAGACAGAGAGAGAGAGAGTGTGTGTGTGTGTGTGTGTGTGTGTGTGTGTGTGTGTGTGTGTGTGTGTGTGTGTGTGTGTGTGTGTGTGTTGTCATGCTGTGATGGGAAAACAAGGAAATTGCAGTGTACTGGTCCCCATGAGGGAAGTGCTTTTTCTTTTCATCAATTAAGGAATAAGTAGTTTGGCAAAAGACAGTTTTCCACTTATGCCAGGACATGTTTTTGTGTCTGACGTTTGTTTCTTTCGTTGTAGGAGCTCTGAGGCTAATTTCACCAACTGAAAGCTATTGACTAAACGAAAGCACAAATCTTGGAGCGTGCTGCTGACACCAGAAATCATAACGTATTCGAATGAGTCCATTAACCTGTGATTTGCAGCTGCACTACTGCCAGAGCTGCTGGTGTAGAAAATTAATCAAGACTTTCTGACCAATCAGAATTGAGTGAGCGAGGAGGGTCCGTGACAGTGAGTGCATTCGGAAGTGTGTTGAAGTAGCTACACGTCAGGGAGAGTTATCTGAGAGTTATTAAATGTCTCACAACATTTCAGCAGCGACTTTTCAGAAAAGCACTGAATGACATCAAGCACTGCTTTACTTCCCAGCTGTCCTGTTCGCATCTCAAACAATTAAAACGCACAACCATCTTCACTACACCTGACCCTCACGATGCTTAATCATCTCATCAGAATGAGGCGGCGAGACAAGGCGTGCATCAAGTGCTATTCAGGACTTCTTCAACGACGTCCTACGTGGACGTCCTATGTGTAGCTACTTCAATACACTTCCTAATGCACTCAATGTCATGGACCCTACTCGCTCACTCGTTTCTGATTGGTCAGAAAGTGTTGATTAATTTTTAGGAAAATATCCAACAACAAAGATTCAAGTGTCTGTGAACGTGGAGAAAGCCAAATTCCACATACCCCAGAAGGTTATCCGTTTAACTTCCTGCTGGTTTGTGAGTCCGAACTAACATAGCAGGCAGTAATGGAGGATTTCGTGATCCTTTGGATGACTTCTGAGCAAAACTATTTGTTGGGTCTTCTTCATGATGGTGGTGGTGCTGCTGAATGATGGTTATTAATTGGTTGCAAATTCTAACTTTGCGATTTAGGGATTTCAGGAAGTCTGTAATCAGTGTTAAGGATACATGAGCTCTCATGAGGTGTCATGGCTCGGGGAAATCTCCTGATGGTTGTCTGAAATGAATCCAATAATGGCAGTGTTGTCTGTGTATCTGAAGCACTTCGCAGAGCTTTCATGGTTTTGAGCTTTTCATGAGCTTCTTGGTGGTGTGGGAGGTTCACAAACCAATAATCAACTTTCTATAATAATGCATAATGTGTATTACCATCATGTCAGAAAACAAACTAAGTGGAATTACGACATGATGAATGGAAAGATTTCATTGGCAATATTCCAACGTGAATATTCGGGTAACATTTGGGACGTTCACCAGTACGTGATGTGGTGTCACACAAGCAGCTCAAATTCTCTTGATTTTTCTGTTTCCAAAGCTACAGCCAAGGCAAACAACCTCCCCATCACCGGAGTTATACCAATCTTTATTTCACCGCAGTTACTAATAATAACAGAGTGCAAGCTAGGCTAGTTAGCCTAGTGTTAAGAGCAAAAAAGTGTGAACGCACCCTTAACGAGCTGTTTAGACAGTGCTCACAATTTCCTTGTCTTTTATTAAACATTCACATCACCTCCAAAGCAGGTTTAGACTAATTCTGCATTTATCACACTATATATTTGGCCTGTAATGTCATTACGTGTTTCAGTTTGTGTGTTCTTAACTTGTTACGTAAACTGACTTAATAGGCGAGTTTTCTTCTTTTTGTGAGTTTGTGTGTGAGTAGCCTCAGGCCTGTTGGATGTACAAAGACATACTGATTGAATTCGTTCTTTTTTGTGGTGTGAAACACAATATATGAGTTTATTTCTGCAGTTTGTCTTCATTCTGTCAAATATAGCCAAAAGGACTATTTTCCAGGTTCTCTGTGTTCATCTTATTTAAATCAGTTGTTTATTTGCCCGTCTGTCTATAAAGTCTATTAGTCTGAATATGACATTTGACATTGAATTTTTAGACGTTTGGTGAATAATTCTCTTAGTATCTTACATTTTCATATCAAAAAAATGACTGGAAATTGCAAGAAAACGCACAGACTTTAGTGCGACACACCAGCACACCAGCTTTCAGCCTGATGATACACCCCAGGGGTTTAATAGTTGAATCCACAATGTTAAAAAGATCTGCCCACCCAAACCACTTTGATCCTGTTTACACCTGAGGATTTTTTTTTCAGGTATGGATGTCAGAGGAGACACATCTCTGGACCCAAGGACCGAGTATTTAAAGTTTTGATTGGATAAATGGATTACGAGCTGTAGCAATTGAGTGCTTGGTCAGCTTATCCTTCAATCCATGGATACGTTTTCCTTACTGGAGAGAATTTCAACTTAACAAAAATCACTGGCATTATTTTATTACTTCAACAACTCAAAGTACTGAATTAAAAGCGGGATCAAATTGACTACATCCTGGGCGCACTTTGCGATTTCATGATCTCGATTTAGTTTCCAATGGCTTCATTGATTTCTGCTCACAATCATCAGTCAATATAATAACTAAAATGCAAAAAAAGGATGTGCTGTATTACATTTGAAAGCAAATTTTAAAAAACAAAAAAAAATGCTACTTTCTTATTCAGTCCGCATTTTCTATCCCTGAATTTTTTTCAGGTTAGGTTTAAAGGTGAATGCTTGTGTTTCTATGTTTGTGCAAAAGCTATCTCCAAAGCTTTTATACACAAAAAAATAAAAAATCTGGCAGGCATACCTAATTTAAACGAGGAGCTCAGAAAATCAACTTAAGCAGGTGCGTAACCCGACTCTGAATACGAGGAACTTTCCTGTGTAAATATGGATATAAAGTATGGGTTTAATTCGCCAGCTCTTAGCATGCACTATAATTTTGCATTCATATTATATTTTGGTAGTTTTTCATTTCATTTGAGCTCTAAACATGTTGTCTGTGTATATATTGTTGTATTTTTTTTTCTACTCCTTCTTTGCACTCAGCTGCAATTTATACTTGCGTTTGCATTTATACTTGTGCACCCTGGATTTCTGAGGTGATCTCTGAGCAATCAGATATAAACCTGTGTCTAATGTGCTGTGGGTGTATGGGTGATCTTCAGAAGGTCTGAGATGTATTTAGTCAGATGTTATAAACACTATAATCGATTTTCTTATCCTTCATAACTTACTTTCTATAGGTATTATAACCCATCAGGTTATAGAGATAGTTGGAAATGAAATGACTCAAGGAGATTAATGGATGAACAAATTCTGGATTCTGTGAATGAATGCCATTAGTATAGACTATATGAAGCTGCGATTTGCATCTGCACTACTGTCAGTGGAATGAATCACCTTCTGACCAATCAGAATCCAGAATTCAACAGCGCTGTGG
The DNA here is from genome assembly GCA_033441825.1 of Pangasius elongatus. Classification (NCBI taxonomy): domain Eukaryota; kingdom Metazoa; phylum Chordata; class Actinopteri; order Siluriformes; family Pangasiidae; genus Pangasius; species Pangasius elongatus. Next base: position 1,459,202 of record JAKKZN010000024.1, read on the forward strand.
TGTAACAATTTGGGCCGTACTTTAAGTGTTTACTGAAATATCTGAAGAAATGGGTCTGAAATTATATTGATGAATGCTTCAGTCAACACATTGAATCAGACCATTGCTAATGTTGTGTGTGTGAGAGTGAGTGAATGGAGTTGCTATACATCATCACATCTTCCCCAAATGAAACAGTAACCCGACCCATGAACTGCCAATGCTGATATAATAACACTTAATAACCCCCGCAGAATTACACTGCAGTGTGTGATCTCGCGTCGGTTCCTCTTTGCTCATTCGTGCCCGTCAGGTTCGTTAACCAAACGCTAATCGAAATACGCCCCAGTGGGCTACGAGGTCAGCGTGGACATAATTAGTGTCATCTACATGATTAGCTGCGTCTGACCTCTCATTCGTTTACTACCCAGAGAAGGTTCCGCTCCATCCCGAATTTCATTTCGGGTTCGGATGAACGGATGTGGTGAGTGGACGAATATTAGACGAGAGTTAATTACAATTTCAGTTGACGCGTTACACTTAAACCCACTTGCACAGACGTTGTAGAGTATATTATATCGATATAATTGAGTAAGCAATCACACACACCCACTCCGAAGTGGGTTATTTTCCTAAAACATGCCTATAATATATGCACTATACAAGTTCCTGTGTTGGTTGTTGCTATAGAAACGATTCCGTACTTTCACAAGTGAATTAATACAAACCTGTGATTTGCAGCTGCATTACAACACCAACACCAATCAGAATTGAGAATTCAGCCTCATCGTGGTTAAGCAATTGGCTGTAATCAATCTCCCTCTCACTTGTTTTCTCTCTGAACCTTTTTCCTGTTTTTTTTTTCCTCTCAGCTCTCATTAACCTTACTTCAGCTCCCTCTCTCACTCTCTCTCTCTTTGTCTCTCATCATCTTAAGTGGTGGAATCTGGTCATGACCAGTGAAGCAGTGCTCCACACGAGTACAGACCAGGGCTCCGTCTGCGCCGCCGCTGCCCCGAGGCGGCTGGAATCAGAAGCTCCGCCTCTCCTCGTTGGTAATTAGAGCGTCATTGTCTGCACTTGATGTGAGGGGCCCTGACGAGGGCCGAGTAATCTTCTTCCCACCGCTGCAATCGCTGCACCACTGTTGCCTAGGTGATTTCTGGATATTTCTAAGTCTGTGATGGTCAGAAAATGTGCGAGTCAGACCCAGCGTGTGTTCCCCTTTGATATTTTACAATCCAGCTGTTTCCAGTAGCCATAGGAAAGGCACTGACCTTTGTCTCAGATGAAGTCTGAAACCCAGCAGTGAAGTCTCGATTAATTTTCTATAACAGCAGCTCGGACAGTCATGCAGCTGCAGGTTTATCATCACAGGTTTATATGAATGTGCTTGGTCTTCAGTGTTCATCGAAACACTAGCGTAGGGGGGGAAAAAAAAAGCAGTTTAAACTCTGCTGCGTCTAACTGGAGGAATTCTCAGAAAGAGCTGAAAATGATCTAAAATGGATTTCGGAGAATTGCCCATCGTTTGTTTGTGAAAATCTGTTCAGGATTGAGTCCATATTCATCCCCTGCATCATCCGTCACATGTTTAGGGACTTGGTAATGCTGGCAGCCCTGAATCAGCGCTTTCTGCATCCTCTAATGCTCCTCTGCCATTTCGTCTGTGCTGCGTGTCATTACACGCAAAATTACACTCGAGAGCAAAAAAAAATGGCATTGCTGTGGAAGCGGCGTGCTCGGCGTTGAAGTCAGACATGCGGGACGGAAAGCCGGGTGTAATTTATAGTCTGGCCTCCTGCTGTAATAGGCATATATTTTTTTGTCTTCTTGCCCACCATGAATATAAAAGGAGGCAATTTGCAAGAGTTGGCCGCTGCACAGCACTTATTAATCGAGCGCTGAGCGAAGGCTACCCCTTACCTTCTGCTCATTAATGTAAAAAAATAATAAGCATGAAAAAGTGCAGAGGAAGTTTCACTCAGCGACCCTGTTCACGTCATCCTCCTTCAGAACGCTGGAGCTGTATGAGCCCCTGACAGGCTGAGGAATTAAACAAGAGAAGAGAAGAGAAGATGAAATGGGGGAGAGATCGGGTGAAGGACGAAGATTAAAGAAAATGAAAAGACAGGAAAGGTTTGAAGATTTGAGAGAAGAGAAGAGAGCTAGGGTGAAAAGTTTGGAGGACAGTTGAGGGAAGGACTAGAAAGAAGACGAGTAATAGGAATGGAGGAAAGAAGAGACAAGAAATAAGGAGAGCAAAGAGAAGAGGATAAGATGGGAAAAGAAGAGGAAAAGAAGAGAAGAGACGAAAAGACAAACAAAAGAGAGAAGAGAAGAAAAGAGAAAAAGAGAGAAGAGAAGACAGTCGTGAGGAAGGGGAGAGAAGAGATCAAAGAGAAGTGATGAGAAGGCAGGAGGGAAGAGAAGAAGGAGAAAAGGGTAAGAAAAGGAAAAATGAATGATGTAGAACGTGTTGGTAAGGAGGGAGGGATGAAAAATGAAGAAGGGAGGACTGGAGAGAGATGAGGAGCATGAAGAAGAAGGAAAGATGCACTGCTTGCACACTTTGTGGCCAAAAAAAAAAAAAAAGTTTAATTTTGATGAGACCGGAGACTCATTCCAAAAACCTTCACCACATCAACAGTTATACATTTGTTTGTTTGATAAACAACATTTTTAAAAATCTGTTAATTATTAATTTATGTGGAGCGTTTGCTGTAGAAGTCCCTGTGAATGAGCCGTTACCATAGAAACCATATATGTATATAAAAAGAATGCACTTTTTCCGTTCAGGTTTAATGGCCTCCGTGGATGATGGACATGCTGACAGGAAGCTGTGTTAGGTGTACTAAAATGGCCTCCAGGAAGCAGTGTGACCAAATGCAAGCTTCTGATTGGCTGATTCAAAGCCACCCATTATCATTCATTATTAGGCTTTTTACTGCTGATTAAAATGTGTAATGCATCCAAATGAGTCCTAACTTCAAACGATTCCTCATCAGTAGGATATAAGAAGCTTCAAGGACACCTGTGTGACAGACAGAAAGGAAACAGACGTTAATGTGCAGTAATTCATCATGGCTCGGCTCAACACATGGTCCGTTTCCGAACGAGTGGTTCACAAATGTGACCCGAATCTCCAAAAACGTCTGCTACGTCAATCGTTCTGGCGCCGTGAAGCTGTGAATTATTTTATTTGTCGTTCCAACATCACCAGATGTAACTAAGAACTTGCTAAGTACCAAAAAAAAAAAAAGTGGTGTTCTCAGGATAATCACCATCAGTGTGACTTCATGGTGTGACAGGTTTTCCCAGGACACAATACGTCGGTGACAGATTTCATTTTGGTTGTCATTTTTGCATCATGCACTACAAGATTTACCTCGCAGATTAGGATCTTGCAGAATTTCTCATGAATAAATCCAAACATGACGGATGGCAGATGGACACTTTGCTGTGCCAGCGGGGGGGAGAAAAATAAAGACGTGAAGAGAGAAGCGGGTGAGCGTGGATTGTGCGTATGTTGCAGCATGAGCTGTTGATATTAAAACTTGAGTAAAGTCAGTGCTTAATTTGTGAAACATGAGGCACTGGAACACCAAGCGTCAGGTGATCCTGCACTTTCACTTACTTCACTTACTATAAAAAAAAAATCATCTGCGTTTTATTCAGCATTATCCATGATACGTGAGCATGTAACTGAGAACTCTGATTAAAAGTATTCAATTCTTACATACAAATAACCAGGAAAAATATGTAGAACGTCATAAAAAATAATATTCCAAGCCATGGCCTGAGCAGATGTGTATTACATAGCTGAGAAAAAAATTTGGAAAACTGTGTTACAACCCAGAGTGCTTGTTTGTGTTGACTCCGCCTCCATCTTAGTCTGAAATGGTCAAGCGCCCAGCGCAGCCAGATAATCCTCCTGTGAGCAAAAACTCACTATGTGTACTGTTTGGGGGAAAAAAAATAATAACATAACAAGATTTTAGAGAAAAAAAGGCAGAATAAACCTGAATAAACATTGGCAGTGCTTTTCCAAGATGGAGTAATTTCTTTCTTTTGTCATTACAAACGAAAACAGGGCAGCAAAGGCATTCTTGACCATCCCCAGCTGAATTTTGTGCGCTTACAGTCTTGACTTTGAAGCATCTGAATAGCCGAGTGTGCTTGAAAGTGATGTCATAATAGTCCATAAATATTGACACTCACTTTAGCTCATTGGCTTTAAGTCAGGTGGGTTTTTTATATATACGACAGTCAGTGTTTCCCTACGTTACAGGCTGCCGAGTTATAAATATTGAACAGATTTTGAGTCATAAATATTGAACATTTGGTCTGGCCATGACTAGACAGTCTGACGGATTAATCTTGGATTGTGCAAAGTCCACAGTACAGGAAAAGCTGTGTTCCCATCTCAGCATGACTGTGTGTGTGTGTTTGATTTGTGCTGGTTGATGACTTGACCTTATTGGAGCGCATGTTGGATGGAGAAACAACAATTTTCAGAACTGATTTCAGGAATTCACGTTTAAGACCTAAACACACTGAACCGATTTGTTGTGCACAATATTTTCATGTGTTTCTATGAGTGCCTTCACGTCGAGACAAACTGCCGTCCTGCAATTTTTTTTTCTGGAGCTTCTTTAATTAAATTTTTGAACATAAATTTTCAAAATAAAGTCTGTGCCATATAGAGAGGAGGATTTAAAAAACAGCGGTGTACGTGTTCTTCTTTAAGAAAGCAATCCCGTAGCAATTCTTTTCTATGAAATCTTAATAAACACGGCAAAAAGAATTCCTGAGACCGCGATAAAAGCAAATCGTCATATGAAATTTTCATTTTAATACCAGTTAATTTTCCAGCGCTATTTATCTTTCGTCCTTGTCAGTCCTAGCATTACTAATTAAGTCTGCATACAATAAAAAGTCCATTCACCAATCAGTATTTTCATCCCAAAGGAGCCGAGAGACTCGCTGTCTGACGGCACACGAGAACTTTAATAATCATTTTATTAAGCTCTAGAATAGACGACTGATCTAATCGTGTCCCTGTGACTTTGCGCAGCGTGGAAACAGAGGAAATAACGAATAAAACCTCATGATATGTGTGATATGAGATGTCAAAGTGAGCGAATTATGCAGTCAAGTACTTTTCAGTGAG
>JAKKZN010000024.1:1464453-1485069 GCA_033441825.1 Pangasius elongatus
TATACAAATAAAATTGAGTTGAATTAATTATCCTTGAAGGAATCTTCATTTTATGAGTGTTTATTGACAGAACCACAGTCTTTAGATCCATTTCAGGAATGAAGAACACTTGAGGAATCATTTTCTTTACTCACATGTGATTTCCACGTAGAAAGCTTCCCAATTAGGAAGATACGAAACCTCAAATGATCCTTGAAGAACCCTTCATTTCAGAAAAATGTACAGCCAGAAGCACGATCTTTAGCTTCAGGTCTTTGGTTTGTCTCTGGAGAACAATATGACAAAGTGTTTCGTTTCAGCAGAACTTCTCAGGAATTTTTAGTGAGTTCAATGCAGGACCCCAAGGAACCCAAGAACCCTTCTTGAAGAGTGTACGGATACAACCGTGATCTTTAGCTCCATAATAAACTGTGATTGTTTTCGTTCTTGCCTCGGGTTCCGGTATGTCGGAGGAGTTTGAACATAAGGCTGTTGAACTGAATATCAACACGTTCTGTTCGCCCTGTGGGTTCCTCAGGGACAAACTGTCAGCAGAAAGATTCCTCCATGCCAAGAGATGAAGAAAAGGGATGTTGAGAATGAAAATGAGGCTTAGAAAGAACGTGAGGAGGGTGTGTTTTGTCTACTTTAATAATTACTTTGTGATCATTTCCTGTTCTTCGAAGAGATGCCGAGGTTTTTCTCTCCGTTTAAACTCTGACCGCGTCTCCGGCCGACACAAACGTTCAGAATAATCAGGCCACGATATCAGAGAGCGCAGATGGTCTGGTTCTCGCCTGAGCAGTTGTTGTCTTGGAGACAGATTTATTCTCACGCCTGTGACTTATTCTTAACTGTAAAGATCAAGTTAAAGGGCACTGTTTTAATTATGGTTTAATGCTTTAACATGAATGTTTTTCATTATGAACATTGTTCACTCTGTTTATTGTTAGGCTTCGAACACTTTTATCATCAGCAGCTGTGCATGTTCTTTTTGACTTTTCTGATGTGGAAATCAACATGTTGAGGAATGTTTTGAGGAAACTTTGTGGTACACTCTGCGGTTATATGTTTGGAGTCAACTTTAAACCGATCGACTACATTTACATTTTAAGTGTGAATTAATAAATATGTTTGGCCAAAATATAGCTCTACTTACAATAAAAACAATAAAACTTCTTCTAATATGTTATCGTTTCCATAGTAACGGCGGACGCTCCACATAACCAGGTTAAAAAGTGTTTCTGTGAGATGTTTACTTAGCATTTAAGGAAGGAGTCTCCAGTGTCAGTATCAGAGGTGAAGCTGTTAGTTTACGTTTACGCTTTTGCTGTTTCTCCGGTACAAGCTTACAAGCAGTGTTTTTGTCTTATTAACTACAAGAGAGAGAAAAAAGAGAGGCTGGTGAGGGAACGAGTGTTTATACAGTAAAGCTTAACTTTGCTATAACGTAAGTAAGAACAGGAACAGGAACAGCTACACATATATCAATGTGCAATCACACCACAATGTTGTGTCTTATTATTTACATAATGAATGTTATTCATAATATCAGTTATTAAATACGCCTTTTCTTATTATTCTTTTTTCTTTTTAACAATAGCCCCCGTACAGTGTTCATATATCTTGGTGCATCTCATATCTAATGGATTTCGTGGAACACATCTGTGGCCATGGAGGTGGAGGAGGTTGGCATGGAGATGAAATGACATCACCTCCAAGCCCATGACATCACTGGCACTTGGTTCCAGGCCAGAAATAATTATAGCACTCGATCCGAGCCATTTTTCTCGCTTCAGAACCAGCTGTTTTATGATGGAAAATCATGGAATAGTTCCATATTAGGATCACTATCAGCTTCTCTACAGTCCTCTTCATTATTCCTGTGTGAACGAGGGCCAGTTTCATCTGTCATGTCCAGTGGGTTGGCTGCAGGCTGAAGCCATCACCTTGTTCTTATTTAATCAAGTGCTTAGAGAGAGAGAGAGAGAGAGAGAGAGAGAGAGAGAGAGAGAGAGAGAGAGAGAGAGATGTAAGTGTGGAAGAAAACAGCAGAAAGAGCATTTAGGTGATTGCTCAAGCCATGTTGGTCCTCTTCACTCCATTTGCAGTGTTTACACTGATGTCTCGCCTGGTGAAGATCCTCCACCTCATCCTGCTCTCTTCAGCAGGAGAAGAAAGATAATCAGCATCTGTCCAAGCTCTATCGATGTCAGGAGTACAGTAGGTTCACAAAGTTCAGTGTGTGTGTATGTGTGGCGACTAATAAGTCCATTTCTGGAATTGACGTAACTGATGAACTTGTAGGAGGTGTCCCTGACAGCTGAAGAGCACAGAAAGAAAGGCAGACAAGAAAGATGGGAAATGGGAAGTGAGTGAGAGAAAGGGAAAGATTGAGAGGAACAAGAAAAAGGAATAAAAATGATGGAGGGACCAAAAAAGTGAAAGGAGGAAATGGGCAAGATTGAGGAGTTGTGGAGAGAGGGGAGAGATGAATGAACGTTTGGGGAGACTTTCTGAAAATAACTGTTGGAAAGAGGGAGAGGAAGAAAAGAAAGGATGAAAAGAGGGTGACGGAGAAGGAGAAAGGATGATAGGAAAAGATTAAGGAGAAAAGAGGAGGAGAAGAAAAAGATGGAGGATGGAAAAAAGGGAAAGATGAAGGTGAAAATAAAGATGGAGAAGGAGAAAAGAGAAAGATGGAGGTGAAGAGAAAGGAGGAGGGGGAAGAAAAATAAGGAGAAAACAGAATGATGGAAAAATGGGAGGAAAAGAGGAAGATGGACATGAGGGAAAAGAAAAGAAGGAGAAAAAAGAAAAATGAAGAATGAGAAAAGAGAAAGATGAAGAATGAGAAAGGAGGGGGAAAGGAGAAAGATGGAGTGCTGGAGGTGAAAGGAGTGAGTGGTTATTGTTTGACACACAGTTTATTGTTGGCACACAGATGACACGACACTCGACACGCTCTCAGTAACAGGTTTATTGGAGGAAATCGCGGTGAATTCACACCTGAAGCGGAACGACTTAAAGGGTCACAAGTGACTGCTTCCTGAAACATAAACATTTATAACAAACACTGAGATGTCACACANACACACACTGAGCTTCCAGCTGAGAAAATTCATGATATTTATCAGATTTCAAAAATAAACTGTGAGGAAACGAGCTACATTTAGATTGCGGCTGAAATAAAAACTTCAGACCTTTTCGTATCTGTCCGTTAATTTCATAGGCACCAGTATGCAAGTTCAGTAGATATTCTCGTTTTAACGTTATAGTTCGTCACTTCCTTTTTGCCTGCAGGGATAACGTTGGATAAATAAGGAGACTGTTTAAAAAAAACCAGTGGCTTAAAGGTTGTTTTATTTGCTAACTTAACGCATTGAATCTAATGCTTGGGTCAAGTTGTATAAATGATCCACGATGCACGCACTCTGAGCATGTCGCTTGGGTAATATGGACTACGTTTGGGATTGTCTACATTAGCTTTTGTTTTGAAATTTTGTAGATACTCTCATTTCACTCTTTAGTCCCAGTGCAACTTTCTGTTTCAATTCGATATGCAGAATTACCTATAATTTTATAATCTTAATATGACCTTGCCACATTACTATGCTAGCTGGTTAGCATGATAACACAGCATATCGGTTGAGTGTGATAGTGTTAAAACAATCCGCTTTCATTACTTTCGTCTTCCATGGTGGCCACCTGTATGATGCAGGTGATGCTTAAAGTCAGGATTGGATTCCCTTTTTCTTCGGGATACTACATGGCTTGCTTTAGGGTCCCTGGAGGACTAGTAGGTAGGTCACAGGGCTCTCACCGCTGCGGCCCAGGTCCGATTCCCGGCCAGGGATCCAACCCCGGCCACTGGGGCTGCGTGCAACAGTACAGTCTCAGTGCCGAACCCAAGCCCAGATAAAACTGGGGAGGAAGGGCATCTGGCGTAAGAACTGTGCCGTATCAGATACGTGCAGACCAAAGATCGACTGTGACGACCCCTAACGGGAGCATCCAAAACTACAAAACTACATGGTTTGCTTGGTCACGTTTCAAATAGGGATTAAACTGTTTCAAGGCTATGGTCTCGAGAATATTAAGACCAAGTCATTGGTATCCTTATTTTCTTTCCAGCTCATTTGCTGTCAGTCAAACCCCAAAGTCTTCCTCATTTTGTTTCTGAAAGGCAGTCCTATTATTCTTCATTTGGAGTGGAATAGGGAAGGTAAATAGAACTAAGTGGCCCGGGCTCCCCCGAGCAATCCATCCTTCTTAACTCGCCTTCCTCACTTGGCTTCACTGTCGCATCTGTCAATTGTTTTCTCTCATTTAAATGACTCCTGGCTGTTTGTCAAGTCGAAGCTATTCATTTGGGGCTCTTTCTGCCAGAACCCTATTGACGTGAATGAAATATATTCTCTGGCCTTTCTTCTTTTTTCACCTCCTCATAATTCAGGAGTTCACTCTGCATGGAACTGGCCCAGTCAAGATATTTTTAGCTTTTTCTTCTCACCCAGACCTTGACATGTGAGTTAAAGCTTACACTGGCATGATGTCAGAGGCTCGATCTCTAGGACCAGCACAGGCACTGGTTGCTGTCAGTAGGTATACATTGATTTCCCGATTTACCTCCGACTCGTACCATGGCAATGCCCACCGAACATGGTCTGGTGGCAATTCTTTTGATAAACTGGGTAGATGGGTGCTGAGGAATGGGCTACAGTCGGAATAATGCGTATGGTAGAGTTCTGGTAACTTGACATTTACATTTATGGCATTTGGCAGACGCCCTTATCCAGAGTGACTTACATTTATCTCATTTAATACAACTGAGCAGTAGAGAGTTAAGGGCCTTGCTCAAGGGCCCAGCAGTGGCAGCTTGGCGGTGCTGGGGATCGAACTCATGACCTTCCGATCAGTAGTCCAACGTTTAACCACTGAGCTACCACTGCCCCTTGACAAAATGGCCAATGTCTGTATCTTTATATGGTTTGATTAGAGCTAGGATTCTGAGAAGGTTTGTGATAGTGTGATTCCTACATCAATGTCAATATCATTAGGAGGGATCAAGGTGGTGCAGTAGATAGCATTGCCACCAGAGTCAATTGGTTTTGATCCTAAGCTTGGTTGAGGATCTGTGTCCATGAGGGTTTTCTCCAGTTTACCAAAAACATGCCACTAGGGGAATGATGACTCTAAATTGCCCCTAGGTGTGAATGTGTCATGTGCATGACCCTCCCCATGGACTGGCATCTCATCCAGGACGTATTCCCGCCTCATGTAGGCTCCAGATCCACCGAGACCCTGACCAGGTTAATGTGGTTGCTGCAAATGAATGAATTTATTTTAATTAATTCTAGGATGTCCCCTGATAAGCATGGCATGGTAGGTTAGCACTGAATAATTTGTTTGCTTTGTGCCTCCCATGTCAATTGTAAATCCATGTAAAATCTTTGTAAATAGACAGATTCATCATAAATTAAAGAAACTGAATTGAAAATAAGTGAAAGTAGGCGCAAGCCACTTATCACCAACGCTCTGGGTGCGGCAGGCTAAGAGGCTTTTTGTGGCATTTATCAACATTTATTGATTTAGATAAAACCTCAAGGGTGCACTTGAGGCAAATAATTCAGGTTTAAAAGCTTTCGCTGACAAAGCGGGAACCCCTGCAGTGGGGCACTAGGGGGAATAGATGATGTACGCTGATACTGTGTGATGAAAAGTTGAAGACTGGCAGATCTGAGCCCACGTAGAAAAGCAGCAGATGATCAAGATCAGATGCAGGAACATCTCCGTCTGAACAAAGAGGAATTTTAATCAGCCACTAATTAGATCCCAAGTTTCACAGCAGAAAATAAGATGGCTCCTTTTTTTCTTCTTCTTAATTTTCAAGGCACTGTGTTTTTGTGTTGGTGTGCCTAATCAACCCAAGAGTCAAGCCTGTTTTTTTTTTAAAGTAACTTTTTGGAGAACAGATTCTCTTAAACTGAATGTCATCAGTGAGTCACTTTCAGGGCAATGCATAATTATTGCAGCACTTCACACTGCGCAGTTTTCTACAAGACCAAAGAAAACCAGGAATATAGGCAGTTATAATTGCAACCAATAATTAACCAAGCTTTTACAAATTTTAACTTTGCAGATATGGAGTATAGATGAAAGATCATACAAACAAATACGTACTTAAAGAATGTACTCAGGTCAGTTGTTAAAAGAAAGATTTGGTGTAAAAACTAATTTCCACAATTAAAACCCCAGACGTTATGGGGTTAATGTATCTAACGAGCTATTTTCCAAAAAATGCATTCTCACAATCCTGAAAATATAGAATATACTTTAACTCCCAGTTCTTAAATGATATTAAGTCTATCTGTTATCTATAAAAATGAACCAGTTTTGACATTATTAGTACAGCCTTCTTGGACAACCAAGTGTGTGGTTGTTTGGTGTCAGTCTGCCCTTAAGCCCCGCCTCCCAATATTCTGATGGCAAAATTGTATGGGATAGCTATACATTGAAATTTCCAAATATAGTCTTTCCCTCGAATGACTTCTTTGAAAATTTTGATGATTTTGGGTGAAGCCATTACTTCCATTACTTGCGATCTAGATTAGCTTTGTACCTTCAGTGCAAAAGTAAAGAAGCAAAAAATAAAAATCAATGGAAAATGGTGCAATTTAGTTTTTTTGTTTTTTTTTGCCAAAGCGTTCCTTTAATAATGAAAGCCTGTATCAGGGCATTACTTAAAATGGGTATAGCACATACTCCACAGTTTTACATTACAATATTATACAAATGTCATATGGCTGATTAATAAAACTCTCTAGAATACATTTAGTATACAAAATCATTATTGAAGCAATAACGAACCCTCTGTGAAACACACTGTCGTACTGTTCACTCTCGCTCATAGATATATGTGTACGCAAGTCTAATATGTAAAACTAAGTAATAACTTAATAACTTAAGATATTAGTTTACTAGATCGTACATTAAAACTTTTGTGCAAAGTAACGTATTTGACCGTCACCAGCCGGATAAAAACATGATCAGACAAACAAACAAATGTTGACTCAGAGAAGTGTCAATGTTTGTCTTTCTCACCCTTACGTTCACACTAGAACGTGACAAGTCACTCTTGACACTTGCAGTTTGTCACTTGTGGGTCTGCGCTGTACCACAACGTGACATGGTAGTAAATATATATATATATATAGTTTCTAACAATAATTGGTTAAACACATCTTAAATAACGCACTAATCAGTATGAAATTTGGTTGTTTGATTTGTCTTACATGCTCTGCCTCACACTAGATTCGTTCTCTGATTAGATTAGCCAAACAAGCTAACTACTACTAGCTACAGACACTCACCAGAGGTACCACCGATCTCTGCTACTTCCTTCCAAGCTCTATTTTTCTTCCTAAAGTCTCTATACTCATTTAATGAGAGATATGACAGACAGGTTATAAATGTTTCTGCCATTCTTGCCTGTCAAACAGAAAATGGGACCATAGGATCTTGGAGGATTCATTCGAGTCAATCGTTTGGATTTTGTCACTTTGCAACATCAAAACGAATTTGCGTACAATTAAGAAGTTCAAATGTCGAGTGTCGCTGAAATGTGCGTAGAAAATGAACGTCTGTCTGCTGCTTGCTAGTGGGAACCCATGGCTAGCGTAATATCTACTGCAAGCGAGATCTGTCTCTCAAGTTAATCATTTTAATCAAATCCAAATTGCTTCCTTCACAGAAAAGTGGTGAATCAAATGAGGCATTTGTACTTTATGAGCTTGTTCTGCAACAACCAGGGCAATGAACGATAACGACGCGGCTGGAAGTCGATCTGCATTTGAATAACGACAGAATAAAAATAGCATTACATGAAGGTAAAACATTTTATGACCCTTTGCACTATCACTGAAGTGCTCGCTACGCTGCCTGTTATCAGTGTTTGTAGTCTATCCAATGATCACTTAGGTTTATATGAGCTGTTATAAACAATACATTTCAGTAAGGCGGGCAGGCCCGGTGATTAAAGACCACACAAATAGTTTCCACATAAAGAAATAATTATACTTCTCACAAAATAAATACAAATGTGGTAAACACAAATTAGCGAGTAGTTTGTTTACGGCAGATGTTACACCTACTCAGGTACATACTAAGGCAATGGTAAAACTATGCTACTTAGGATAGAGCTTACGTTTTACTGCTGCTGTGGTCGTGAACGTTAGCACAATGAGGCATCATCTGATCCCAGATCAGCTAGCGAGCTCCATCAGTGGGTGGCCTCATGCACTGGCACAGCATCAAAGCTCAGTCCTGATGATGAGCTACACCCTCTGGACACATGAGGGCACGAATACACACATGTTCATCATATAATCCCACACACAGGTGCGCAGCTAATACAAAAAAAAACGGACGCCCGGGGCCATAACAGTCTCCCATGCATACACACGATAATCTGAACATAATAGAACCGTTGAACAAAAGAACGACTCATGGGTATTGTGTGATTTCTCTAATCTTAATAAAAAATCACACCCTGTGTACACACATACTGCAGAGCGTGAAATAAGGCTGCTCTATCATATTTTAGGATAGAGATGTCAAGAATGTGTGTGCGCGCGCTGTTGTTCTGTACGCCACGCTCTCCTCTCTTGGGTAATTACTCTGTTTGGAGAGAGATGGAGCTGATGAGAGCATCCACCCAGCCTCTTGTAGAGCCCCCTAACACCCCATCCCCATCCCTCACACACGCATACATTCTCTGCAAGCTTCCATCGTCGTAATATCCTCGTGTTATTTTTTTTTTCTCAGTCCTGCCCAAAAAGTTGGATCGTCCTTCACTTTATAACTTGTCCTCTCATCTTCAAAACCATTTCAGATCTTGTCTGAGAGCAGCACAGGAGCTGCAGTGTGAAGACCATGCGCTTTACATTCTGATCTGTAACAGCGAGGTTAGATGCAGAGAGAGAGAGAGAGTGTGTGTGTGTATGTGTGTGTGTGTGTGCTGAGATTTCATTAAAGGTCTGTCTGAGGCTGGAAGGGACTTTCTGGGTAAACACTGTTAGCTGTCACACAAAGCAATTTTGTGACTAGCAAGAAAGACCAACGAACAAAGACAAAAAAAAAACTCATCTCTTCAGGTTGTTTTCTGAGGCTCCCCCCTGAGCATCTGGGTTATTCTTAAACAGCGGGACGTCTCAGTGATTACCGCGTAACTTCGAACCATTCTGTGCTAGCTCGGTTTGTACCGGAGGCGGCAGTCAGTTAGGTAGCCGACAGCTTTGAGGATTACTTTATTAAAAGAAGTCACAAGCACATGACCTCTGCAAACCGCAAGATGAGAGAACCTAAAAACGTAAAAAAAAAAAACAAGAATTTTTGCCTGAGAGCGTCATAAATGAAAATTTCTTGAGTTAGCATAGGTGCCATTTTTTCCCCCACAAAATTGTCTGCATTTTTGCATTTTTTTAAACTGCATTTTCTCCAAATTTGGTCATTCCCAATTTAGAACCCACCAGCTAGCACTTCCTTATCACATGACCACTTCCTCCCAGACGCATCATTAGGGATGTAAATGAATACATATACAGTATTCAGAAGGAACAGGTTAAAAAAAAAAAACCCGCCCATTTTAGGTTTAAATCCGAATACAGATATGTATATTTGGAGCACTAAACAGATACAGATATGGATAGTGCCACAGTGTCATACCCATACACTGTATCTTTTTCAAATTGCTTTTCATGCTATATCACTGGGCAGCTGGACATTTGGACAAAAGCACATAGATGTTCATTTTAAGTTTAAGGGTCTTTAGTAGCACTGCTATTTATATTCAGGTTAAGCAAAACCATGCTGCCAGATCAGCACAATTATCCTCAGAACTGGATGATATCAAAACAATGAGGTGGTAGGGCCACTGGTGTAGCAATCGATAGATATTTTATTGTTGCTCCGGCTATCCTCTGGAACTGAGTGGCATCAAGTCGCTGAGGCTTTAACTGCTTTAACAGCTCTGCTGTTTTCTTCAGTCAATACCGTCCATGCTGAGCATTAGTGATATTCAAGGGCAGCGATTTCAGACTCAATGATCTATGACTTGAATGGCTGATCCAAAAAAATCTCCAAAATCATGGCGAGAAGACAAAGAGGCCACTTTTCCTCAATAGCACAGGACACTGAAAACAGCCTTATACCAATCTAGCTTTAACATTCATGTGATGTGTCGATGCATTTTCTCTTGAAGATTTCAACATGGAAAGTCAGTCTTACAAATTTGCATTCAAATCCGCAAAGGGGGGGAGGGGGGGTTGTTGAGAGATTTCATATTAAACCAAAGCTGGTGATTATTTCTTCACCCTAAAACTGAGAACAATGCATGCCAGTCGTCATGAGGGCGCAGGGAAAGGCTGACTAATTTTGGAGAGACACAATTGCAGCAGGTGGCCTGAAATTTGGAGATGGAAAAATACCAGAAGAGAAATTTCTATGTGCTAGTGGAGCTTGTTTAATGAAGTTTGCTTAACAAACAAGTCAATTGCCAAGCACGTGGCTGGTGCTCATTTGGGATTTTCGATGCTTGGAAGGCCTCTTTTTTTTTTTTTTGGATACCCTCCCAAATGGTGTAAACCTAGGAGACTCTTCTTTGCTGAAACTATGAACGCCGGCATGTTGGTTAGATGATGGACAGGCAACACACGGTTCTCAGTCAGCAGAGGCTTTTTACAGCACGTCCACTTCTCCCGGCAGGTGTTGTTGCTCTGCTGTGTTGAGGCATATGAGGCATGATGAGGGTTTTATGTCCCATAGAGCAGTTACTGGCAGAGACTCTACATGCAGTGTAGTACAGCTAATCAGTATCCTAAAAAAATCATCAAGGACCTATGCTATAGCCTCACCTGAATCTAGAACATCTGCAGTGGGGAATTTGTACTTGGTAGAAAGACTGAATGGAAACGTTACTAATTTGACAGTGGTAGAAAAGTTGATATCTTGATAAGGAGAAGATGAGATTAAGTGTTACATAAATATTTTATTTAAAATAAACGAAATTGTAACCACCAGGAAAGATTTATTGTGTTTTGATAAAAACAAGCTAGCTAAAACTGTTTGCTCAAAGGTGATGTAATACTATGACATCATATTCGGTAAGAAATTATGCAGCTTTGGACACAAATACAGTTACTCTTCCCACCCCGAAGTTGATTATTTTCCTATAATAGCTTCATCCCAAAGTGTTTTATTATATTACATAATTTTTAACCATTTATAGTTATAATTAATGCTGTGGAAAGTCTCAAGAAACAAGTTAGTTGCTTTAATCACTTACAGTACAGCAACTATAAAGAGTCGGTCCCTTCCTTCTGAAGATTAGAGGGCAGTAGAGGACGGAACAGAGAGGACAGAAATTCTTCAAGTTGTGCTGTTGTCTATTTGGTCTCAACAGGCTATGGGGAGAATTATGAAGAATGAAAAAATTGTGAAACCTGCTCTGGCGTCCCATGACAGGAGTTGTTTACAGATACAAAGACTGTTTGGGCTCTACTCTAGGACAAGGAAAAATCTGTTAAAGTCCATTACCATAATGCCAACTGGAGACCAGGCGCTGCTGCTTATGGACCCAACAAGCATAGAGCTTCATGAGAAATACATTTCTTATGAAAGGCTTTGGCAAGTAAACAAATGTGAAAAATCGTCCTGCAGTAAAAACTCAACACAAAGATGAACATACCTAGAGATGTTTACAGTGCATTGCATGGTTATTCACCTCAACTTGTCCACATTTTGTAATGTTATAATCTGGGACTGAAATCGACCTAATTGGGATTGTATGTTATGAACTCATGATATGGTATTATGGCTATTAATATAACTGAAGTTTGGGAGAATGACCATTCCAGTAGCTCCACCTTCTTCCTAGTTAATTTCCTGTTAATTTCCTGTAATTCCCATCTCTCTACTAATGGTTTCTGCACCCACCACCTCCTTACTATTCACCAACTCCAACCCAAGTCAAGTCTTTAGTGGAAGACCAGACTGTCTGGAGCAAAGCAGAAGTCCCCGAGGATTCCAGCCCAACTTCTTCAAGTTCTCCACACCTCCACAAATTCCACAATCGCTCATAAAATCTGCCTGAGCACCATTCAGTGTGCCAGAACTGTTTGATCCCTTAACAAACACTATGTCCTCCTCTTGCCCAGGAAACTGATACCACTGTCACATACCTCAGTCCATGATCTCAAACAGCAGGTGTGCTACCCCTCCTCCAAAACCAGCGGTCCTCCTCTAAGTTTTTGTCTTTCATTGCCACCCCACAACAGAACCAGCAAATCCCTTCCACTCCTCCGCCTCTTCTGTCAGATTGGTGCACCATGTGTTGATGGGAGGCTAAAATTAAAACTCCAGGGCCTGACTCCAGAGTTAATTTTGTGCATGACCGCTTAAGCCGGGAACAGGCAAATGGTTGGAAGGGGGAGGGCAACGGCATTCAAAAGACAAACAGAGGTAGACAGCTAGAGACAAACAACCATTCCCATTACAAACATCCCATTTTCCCCCCAGATTTAAGTGACAAATTCACAAAAATTAAAGCAAAGCCAAAGACACACTGGGAAACAGCTACTAGCATTTCTGAACCAGAGAAACCCCTGATTACATTTTGGCAGTGGAACCCTGGCCATCATCACTGATTTAGATTTCCGGGCACAGCTAGAAATGCCATTGAATATTCTTCCTTTCTCTGTTCTATGCCAAGAGGCAGTTTAGATACTATATTCAAGGCCTTTTCATCTACCCAAAAAGTGATTGGCATGGATTCAACCCCCATACTGCCCAGCGTGATGCTGTACCATGCCAGAAGCCATTTTACTCCAAAGTCCTTAGAGTTAGACTGCTGGTCATGGATTGTACATCGTGTTTTTGAAAATTTGCTTAATTTCTGCAAGTCGTTTGGACAGAAATGTCCTTACTGTGGATTTAAACCAAGCTGATCAGAGATCGAGACTCACATTACTGAGAGGTTCCCAAACCCTGCTACAAAAGAAACCCATTCACACAGACATATACACAGAGAGGAGATGCTGTGTTTTTAGGCATTGTATACGATACATAATCTGCAATATTACATGCTAGTAAAATGTAAACGGTAATACACTGTAGCCAGTTCTCCAGAGCTGTTTGCAGTTTGCAAAGCTTCGGAGACACTGTTCTCATTCCGGAAAGGTCTCTGGTTACGTCCCTGAAGGGACTCATGTGATCAGTCATTTCAAAGCTGAACTTTGATAAAAGTGTGGCCAGAATAATGTTTTAGAAGAATAGAAAAAGAAACAAAAAAAGCACATAGTCTACCTACACCAGATAATAGATACTGTGAATGCAGCTATGAGGCACTTGCACAAACACAAAACATTTCCATAAAATGGTCTATCACAGAGATTGTTGTAGTGTCATAGCAGATGATTGCACCAAACAGTTTTTGGTATGGGAAAAATGTCCGGCTCTCCAAAAGTCAACTGGTTAACACATTTAGCTCGGCACACATCAAGGATGTCAGGTTCTTCAACATGTTCCTTTGCCATCTACACCAATAGTACCTATTGTAACATTAAACAGAGATAGTATTTACATTTATTCATCTGGCAGATACTGTAATCAGTTGAGTGGTTCAAGGGCTTGATCATGGCCCCATCAGTGGCAGCTAGACAGTGCTTGGATTTGAACACTAAACATTCCATTTAAGCAGTAGCCTTAACCTCTGAGTTACGATAACACCAGATGAAATTACTGGTCATTATGGAGGTGAATGGATCCATTAACATTTTATCAGTAGGAACATTTCATAAACGTCTGATTCTTTGGCACATTCCTTATAAGATGCGCACATGATCCTCACTCAGAGTGGTTCATAACAGATAAAACTGATATGATTCATTCATTCATTCATTATGGAGGTGAATGGATCCATCAACACTTTATAAGTAAGAACACTTCATGGACTTCTGGAGGTGAATAGATTCATCAAAAAACTAAAGGAACATTTAAAACTCCGGCATGTTCTGCAACTCTCTACACCCACCACTGACCACTGAACATGGTCTGTCACAATGATTATACAGAAAACGATACAGAAAATTATACACAGATGATGTTTGTGCAGAGGTAAATGGATCCATCATTTTTTTTGTTTTTTTTTTTGTACCATTACACTGACTCGTTCTTCATCACGTTCCTCTGCAGACTGTAAGAGCTCCTAGGCGGGCAGGTTATTGCCACAGTAGAAGCTGGACGTCTCTGACACTGTCTTGGACATGCTGCGAGATGAAGAGCCATTGGACGCCAGCTCTAGCGATGGACTGTTGACAACCGGCACAGTGGGCTCCGCCCGGCTCGTCTTGTATACACTTGTTTGTGTCTGCAGGTAGCGCGTGGACTTGAGCTCCAGGCCTTCGTAGGAGTCAGCATGAATGCAAGGGCACCAGCGGAAGGCCTGCTTGAAGCCAGCACGAAATCTGCCAAATACATACACACACAACAATGTCTAAGGAGATAGATGTGCCCGGTGGATTGTGGAGGCGAGGACAAAAGTGTGACAGAGAGGCACCCAGAGTGCCTCAAACGAGCTTGATGAATATGAATGCTAAACCCTTCATGAAGAGTAGAGAGAGAGAGAAAAGAGGATGAGAAAAAGAGCAAGAGAGCTCAAATAGCTTTCATTTCCACTGTTGAACGCATTCTTTCTTGTGCTTCTCAACAAGTGACCGATGCTAGCTCGGCAGGTTAGCCAATCAGCTTGCATTTCTACGTCGTAAATAATCATTAGACGAAACCGTGTCCTAAAATGTTAGTGAGTTGTTCCCTCCATCCAACATCACAATTATTGTTCATACAGATTATTATTAAACCTTGTAAAATTGTGGAAGCATTTAATCAAAATAAAAGTTTTTAAAAGTTACAGTTCTTTCTTGTAGCAGATGATTAACAGATTAGCAAGTGGATAGATACTTTAGCAGTTGAATTATTTCAATTTTAAGTTGTACTTGATTTTTTTTGTTTGTTTGTTTTTTAATCCACCTATCGATGGGATCATTATTGAAATGTTAGCCAGCATGAAAACAGGCATTCTGAAAAATAAAAAAGATTACATTTGGAGCCCTTGAGGTTTCTAGAACAGGGGTTCTCAAACTTTTTGCAGTCAGGAACCCCTGTAACATGAACATAACCCTTTTCAAATATTTGGTTTGTTAGTTAAATGTGTACAAAGTACCATATTTTGGATATATTCATTGGAGCTATGTAGGTAGGTCGGTAGGTTGTTCCTGAACTTTTCACCGACAGAACCCTTATAGGCTCTGTTTAAACCTGAAAACACTGTGAAAACTGTTCCTTAGGAAGCAGACAACTCTCAGTTATCCAAAGAACCCATGACGGACCATTTTTTCAGAATGTAAGGTCTGTGTGTTTCTTGTAATTTTAAGCACAATTGACTTTACACATCCTTTTTTTTTAATGCTTCACGGGCTGTGCACGTGTTGTTACCTGTCATTCAGGCAGCAGTAGATGATGGGGTTGTACATGGTGGAGCTCATGGCGAGCCACATGATGCCCAAGTAGACCTGCTGGATGAAGGGCTTCTCGAAGAGCAATGGGAAGAACTGATGAAGGAGAAAATAAACGTGGTATGGCAGCCAGCAGACTGCGAAGGTACACACGACAACGATCATCATCTTCACCACCTACACACATCCATGTGTGCAAGGAAGAGAGAGGGAGTCAAATAGTCAGGGCAAATGAGGGGTGTAAGTAGTGTTATATATCTGAGAAGAATAAGTGAGGGTGTCAAAGAAAGTCAAGAATCTGAGACTAAGAAAAATGAGCAGGGGCTCCTGAAGAGAGCATGAAAACTCATTGTGTGTGTGTGTGTGTGTGTGTGTGAGAGAGCGAGAGAGAGATTGAGATTGAAATGAAGAGTCGTTGTGGTCGAATGGCAATCTTGTATAGAATATTTCATGACTGCCGTCCTTCCTGACCCTCATTATCTCCCAAACCTGACTGTCGCGATCCGGGGGTTTTCATCATCCTGTTTTTATTCAAACCCTGAATCTTAAAGTCTGAATGGAAACATCAGAAATTCTAAAAAGGTTTTGCATTCAGCCGAGGAAAAAAAAAAAGTTGGCATATGAATAAACAACAACAACAAAAAAAAAACAGTGATTAAAGGGTAAAAGAAATCAATTTTCCGGTAAATGCGTGTTCCTGTCATTCTGTACGCATTTAATTCTGTTTTGTCTGAATGGTGTTGCTCATCTTTAGGATATTAAAAAAAAACACAAAACAATTTGAACAACACTCGGGTTGTTTAGTCTGTGAAATGTTTGCATAGAAACCTCGTGCCCTCTTGTCTAACACTGTGTGTATGTGTGTGTGTGTGTGTGTGCAGGAGAACCTTGCGTTTAGCGGTGAGCTGCTCCTGGTAGCGGCCCGAGGAGTCTCCGGGAATCTCGCTGGCCCACAGGTTCAGCCCCACCACCAGATAAGCACAACCCATCACCAACAGGGGCAGGAAGTAGATCAGCACGGCCACACACACATAGTAACTGTAAAGAGAAGCGGGAACAGAGATTGAATGAATTGGAAACGAAACAAAGAAATCGAGAGGAAAAACGTGTTCAGCCATCTTTGTCTCTCTTTCTCTCTCTGTATTGTAATAGTCAAAGCACCTGTGCTACTCTGCACTCACACTAGCACACGACAAAGGCAAATGTTCATTTCCTACGCGAGCGTCTGACCCCACTCATTCCCCGCTGCAGTGGATTTTGTGGATTGTGTTCCATTCAGTAGTGCAGTACTGTAAATCACGGGTTTATATTAATGCGCTCGTTGTCATTCAGTATCGTTTCTATGGTAACAGCTCATTCACAGGGATTTGTATGGCAACCACATAAACGTATTACAAAACGTGTACTCATTGACATGGTGACATTTTCTTTGAGAAGATGTTTATTTAGCATTATCGAAGGAGCCTGCGGTGTCGGCACTTTACAACAATCAGAGGTAAAGCTGTAACTTTAGGTTTTCTGACATGGGAAAGTCTTCAGGACAGAGGAGTTTATGCTTTGCTGTTTCCCAGTAACAACCTGCATTTTTCATGACAAAGAAAAAAGTGAAGCTAGCAAGGCATCCAACCTACAGCCATTTGATCGACTGAAAAGTTTTCCAAACTCTAGGACACCATCTATCTTCAGGCCTCGTATAACTGTTCCAATGCTGGAACTAAAAAAAAAAAAAAAAATCAAAGCTTCAATAATACTCAGCTAATCCAGGTTCCACGGTGGCACAGGTGGTGCCTGAGCAACCCAGAGCATGCGCTCTTCTGTATAACTATAAAGAGAGAGCGAGAGATGGAAAGAAAAAAGGGCATGCCATTGGTTCAACACAGAGGAACTCTGCAGGAGGACAGAATTAATCCATTCGCCCCAACTGGGCACTACACAGCTGAGACCTTCCACTCCATTTCTCCACAAATTAACCACAATCAGAGAGAGAAAGAGTGAGAAAAAGATGGCCTGTGGAGTTACACCACAGGCTGCTGATTAAAGCTGTCTAAAAAATGACTAAAACATTAAGCAATCAACCTCGGCCAGGCTCTGACTAGACACACACACACACACACACACACACACACACTATGATAGATTTATCATGCATCAGACAGACTGGCCAGTCAAACCGACATCGGAGACAAACCGCATTTCTTTCTTTACCCGATATCTCTCGCCAACCTTTTTAAAGATTGCCATTATGTAATCAAGTCTAATTGATGTCTTTCCTCTTGTCTGTAATTACGTGCTGAGGAAATTAGAATGCCATATGTCCTGACAAAGGCTCCATTCATCGCCTAAGGTGAGCAAAGAAACAGCAGCAGAAGTCATTTCCGCGACGGGCTCCTTGAGTTACGCCACGACCGTCCGCTCCAAAGAAATGTCCTAATGAAGAAGAAGGCAATGGAAGGACATCAAATTTCCTGTCTTCGTCTCCACTGCCTGGGTCTGTAGTCTAAACACTCAGGGGTGTGCTTGATTCCAGCATTATTCAGGTTTAAAAAGTGAGATGTGATCTGCTAAGAGGGCTTTTCTGTCACTGGCAAAGTGAATGCAGACAATTTTCAGGGGTTTTGTAGGAGGACATAGCATGCACACTCGTGTAGAGGAAGTCGGGTGCAAATAAACAGTCAGGACCAGATGTCTGAGATCGCCAGAAAGAACTGTTTTTATTTCAGCGGTTATTAAAAAAATGCTATATTATTCTGCAACTGCTCACTAATATAAGAAAAACCTGTGTGTCCTTATTGAAATATCACGTAACCCATAGAGACAACAGGCCTCATTTATCAATCTTTTAGTAAACGTTTGTGTAAATGTTTGTGCAGAAAGGCCAAACCAGCGCTGATTTTTTTTTCATACTCTTATACATAAGTTGATAATCAGCCATACATTACATTTAGAAATGCCCACAAAACTTCTTATAAGGCAAAAAGCACTGAAAACGAAAAAACGGTGACTGAACTGTGAAATCTTCTAGTAATGCAGCTCAGCCACTGCAGCGCTTTGGCTAACATAGACACACACTAACTCTTCCTCCTTTCATAGGGCACAATTACTTTTGTCCTCACTGAATGTCTAGACTTATTGTTTTGGGCTGCTTTTTTTTCAAGTCAATATGAAATCTGTGTGTAATTGCAATAAAAAAAGCAATTTAAACTTGACAGCATAATCCGTATATAAAATCACAGTAACTCGAACGAATTTCTGAAGCTCCTAAAAAGGTGTGTGTTAGGAATGGATAGCATTTGGATGAAATAAAGCCTCATGCCTAATGGACATAATAAATCATTCCAGGATACTTGGATAGATTTCAAGTTCCTATGATGAATTCTCAAGAAGTCTTTACTTAGCCAGCTGTTTGGACTCAAATTTGAATAAAATTGGTGGCCAGGTCACTAGGTCCTTGTTTCCAGGCCTGTTCCTGTGCATTAGTGTTCCTCCAAACTCCAGTTTTATCCTAACCTTTAAGCTGAATGATCATAAGCTGACATGGTTAACTCAGTGGTGTTAGTGCAGGATAGGAAAAACATGCAGTACTGATGTTCTTGGAGGACCAGATTTAGAGAATGCATTCCATCACACACTATTTAAAGAGTACTTCAGGAAAAAAGTGAGATTCACACATTTTTCTCCTCTACTCCAACCCTAATCAGTTACACGTTTGCTTCTTTAGTTCTGCACGAGAGCTACAATGCTTACAAGTAAGAGAAGCCGATAGCTGCAGTGTTTATCTAAACTTCATAAATGGCTCGTTAATGCGTCTGGCATCTTAGAGCTGGGGAAAAAAAAAAAAACAGTACCATGTACCATCTCCAGCACCACGACTGAGCTCCAAGTTTTTTTGTCACTGATACCTTTCCCTCCATTTCATCTTGTATAGCGGGATAATAATAACCAGGGCATCTGCGGCAGACGTTGCTTCATTCTGCAAAAGGCAAAAGAGTTCACAAGCACAAAGGTTTTGTAAAGGCAGTTATAAAACCCAAAATCACCGCTCTGCATGGCCCAAAACCACCGTCGTCTGAGCTCTGAATAGCGAGGGCTTAAATAAAATCAGCTTTCATTGTGATAAGGCACAAGACGGAATTTATGAGCTGTGTGGGACTCATGTGGAAGGAAGCAGAAAAAATGGATTTCAGGGTTTGATCAGATATGTGCAGTGATGAGAAATGGGTTTGACAGCACGATTAGGATATTATACACGTACATTTAGTCAGTTTATTAAGTACACCTGTGTTGTACCGGTACTAATTGGCCGTATTATCAGGTAAACCAAGCATACGTGTGACTTTACAGGTCTACAGTTACTGACTGTAGAACTTTTGCTATGAACATCTTGTCACCCTCCAGACCTGCCCGATTCATCCTGAAGCTCTACTTCTGCTTGGAGCTTCTGCATTTGTGACTTATTTTTCTCCTGCTGTGAATGGTCCCACATGGACATCCTTAAGATATGCACTTCCCAAAAACAGTCTATACCAAAGTCTCACCCTTGCTTCAGTGGAAACCTCATGGGGATAATGTAGATTAGTATATTAATTGCTGCTGTAGTCATAAAGACTGTCCTGTTGCTCATCCCAGGACGCTTATTCACAATCTGCTCATACTGCACATCCTTTCATCACACTTTAGTACTGTTTGACGTTATAGTATACAACGGTGAAAGACTAATGATTTATAATCACACTATCCGGAGTCTCTCAGAAGAGGATGGGTTCCAGTTTGAATCTGGGTCCTGTCAAGGTTTCTTCCTCATGGTGTCTCAGAGAGTTTTTCCTTGCCAGTCTTGCCTCTGGTTCGCTCATTACAGATTTACAGCTACATATGTAATTTACTTAATTTGAATACACATCTTTATATGAAGTTATATCTGAAGATTGTCTTCCAAAGATGAGAATTTGGTGCGTTATAAAACTACAGATTAGTTATATCTGGCAATTCGCTCCGAGCCCCTTCCTGTTTGCTATGGTGATGGACCAGTTGTCGGAGGAGGTCAGACAAGAGTCTCCTTACACAATGATGT
>JAKKZN010000024.1:1490618-1501652 GCA_033441825.1 Pangasius elongatus
CTGCCGGACCCGAGACTCGAACCCACGACCTTCGGGTTACAAGTCCGACTCTCAGACCATTAGGCCACGACTGCCCCTAAATATGAACTTCAACAGAAGTGATAGCGAGAATGAGAACTAATACCAATCACTGTAATGTCTGCTGCTATGTATACCTTTTATTCGTCACAGCTAGTTATTAACATTCATCTAGTTTGTATGGTGAGGGTTATTATTATTCTAACTAATATGTTAGAGATTAGAAATAAAGCTGTTGTTAATTAGCCTTAGCTAATTTTTTTCCACATGTTCCTTGGTGGAAAAGGCACTAGGATGTAAAATCCTCCAATTTCGACCTCTTGCAGTGTGAAAAAGTCCAACGTGTCTTGTTCACACAGCAAGAGGCCTAAACAGCAAGAAATCTCCTGAGCGTTCTCCCTGATTGGCACCAAACTGACAACAATGCTTTCTTTCACCATAATTAACAGTCAGCGAAGATTGCACACTCCAGTTCAATCAAGATATCCTTCCCTAAGACCACCATCTTCCATCATCACTCAGATTAATAGCAGCATCACTCTTACATTTTCTTGACGTCCATGATGGTGTATTCCGGCCAGTCGATGTAACAGACAATGCGGCCGGGCAGCTGCTCCACATCAGAGTAATAGTACTGCGGGAAGGCGAGCAGAAAAGCGAGCACCCAGATCACACCGATGATCACTTTGGTCTGCGTGGACGAGAGCCGCTGCTTCAGGGGGTGGATGATGGCCATGTACCTGCAAAGAACAACAAAAAGCACAGCATTCACCAATACAGGTTCACAGGCTCTCAGGTTCAGTTGATGATGGATTGGAATGATTAAATCCTCTCTAAAAATGGTTCCAAATAAAAAGAAATTATGATAATACAAATGGAGATTGCCAAGGGTACATTTATTCATTCATTCATTTATTTATTTTCCTTCTGCTTTTCCTCATGGGGGTCATGGTGGCAGCAGACTGAGAGGGTTAGGTCAGACTTCTCTATTCCTGGCCACAAACGGAAGCTACTTTAAGGCCAACTGTGAGATATAATCTCATCAGCAGGTCCTGGGTCTACCGTAGGGTCTCCATCCAGTGGGATGTGCCTGATAGATCTTTAGCAGTACCCGACCAGAGGGCATCCTTATAAGGTGTCCAAACCTTCAGCTTTGAGGCTTTCTGTGACTATTGAACTTCTCACCCTATCCACAACAGTAAGCCCAGCAACCATACAGAGAAATCTCATTTCCACCACATGTATTCTTTCGGTCCATACTGACAGCTTGACATCATTGTTTTGGAAGCAACAAAGGACGTACTTTTGCTTCTGTAGGTGAACATGTGGAATACTCACCGAGGTAGAGATAATTGCTGTATTTGAATTTTGCATTTTTGGAGAAAAAAAAAAAAGAAGAGATATTGTGAATGTCCAACTTAAGTTGCGCTAGATTGCTCTGTATACCGGTTGATTGCAACCATGTGGCCAATTAGAGAAGGGTATGCAAATAATATGCAAATATGTCTCTTGTGATGTAAGAAGTGCCTATACAAATTTTTGTAGCATTGCTGCAACTTCTTGTAAAAAAAAAAAAAAAAAAACAACTCAAATTTTCAAAATAATATCACCTTCTAATATGTAGTTAACTCCATAATTATTGGCTCCCTGTAGGAAAAGAAGCAAAAATGAATGAGCAATGGATGTTACTTTGAGCTCAGATATTTAGGCACCTTGTAATTTAATCTCATCACTCATCTAAACAAACAAACAAACAAATAAATAAATAAATAAATTTGTAAAATGTATATTTGTATATTGGTTTTTTTTTTGACATTTTTTATGGCCCTAATCATGCTTAATGGTATTTCTTCAAAGAAGAACAATATGCTTGAATGTATTTTACAATACTGTCTAATAAATAATCATTAATTAATGATTTTAAAGATAAAATATTACTATTCACAAAATACTGTATATGTTCTTGATCATGAAGTTTTATTAGAGAAAAGGTAAGATATTTTTCCAATGGTTTGAGTGAAAATTTTGAATTGTAAAAATTTTTTTTTATTGAAAAGTATTCCAATAATGTTGGAGTTGATTGCATGGTGCTAGATTCTCGTTTTATCTTAATGTTATTTCGATACGGGATGATATGTCCGTGATTATATCTGCTAACATAGCATGTATGGATTGGTGCAACTCAATATTTGGTCAAAGAGGACCCTATCTGAGACAAATCCACATCTCGCATCGACTCTCACAGCTTTCCTGGTTTATACATAATGCAGAGACGGCGCAGAGCTGCGAGCCTGATGTGCTTTGTTGTTCCTCAGTTCGGTCAAATGTCAAGATCAAGAGTTTCTGATGTAAACAGTCGTTCCCTCAGTAGCCTCTCTTGTCTCTGTCAAAGTTACTGATACAAAAAAGAAATATGCAGCTTGTCCTGTTACCGACAAGTTTGGAGACTACAAAGCGTAAACTGACCGTACTGATACTGGAGACTCCTTCCGTAAATGTTAAATAATACATACAAGTCCCTGTGTAAGTTGTTAGTACAGAAACAAATAATGTATTAAAACGAGCGTATTGATTTGCAGCTGTCAGAGCTGCTGTTATAGAAAATTAATCAACACTTTCTGACCAGTATAAAAGACATGCAGCACCCACGACTGGATGGATGACCACAGCATACAGCATGATAACACCCTCGAAGAAGTATGCAGTGTAAAGGACACTGATGAAATGTGGCCTTTTTCTCCTATTGACCTACAAAGCTTTGAATGATAGACCCCTTTAATCCTTTTTACCACTTGGATCTCATTAGATAAAGGTCAGCCAAGGCCCTTTCATGCTACAACACTTCACTGCTGGAAGAAATCTGTAAAATGACTTGAATATATATGTACGTGTGTGTATATATATAATATTAGGCACACCTGCCTTGTAGCTACACTCACTGACCATTTTAACAAATATACTTACCATAAAGGTCACTTTGCTGGTGCACAATTACTGACTATAGCCCACCTGCTGAGCGACACAAAGTATTGGCACCCTCCTGCCCTGTATATTTATGCAAAGGGCCCACACATACACTCTCGGAAATAAACACACCACGGTGTATTATTCTTCCTTGGGGCTGTTACTATCAAGCAGACACATTTTGTATTTTTAATTAGCTTTTAGATCAGTACTTCTTAAGGTCCAATTATGTATCTTCAAGGTATAAAGATCCACTGACGTGACTTTCGTTTCCTCTTATCCTGTTGTCCAGTACATATAAGACCTCTCATTAGATGTGGATGGAGACTCGTATTGCTGTCAAACGTAATACAGTGTAGCTCGAAAGCTAGAGAAGATTTCCAAATGAAAAATAAAAAGACTACCGTGATGATGGATGTCTCTGATTACTATAGAAGTACCCTTGATGGGACCACTCGGACGACAAGTTAAAGTACAGCTTGGTAACTTTATTTCTGAGATTTCTGTGAGCGAGAGTGTGCGAGTGTATAATTCACACAAAAAGATGAACCGTGTGACCAACGCGTTCAGTGTCGTCAAGTGCTACAAATGCCCACCTTTTTCAACTGTGTTCATACTACAGCGTTAACCGTCGCCGTGGTGCGTCTCACTGCGTTAGATTAAATCAGACGAGACCATCTGAAATTGGCTGAAACGCAGAGCCACACTCGCTCTCCGTCTGACCCTTTGAACTGTGTCACAGTGCTTTCAATTCATTTCCTTTCATTTTAGTCATTGCGAGTGCCCTATTACTGCACTGCGACCGAGTGTCTCTGCAGAAAATAAGACCAAAAAAACCCCATACAATACAGTAAAGAATTGGATGTAGAAGCTTGCTGGAGGCGAAGCGTTTTTCCAAGTGGATGAGCTCATGATGAGATTTGATGCTTCACTTGAACCAAAGAACACAACGAGCTTCAATTATCTTAAAATGCAAAGAATGCTAATTAGGCGTTTTGAACGCATAATACATAGCATAATTCTTCAATCCTACATTTCCTCTTTTCCCTCATATTCAGATTGTTTTTATTTCTAGCTTTTCTTATGAATAATACATAAGTTGTCTCGCACTTGATTCGCAGATTACCTTAAATGCCCCTGAAATCATTTATTTGCAGGAAACAAAACCTCCTGTTCCGTGCCATGAATGATCACTTATAGCAATTTGTAGTGCAATGAACAGCTAATTAGGCTCCTTTTAAAATTCTGAAATGGTTTATGCACGGCAGTCTTCTTTTTTTTTTTTTTTTTGTCCTAAAGGAAATTCCTTCGCCAGCATGAAAAGCCTTGATGTGTTTCTGTTGATGTGCGGAGAGTGAACCGGGCTTTTCACGAAGCAGCAGCAGAATGGAATAAACTGCTCCACTTTGGAAACACAGAGAGGCATACATTAAGATGATTTGTGTGCGCTGCCGTCTCATCTCAGGCTTTACAGCTTTAATTAGAAAGGGCACGTCAATAGCGGCGCAGAGGTTTTATCTTTTTGCGAGTGTGCCACGGTTTCGGCTGCCAACACGTTGTCAGGAGCGTCTCGGGCTGCGTCGGAAAACACGCACGAGCATACAAAAGACTAGGACAAGTGTGCTAATTCACAGTGATGCGTATCTCAATATATCAGGCAAAAGAAGAGGTATTTAAACACCCCTAACACCTGATCAGCAGAGACATGTTAAGGTTAGAAAGCTTATGGCCACAAGTTTTGTGCAAATTGCAAGTTTTACTATTTATTTAGACTTGCTTTTGTGGTTTCAAACTCTGTATCACAACCTGTTAATTACAAAAAAATAACTAAAGGATGTCACACAGCTAAAAAAAAAACAGCCATTCTTCCTGAAGTATCAGACTCAGGTAAGGGGCGTGGCCTAATGTTTGACAGCATAATTGCATGGATTTTTTTTTTTTTCAAAATATGAAATTATAATTATGAACTGTTTAATGAGCAAGCACTATTATGTGTCTGATTTCTTTTAGGGAAGGGTGTGGTGATGATTTACAGTTTGCACAAGGGGTGAAAAGACGTGAAAGTTTCTACGTGCGAGACGCAGCGCCACAATTTCAGCAGCAAGCGGCATTTGAACTGAGATTCTCTCGCTAACGTGGTAAAGTGATAAATCCAAATGATTCATCAGATTTAAAAAAAAAAAGATTAACCATTGGGGGAAAAAAAACCAAAATATCAACAGCATGGTGTGTGAATTCTGTGGAACGTTCTGGCAAAATTAGTTAAAAAAAAAAGAAACATTGCCTTTCTTATTGGTATCTGTGTTTGTATTCATTTAGAACACGTTGCCTGTATTTGTAATTGTTCGCATCCCTACTGCGCACCTTTTGATTAGACGCGTCTAAAGCACCAGGTCTCCGAAAGCAGCAGCGAAAACGCTTTCTTGGACAAAGTTGTATCGATCCAGATTTGGATTTCATGCCTGTCCAAGAGCATTACAATGCACCAGACCCCCGCTTCCTGTCGCCAGATTATATAAGCGAACAAAAGCCAGAGCTCTGTGGTTTGGCGTTTAAAGCAGACAAACTGTCTGTCTTCACCTCAAGGTATCAACAAGACGCTTTGAGGCTTCTGTATCTTTCATACATCAAGCGTATGCGCATATATAAACAGTGCATATTTAGGGATTGAAGTTGGGAGGGAACGGAAAGAAAACAGGTTTTGAAACGAGTTCTGAAGGACGGTTGGATTGAAGAGGTTCTCGAGAAGGCGCAGAGGTTTCTCCAAAGCCCTCGGAGTTTACATAGTTGAAGAGTTTAAATGGCTGGTTTGGTAGGACAGGATAAGATCCAAATCTTATTTCTCATCCTAGCACAGGGAAATGGACTGTAGTTTAGATAAGTTGCAGCTGCTAGGTGACCGATCTACGGAAACTGGATGGAATAATAAATAAATGCACCCTGATCCCGGAGATTATATGTTTACGTCAGAGATTCAGGCCGCGGTGCTCTGTAGCCATTTCCCCTTTGGCTACTTAGACATCAAGCTCATCTAAATTTGAATCCCATGAATGGAAGACCAATATCTCGCTCTCACACACACACACACACACACACACACACACACACACACACACAGGTGGACGGAAGCAGACTGCCAGCGCGAGATGGAAAGAAAAACCAAAAGGGAAAACACTACAGAGTCCAAGAGACAGATGGCTGCAGACGTGAGACGCATCTCGTTTGGAAAGTTTGGAGACATCTAGCCATTTCAATAAATAACAATAGTAATAATTATAATTTTATATATCTAAGCATTGTGTGTATTGCATTAATAAAGCATTAATATGCCATAAATAGTGTCAACATGCAAATGCATTAATGATGTTGATTGGCGTTGGCGTGAATGTTAATGAAATGCGCCTGCACTGACTGTTTATTCAAAGCGTGACTAAAAATAAATCCACATACTGCAAATTAATAAAAATGAACAACAACTGCAAACATTTATTATATTCTATTTATACCAAGGTGCTGCGGAATTCTGGATTCTGATTGGTCAGAAAGTTAATTTTCTCTTGGTACAGTGCATACAAAACTCTACACACCCGTTTTCAGGTAAGAGTCTTTGTGCTTTGTGCTTTGCGTCGTTATCGTGCCGGAAGGTGAAATTTTTCTTCATCTTCAGCGGTCTAAGCCAGAAGCCTGCAGGTTTTACGCCAAAATAGATATCCATGATTCCCTCTGTCTTGCCCAGAGCCCCAGTCCCAGCTGAAGAGAAGCAGCTTCATACCACGATGCTCCCACCACCATGCTTCACCGTGAATATGGGTTTCTTTGGGTGATAAGCTGTCTTCTTTTAGAACCAAACAAGTCTTTCAGAATCAAGCCCGAAAAGTTGGTCTAATCAGATCATCACACATTTTGCAACATGGTTTGGGGTGATTCAGGCAGGCTTGGATGTTTTTTTTTTTTTTTTTCATGAGAAGCAGCTTCCATCTAGCTCCTTTAATGTTGCTGTAGATCTCTCGGCAGCCTCCCTGGTAAGTTTTTCTTCTTGTCCTTTTGTCAGTTTTGGAACGTCCTGTTCTCGGTAATGTCACGGTGGTGCCCCATTTTCTCCACTTGTTGATGATGATCTTCACGGTGTTCGACGGTACATCTAATGTTTTGGAAATTGTTTTGTACCCCTCTCCCGAGTAACACCTTTTTCCGCAATGAGATCTTGCACACGCTTTCTAAGCTCTTTTTTGCCGACCACGGCTTCAGCGTGATCTATCTTGGTTTTATTTTTAACATCACAAAAACCTGGAATTTTACCAGGGGTGTGTAAACTTTTATTATACATTGTATATAAAGGAATGACTCTGTTGCTAAAAGTAGATAATGAGCTGAATAATGGACTTCCCTCCATGAAACGCTGGTGAACACGCTAACTGATTCACGTCGACAAACAGAAGTGTGAAGCCATCACCTCGAGCTCATGCGGAGGTGTGAAACTATCATCTGGGGATATCTGGAGAGAAATGCGGCGGTGCTTTACAACTCAGAGAAAATCTAGCCGAGGGGTTAAAGGCTCCGCTCGTGGTTCTCTGACGCTCCTGAGGTTTAACGTCACTAAAGTGTAGAGGAGCTCTGAGGACACACCTTTCAACTAACGTATAGTGTTTCTACTGTCCTCTTTCTTTTCTTTCTTTCTTTCTTTCTTTCTTTCTGTCTGTGAAATTACAGTAATTCTTAATCTGTAAAAGAATTTCTTTTTTGTTTTATTTTTATATCATTATTTCTTTTTTGTTTTTTCCTTTTCCCCTTTTCTTATGTTCCTTCTTTGTCCTTTTTACATTCTTTCTTTCCTTTTTTCTAACTTACTTTTTTCTTTTCCCCCTTCTTCTCCCATCTTTCTTTCTTTCTTTCTTTCTTTCTTTCTTTCTTTCTTTCTTTCTTTTTCTTTCTGTGAAAGAAAATAATGAAATAATTTAGTTCTTAATCTGCAAAAAAATCCTTTCTTGTTTTATTTCTATTTTTATATCTTTATTCCTTTTTTCATTTTTTCCCTTTCCCCCTTTTCTTATGTTCCTTATGTGCCCTTTTTACATTCTTTCTTTCACTCTAACATTTTTTTCTTCTCACCGTTTTTCTGCCATCCTCTTTTATCTTTCTTTCCTTCTTTCTTTCTTTCTGTAAAATAACTTATAGTAGTTCTTAATCTGGAAAACAAGTTATATCTTTTTTCTTTCTTGCTTGATTTATTCCTAACTTTTATTCTTTCTTTTCTTTTTTTTACTTTTCTCTTTTTCTTATATTCCTTCTTTGCCCTTTTTATATTCTTGTTTTCCTTCCTTTTTGTCCAACTAACTTTTTTTCTTCTTCCCCTTTCTTCCCCTCTCTTTTGGCCATCCTTGTTGGTCTCTTTCTTTCATTCTTTCTCTCTTTCTGTGAAACAAAATATTACATTATTATAGTAGGCTCAGTTGTTATTAGACTTTGAGCATGTTGCTATAGAAACGATTAGCATGAGTGCATTCATTTAAACCCGCGAGCTGATCGACTGTCAGAATTGAGTATTTCACAGCGTTGTGGTATAAACATCAGTTAACACAGCTGTTATTATTTAATTTATAATTAAACAAGCATCAATTAACCCAGGTGTGCTTTACGCTGTTAATGTTACTTGTCATGGTTTGTTAATGTTAACTAATTGCAGTAAATAACGTTATTTGGTAAAACATTACTGAGCTGAAATGAACACACACTCTTCACAGGAGTGGATTTTTTTCCCCCCTAACAGTTTGGAGTTGTCCCAATCAGAAGTTCCTCCAGATCCCAGTGTAATATCCTGAGCTTAACACCGTGCAGAAGTGTAAACACTGCTTTCACTCATGTCCTAATATAGAGTCCCTGCCTTTAAGCTCAGTTCTTCTCGGCTACGCCTTCGCCACTGAAACCAGAAGAAGCGGCGACTCTGACACGGGATTAAAGACAATAGTGGAGTGAATTAATGACCACACGGAGACATGCCATCTGTCATGTGGAGTTTAAAACAAACACCTTCTGAGACTTCCTGCCAGCAGAAGGTTCTCTTCCTCTTACTTCTGATTTATACTTCTTTTCAGCTGTTCCACTCCCGGTTCCACTCCCTTTTCCACTCGCTGTTCCACTCCCGGTTCCACTCCCTTTTCCACTCGCTGTTCCACTCCCGGTTCCACTCCCTGTTCCACTCCCGGTTCCACTCCCTTTTCCACTCAATGTTCCACTCCCTGTTCCACTCTGGGTTCCACTCGCTTTTCCACTCAATGTTCCACTCCCTGTTCCACTCCCGGTTCCACTCCCTGTTCCACTCCCTTTTCCACTCAATGTTCCACTCCTGGTTCCACTTCCTGTTCCACTCCCGGTTCCACTCCCTTTTCCACTCAATGTTCCACTCCCTGTTCCACTCCCGGTTCCACTCCCTGTTCCACTCCCGGTTCCACTCCCGGTTCCACTCCCTTTTCCACTCCCGGTTCCACTCCCTGTTCCACTCACTGTTCTACTCCCGTTTCCATTCGCTGTTCCACTCCCTGTCTACTCGCTTTTCCACTCCTAGTTCCACAGCCGGTTCCACTCGCTATTCTGGCCCACAGCCTTGTTACATTCGGCCCACGTGAAAAAATACTAGTCAGTAGGTTCAACATTTTCACTTTATCCAGAAATCACAGCAGATCCATAGTGTAGCGACATTGCATGAGCATATCTCGTACTGCTTAACTAAAACTGATGAGTGGAACCTTTTTATCACTTCTGAAGGGTAGTTACCGTAAACTGCTGTGTATACGTGCACTCTACGGCAGCTGGCTTTACCACGGGCTGAAACAGGTTAAAATTCTATACCTGTGTGCTGCGCTTGATGTGAGTCACACTCGCTTCTAAAATAGATTCAGGATGTCGTGTGTTGTGTTGGCAGGGGCGTATCCAGATATTAATTTCGCTGGGAGTAGGAAAAATAGAAAAGAAAATCATGATTGTTTAATGATCTGTGAAGTTAAACTGGTCAGTGTGACACGCTTGTGATGACACAAATCACCGTCATCATTTACGGCAAAACTTACCATGAAACAATCTTTCCATGTTAATAACGTTGCCATGAAGTAGCTTAATGACGTGCATTTCCCTTTTTTTCTTTCTTTCCATCTCACCCCCAGTTCCTCCCTCGATTTCTTCCTCACTTCTTCTTTCTTTTTATTATTCTTTCTTTCTTTCTTTCTTTCTTTCTTTCTTTCCTCGAGATCTGTTTGATTCTTGAACCCAGATAAAGGCCAGGTCAGTTTTCCCGAGGACAGAAGTGTAATAAGCAGACGGATTTACACAGGTTTACTGCACGGTGTTCTGAGCGCAGGATTACAGCTAATACGATTACCACTAATGCTAATCTGATTCTACAATAAACAGCCCATGTAGTCATTTATGATTATTACAGTGGCTGAAGCAAAGTCATGCCTCTGGAACTGCAGTGAACTTTTCAGTCATACCTCCTAAAGTCTAAGGAGGTGAGACATGTACGTGTACGCATCGTGGCGATCACGTGAACGTCAGCTGGCTGACCGCGATGCGGTGAAACGTCCGCTCGAGTCGAGGCAGGACGCGAGTGCGTAAGATCAGCGTGTACTACGAATCATCGAATCATAAACGAGAAAACAAGCAAAGGGTCACAACGGGGAGGTCATGTGACCGGGAACACGGGTCACCAAGGCTTGGGAACGCACGTAACCGTGACGCACATGGAGGGAAATCGAAACTAAACCTGAACAGCTTTCACCTGAGAAGCAGAATTCGCACATGCGTTTATGTAAATTATTTAGCTGAAGGTAGCTCATCAGACCACAGAGTAGCTACAGGGCTACAGACGTAACTACTGTCCAGTTAGTCGCTTACACGGAACTTCTTTAAGCAAGGAACTTTGTTTAACTGGAACTTTCCTAATTGTAGCTCAATACCGCGGGTGTAGATCCTCCCTTTTCTGTCTTTTTCTTCTTTCCTTCTTTCTCTCAAGCTCTCTTCCACTTTCTTTCTTCATTTTCCTTCCTTCCTTCCATCCTT
>JAKKZN010000024.1:1516300-1535798 GCA_033441825.1 Pangasius elongatus
CATAGTTAATTTTATTGGTTACAAAAATAAATAAAGATGATTCAAATAATACAATGATGGCTCTGATCCAATACTTTTGGACTTTTGGGGGCAGTCGTGGCCTAATGGTCTGAGAGTCGGACTTGTAACCTGAAGGTAAACCCGAAGGTGGTGGGTTTGAGTCTCGGGTCCAGCAGGGATTGTAGGTGGGGGAGTGAATGACCAGCGCTCTCTGCCGCCCTCAATACCACGACTGNATACACATTATATTTTCTTCCTCTTAACCACAACTATATACAAAAGAACACGGGGAGCTATTGCTTACGATACATACAAAAAGATGCCTTAAAAGAACTGTTACCATTCAAGAGAAATCTGGGTGTACCGGTTTAATATAATCTATCCATTTATTCCAAATTAGAAAAAAATCTTCTATCTGAGTTCTTAAAGAGAAAGAGAGTTTTCCATCACGTATATTCCCATCACGTGTATTGTATCAATCCATTCTTCAACTGTGGGTGACTCTGGCTTCAGCCATTTTTTTAGTAATTACTCTTTTACTAGCTGCCAGAAGAATTAACGACAATTTCTTATCCTTATTGTTCCGCCCATCTAAGTTTATATTAACCAAATATAGAGATTCACGATTAAAAACAATCTCTACTTCAAAAACAGCTTCCAAATTCCTTTTAATCTCTTGCCAATATGGGCTTAGTTTCTGACACCCCCACCACTGGTTTACACGTTTTTCCCCAAATCCTCATGGGAGACATTAGAGTTCACTTCTACTTTCCATTTGTCTCTAACATGAAATGTGTTTTTGGGTACAGTTTGGAGAAATCCGATATAATTTTGAGATATCTAGGATGATTTCTCACACAGGGATGCGTTCAGGTAACCAAGTGCGCACTTCAGCGTTGAAAACTTCATTATCACCTTTAACCTTTACCAAAGAGCCGTGAATTCAGCTCATTACGACCTTTGACCTTTACCAAAGAGCTGTTATAGCCACTGAACTTACTGAGGACTCCAGATTACGGTGTGAAATTACTCCCCTTTTTCTTTCATTCTTTGCTTTCCCTTCATACTTACCATGCTGCCCTTATGCTTCTTTCTTTCTTTCTTTCTTTCTTACAGTCTTGCCTTCCTCCTTCCCCTTTCGTTTTGCCATCCCTTTGTTTTCTTTACTGATCTTTTTACTTTCCTGCTTTCCTCTGTTTTTCCGCCATCTTTTCTAGCTTTTTAATTTTTTCTTGCTTTTTTGGTTTTCATCCTTTTCTTATGTTCCTTCTTTGCCCTTTTATGTTCTTTCTTTCTTTCTTTCTTTCTTTCTTTCTTTCTTTCTCATGTTTTTCCTTATGACTTTCTTTATCTCTTGCTTTCATACTTTTTTGAAACTCTGCTTTTTGCTTTTGATCAGTGTNTGTGTGTGTGTGTGTGTGTGTGTGTGTGTGTGTCCACAGTTTGTGGGCCTGTGCGTGCTGTGTGTGGGCGTGTACGCCGAGGTGGAGAGGCAGAAGCACCGCACGCTGGAGGGAGTGTTTCTGGCCCCGGCTGTGGTCCTCATCCTGCTGGGTCTGGTCATGTTCTCCGTGTCTGTGGTGGGAATGTTGGGTTCACTGCGCGACAACAAAACCCTGCTGCACATGGTGAGTGCTCCTCGCTCTCTTCACAACCGCTCTACCCAATCAGAGCGGAGGATTCAGCAGCACTGTGGTGTAAATGATGATGATGATGATGATGATGATGATGGTGTAAATCTGAGTCTGATCTCTGCAGTTCCTCAGTGTGCTGTCTGTTCTGCTGGCGCTCCAGGTTCTCGCTCTCATCATCGCTCTGCTCTTTGAGAAAACGGTAAGCCAATCCGAGAGACGTCACCGTCATCGCAGCACTCGCACGCACTCGTTCGCCTTCTCTCACTTTCTGCTTTCTCTTTATCCCTCCTCTCAGACGTCCGAATTGTTCCAGAAGAACATACGGCAAGGCATCAAGCACTACTACGATGACCTGGACTTCAAGAACATCCTGGACTACGTGCAGGAGAAGGTTCGAGACTCGGACAGCGTTGACTTAAGACCAGACGCCAGACACACACCAGTCAAAAATATCAACATTTCCCTCAGAATCAAAAAAATAAATAAATAACACTCAGGATGACTGAAATGGCACTATGCTTCACAAGAAACACAAAAGCTGCCACAGTGAAACTACTGTGGAAGGCAATGTTGATGTTTCTCTCAAGTTCAGTTAGCTCTCTCTCTCTCTCTCTCTCTCTCTCTCTCTCTCTCTCTCTCTCTCTCTGCAGTTCTCCTGCTGTGGAGGTGATGAATATAAGGACTGGGAGGTGAATCAGTACCACTTCTGTAACGGCACCGGGCCTCTGGCCTGCGGCGTTCCTTACACCTGCTGCATCTGGAAAAAAGAGGTGAGACTTCTCTTCATCTTCTCTCTCTCTCTCTCTAGCTCTCTCTCTTTCTCTCTCTCTCTCTCTCTAGCTCTTGCTCTCTCACTCTTTCCTGATGTTTCTCTTGCTTTCTCGAAGTCTCTCTCGCTCTCTGAATCTCTTTTCTGAATCTCGCACACTCTTTTGTTCTTGCTCTGTTTCTCTGTTTGTCTCTCTCTGTGTCTCTCTTTCTTGTTCTTGTCTTCCCCTCTCTCTCTCTCTCTCTCTCTCTCTCTCTCCCTCACTCTCTCTCACTCTCTCGCTGTCTCTCTCAGAATCTTTCTTGTAGACACCTTTGCTCTCTCTGAGTCTCTCTGTCCTTATGTGGTTGTGTGTGTGTGTGTGTGTGTGTGTGTGTGTGTGTGTGTGTGTGTGTGTGTGAACTTGGCTGATGGAAGGTGCCTCATGCATGTAGTGCCTCAGTGTATTGAATTAGTTGCACTCCGCTCTATAGAGACCCCCCTTCATCTTCCCCTGTTTTTTACTCTGGCCATCTCTCTCTCTCTCTCTCTCTCTCTCTCTCTCTCGGGTAATAAACCAGTGTGATGCCATTGGGATGCTAATGCACTTCTTCTAAGGAAAGAGTGAAGGTGGAAGGGAAGGCTGCTTGAAACGAAACACTCGGTCGAAGTACACGAGGCGTGAATGAAGATGAAGAATTACAGCCTTCTCTCTCTCTCTCTCTCTCTCTCTCTCTCTCTCTCATCATTCCGCTCAGAGTACAAACCATTGTCTTGGCATTTCAGGTAGCATTGCCGATACAGAAATCCTGAAATCTGAAATCACTAAAACAGCTGATCCAGTTATGGCACGCTAATAAATCAATTAAGGATGTACTAAATATTGTGGCATAACTTATCACGATATTAATATTTTATCATCACACCACCCCGTCCTAGTACATGGGTGCGACGGGGAGGTGGAGTCAAAGAGTAAACAAATCATGTTTTTTAATTAAAGGCTCACATTCTTCAGGAGCGTGGGTGATCACGTGACCTGATTCCAGCCGAGACATCGGCGTGCCGCCACGCTGAGTCCTGGCAGCCGTGAAATCAGACATGCGCTTATCAGATCAGAGATCGCCTTCACCTGTCGAGATCCCACCGAGATCTTATCAGTTAAACAAGAAGGCAAAAAACCGCCGTGCTGCTCTCTGGAAGGTGTGATGTAAAGAGAAATGATGAGGCCTGGGGTGTGAAATTCAACCCGCCTGTGAAATGTAGTGGAAAGTGTGTGTGTGTGTGTGTGTGGGGCTTAGAGAGTTTTGCTTCTTCGTAAATTATAGACATGAACTTTAAAGATCATCAGTGTTCGCTGAGGCCTGAGCCGTTTATAGCGAAGTGCAAAAGTTTGCATCCCCCATGGATACTGTGTGGGGAAAAAATGGGCAAAATGAATAGAAAACTGAGACAAAAATCAAAAGGAAGGACGCCGTTATAAAGCACGAGCTGAGTATAGTGTTTCAGTATTAGTGCTTATCGTAGTGCACTCTTTAGTACAGTAGCATGCAGTTTGGGATACAGCCGAAATCTTCGATGAGAAGCCATTTTCTCTCTGATGACATGTGAAGTATGTTTCTCCTTTCAGCAGAAACAGACTCTGTGTACGAGAGTTGACTTTCACCACATTCAAACACCACAGCATGTGCCTCGTTCTCGCCGCTTACAGCTGCGACTTCCCGATTTCCCAAATAACAAGTGCCAAGAATAACCACATGAACGGCGCCAAGTGACATAAACAGCGTGTAAATGCGGTCTCGTCGTTATTAAGCACGAATCCTCACCATCTCACATTCAGTCTAAAATATTTATCAACCCGGGTTCCTTTTGATACTCGGATGCGTTTTTAGGTTTTGTTTTTGTTTCGGCAGCTTTGAAGAACTTAGCATTGGTAGACTTTTTCTTTAGCTACAACTGAATTGTAACTACAAGCTAAGAAAACTTTGTGCATGCTCAGAATGTTGTGGGCGTGTCCGATCACATCGTGATTGACCAAAGACTTGTTGAGCAATCAGACTGTCAAATATTAGAGATTGAATCAACACCTTCTGATCAATCAGAATCCTGGATTCAACAGCGATGTGGAATAATAAGCTTTAATATTAATGTGTGTGTGTGTGTGTGTGTTTCATTTTCAGCCTGGAGAAGTGGTAAACACACTGTGTGGCTATAAGACCCTTACTAAACAGGTATGTACAGTTCTTATTGTCCGAAATCGTGCATTCGTTTAGGAACAGATGCTTGATTCATCCATCCGGAAATATTGAATTTCTGGTTCAACGAGCAAACAACTTTGCAATACAACCGTAATGATAATAAACAGGTTTTATTCCTGTACGCTTCCCGTGACTCATTGTTTATGCCCGCCACCTGTTTATTATCCTTTTTTGCAAGGTCTGATGGTTTACTGGCAAAACCACAGAACGTGTATTTACATTTTCAGCCGCAGTTATTCACGACCTCAGGCTTTACGAGGTCGTTTATTCAGACAGATTGTACCATTATTACTGCCGCTGTCTCAATTTTGCCATTATGCAGGGCTGTTATGTGTGATACCTTAACAAAATTGTTCAGTCTGGAATCATTTTGTCATTTCACATCTCCTCCCCCCCAAACTTTATGCACAGCGTGAAGATCTGGCTGATGTCATACACGTGCGTGGATGTATTCATGCTGTAAACCTGTGGATGGGCGACAACATCGGGGCCACGATAGGAATCTGCTGCGCCGTGGGGTTGCCTCAGGTTAAACATCTCTCTCCTGTCGTTTACTTTTGTATTTCGTTCAGACTAAAAGTTCACATATGACATTTATTTTCCCCTAAGTGCTAGTAATGGATAGTTTGGCGTGTGGTCATTCATAAGGGGCGGGGTTATTTTCAAATAGCTGTTTCTAGAAATGCATTCAAGCTGAATTTTGGTGAACTGAATCATTTATATTTCTAACGATGAATGGGTTGCTTAAAAGACACGGCCGCCATTAGCCAGTCAGCTTTCAGCTGCCATTTAGCAACACTGTCATTGAGCTACCATCATGAACACTTGGTCATCTATAGCCTCTTTATCGTTCTGTGCAACTTGGTAAGAACTGGACACAGGGGACACTATTTGCGAAGAGTGCTTGGACCCCACAGATCGCTGCTTGCTGTTAAATTTCATTCAGCAAATTAACGAGCCTTTTTCATCTGTAAATCTGTCGATTGGACATGCTGTATTGAATTAAAGAAAGAGTGCCATTGTGCACCATAATGATCAAACCAGTCGCTTGAATGGTGCTGTTCAAGTGGTCAAACCCTTGAACACGGTGTTGCTATGCAACCAGTAAACATAAACTCAGAGGTTTTGGAAAGTTTAAAAAGTTCCTGAACTTGAAGGCAGCTTTGGTGCAGTTAGATGTATCTTTGACATGCGAGGCTAAAATTGTGGCTGGCTAGCAAGTAGCCGTTAAGACTTTTCTACAAGCAAGTTTGCCTCGGGTGTGAGACGGGCATGAAAAACATACTCCACATGACTAAGAGTGTACTGTAATTAAGCAACAGAATACAAGAGGGAGTATCGTTAACGATTTTTAAACAGTTTGGAGTAATGCAACCATTGCTGTTACTTAGCAATCCCTGGACAATAGAATGATACACAGTTGTTGGGGGAAAAAAAATTAAAGTGTGTTTATCAGATATAACGCTTTTGTTAATTCGCAATCTGATTTCACTTAGCATCAGCTGCTAACCTGACTTCCATGAGTTCTGCCATATTGAGGGATGTCACCGTTGCCTTGAAGCTTGCAGAACAAATTCTTCTTGGAAACATGGTGAATGTGCAGTAAAAGAGACATAATCGCACTCCAGCTGCACTTCTTCTACATCAGGAAAGTGTAGATATGACCATATATAGCAATTTGGCCAGGACATTAAACACGCCAGCAACAGGAACACTCTTTAAAGTGAAGTCTGATGGTGTGTTGCGTAAGCCACTACCAGGAACTACGCTCAGACTGACCTTTTCAAGACTCCACCATGTCAAGCTAATGTTCTGTCCAGCTGATGCATACTTTTTCACTACAGGAACATTTCAGAAATGCAAGAACTTTAGGCATAGTTCACTCAAAGAATCTACTGATGATATTCCAGTGTCCACTGGAAAATCTTTTCAGGATCTCATCAATTTAAGTGTTTCAAGCACAGGAACTTTTCAGCAGCTCAGGAACTTTGGGCCCATTTTACTTAAGGAAACTTTTCAGTAGCTCAAACACTTCAGCTCCATTTTTACCACAAGAACCTTTCCTCAGATCAGGACCTTTTTTTGAGGTGCTCAGGCACAGTTTTAAACACAGGGAACATTTCAACACTTAAGAAATTTGGGTTCTTTTTTCCACAGGAACCATGTTGCCAGTTCAGGAACTTAAGGCACATTTTTACCTCAGAGGTTTTCAAAAGATAAGAACTTTGGGTATATTTTAGTGCAGGAACCTTTTCAACAGCTCATGAACTTTAGCCATTTTTACCACAGGAAACTTTTCAGCAGTAAGAACTTTAGGCACAGTTTCACCACAAGAACCTTTTTAGCAGATCAGAAATTGTGGCTGTCTTTTTTTTAATTATTAAACTACAAGAACATTTACAGCAGATCAGGAAATCAGGAGGCCCATTTCACTACAGAGACCTTTTCAACAGTGTAAGAACTTCATGCCAATTTACTACACAAAGGTTTTCCGCACTCGAAGAACTTTAGGCCCATTGCACTACAGGAACCTTTTCAGCAGTTGAAGAACATTAGGCCCATTGCACTACAGGAACCTTTTCAGCAGTTGAAGACCATTCGGCACAGTTTAACCACAGGAAGCTTTTCAGCAGTTTAAGAATTTTAGGCCCATTTTAACCACAAGAAAGAAAAAGCAATGAAATACAGGAACTTCAGGCATGATTCCAGACAGGAAGGTCTGCACAGCCCTGTGTCTCTCTGTGCTGTATTCTGCCTGTCTGTTGCCGCTTCTGTTTCATTGCAGGCTTCCGTTTCTGCCTCTCACAGTCTCCCGCAGACTCGCTCCTGTATGGCCCTTTCCTCCCCTTTGTCCCTCTCCCTGCCCATACAGAGAGGGGGTAGATAACATCACCATTAACGCTCTTACACACCTGGTCGGTCCATTCACTGAGCGAGATCCTGCGCTGACATCATCAGCATGCTGCCTTAGCTAAAAGAGCTGAGTTATGGAGTCTGCGTTCGTTTGATATCTTTTCTGACGACGATCCTTTGATCTAATAAAGAGATCAAAGGCAAGCTTCAAAACACCAGACGCGCCATCTCGGGTTTGAGGAATCCCAATTTGCATAATACCACTAAAATAAGGTGTGGTCTCACCACAGGACCTTTTTCAGCTTGGGTGCTTCTACAGGCAACAGGAACTTTTTTTTTTTTTTTTCCAGAAATGCAGAATGTTCAGGTGCATTTGTACCACAGGAACCTTTTCAGGAACAAAACAAATGAAGTGTTTCTATAGCAGGAACCTTTTTCAGA
This sequence comes from Pangasius elongatus, assembly GCA_033441825.1. Classification (NCBI taxonomy): domain Eukaryota; kingdom Metazoa; phylum Chordata; class Actinopteri; order Siluriformes; family Pangasiidae; genus Pangasius; species Pangasius elongatus. Next base: position 1,524,232 of record JAKKZN010000024.1, read on the forward strand.
AGCACAGGAACTTTAGGCACATTTTTACCCAAGGAACCTTTTCAGGATCTTAGCAACTTGTTTGTTTCTAAGGCAGGAATATTTTCAGAACTTTAGGAATGTTTCCACTTGAAGGATTTATCCAGAAGCTTAGAAATTTTAGGTGTCAGGTATATCAGTCAGAATTTTATTTTTCAGGAATTTTGTAATTTTTAGGACCGTAGCAGCTCAAGAACTTTTCCACTGAATCCAGGCTAATTGTAGTTTCTGGGACATAAATTTTTAAAATTCTTCAGAGTCTGCGCTTTTTTAAAAACCAGAAGCTGTTGGGGGGCGGAACTTGCTAAATTGAGCATTGCTGATTAGCTAATGACTAACCTGGCATTTTCATCTGTTTTGCTGACAAGCATTTGCTGAATCAGAAGTCGAGAGTCAAAAACACAGGATGCGGTTGATGCTAAGTGTAATTATGCTAAGGGTCAATTTTTCTGTGTTCTTTTGTAGTAATTAGTAAATGTTGATGTTCCAAACACTTTTATTTTGTTTTGGAAATTTTTTTGGTCAATTGCAGCATGAGAAAACATTCCACAGTTGTTGTTTTTTTTTGTGGTTCTGGAACATCAACTTGTATGAATAGTGCACTACACCCCTCTGTTACTTTAATAGTACGCAAAATACGTGAGTTGATTCTGGATGCGACTATGGTCAGCACCGTTGTCTGATTTACAGCCTCAGCATACTTAACGCAAGGGTCGCGTGAAACCGAAACCTCCCTCGCATCGCCCATCTTCTACGGGTGTCCCAGTGGTGCAGGTTGCACTATTAAAATTTCTTGACAATTTTCACGACTACAGGAAGTAGCCACCCATGTTGGAATAAATGGGTTTAGGGAAGCTTGTTTGTAATGACCAATCACAGGCTTGGTCGCTTACGGTGTTCAAGCCTCTGCACATCCATTTAAGCCAGCTGAACCTGAACCTCACTTCCACATGAAGTATGCTGAGACCTTTAGAAAATTTCATCATTGCATTCATCTTCCCTCCCTCTGTAGCTTCTGGGCATCCTGTTGAGCTGCGTCTTCTGGAACCTTCTGGTGGAGATGAGCGAATCCGTAGACATGGTGGACTTCAAGATACTCAAGAAGGCTGGATTCAACTACAACGAGCTGGACCTGTCCGGCGCCGGCTGGTGCATGTGCCTGCCCCGTGTTGGCGGCTACCTGCCCATACCTTACACAGAACCAGAACCGGAACCTGAAGCAGAAGCCCTGAGCCCAGACCACGATGACCCTGTGACCTTAGAGCAGATGCAGGCTGAGATATCCCTCAACCTATCAAAACAAAACCAGCTCGGAATGGATGAGGTAGACAATCGAGTGTAGAGGGCAGAAAGGGAACCGAGGTGCATCTCCTTCAGCTATTTTTAATTTAATTGTGATTTTTTTAAGTTATTTTTTTCAGTTTATATATGAAGAGCGCTAGCTCTTTTATTGCACTGTCGTGTCTTGCACTACGCACCGGGTTCATTGTCAACGGAAAAAGATTTTCATTGAGCCTTATTAATTAGACAATGCATATTTTCTCACTAAGCTGTGGAACATAAGGGATGTGATTTTTTTTAAATGATTTAAAAAAAAAATCCGTTTTAAACAGATTTCTACATTTTTACCTACACAAAAGGGATTTTTTTCAGATTTGTTGGGTTTAACTTGTTGTATTCATCATGTTGTATTTTAACTGTGAATCATTTGATTTGCAACTGAAATTTTCCAATTTTTTTTTTAAAGCATCTAATTTTAAAAAGTGAATTTGGATCAAAAAGTTCAGGGTGAAATACACTTACTTCTGTTTGCCTTTTATTTATTTGTAATGCTTTGCAAATGAACGTAGGTGTGTAAGTACTGTAAGTGTAGATGTTAGAAAAGCCTGATGATGTCAGCCTTATTGATTTGGCACTAGGAACTGAAGCTACGAAACTGAAATGTTCATTTAGCTTAAATTTTTACATTTGTTTATTTAAATTTTTCAATCGGATTGTTTCCATTTGAGTAGGGACGCATTGATATTAATACTGATATCAGGTATTGGTTCAATACTGAACTTATTTACACATACGAAATACCAACATCCGTTACAAGGTGTGATGCTAGGTGTACGTTGAAACGAAATGAAAGCGACCTGGGCATATTTCATGATTAATGATTGGACTGAATTGGTGGAAATATCCAGAGGAGCAACTACAGAATCATCCTGCAATACAAGTCTCCTGATGAAACATTTTGAGGAGTTCATCATGGCAGCAGATGCTAGCTAAGTTAAGTGAGTGAAAATTACAGCTCTTACCCAGTATGTTGTTCTTGACAGTCTGCTGCTATTGGTCATTGACAGTGAGGGATTGAGAAGTGAAACAAAACCTGCTCTAGCTCCAAAGGAACTAATGTAACAAGCTAACTTGATTTAAAATCAACTCGCTAACATTCTAAAGAGCGAGGCCACTACTTGAACATGAACATGAACAAAGCTAAATGAAATGTTCCGTTCCTTTCCAAGTTGTTACTCATTAATTCAGTATCAGTATCGGTTATCGAACACTACCACAAAACATCCACGCATACTCCGTATCGCTCTGTATTGAAGAATTTCTGTGTGTTGTTTTTTTTTTTTGTAGTACGCTTTCACCAAGTAGCCATAATCACTTCAGTTATTTTACAGCTAGTGGCATGTATGGTAGCTGTATCGCGCTCATGACATTCTTCTTTTCTTGGGAATTGAAATCGGGAATTCGATTTGCCGCTAATGTTCCTCTTTTCTCAGAGATACCTCAGGCTATTTCGTAATAGCCCTGACTATTTGCGAGTGATTTTTTTTAACTTTTTTTTTTTAATGGTAAGAAGAAAATCAGTTCGAAGCTCAGAAACATAATGTTTATAATAATGCAATCGATTTTTGTTCAGTATTTGTGCTTTGTCAGTTAATGTGCTGTAACCTCAAGTGCAAGTGCTTTTGTAAATGATTAAAATGCTAAGGGAGGCTTTGGGAAAACTGGCGTTTTAAAGGTGCTTTGATGACTGTTGTTTGTAGTCATTAAAAAAAAAAAAAAGTTTTTTTAAGGAATTTTTTTGGACTTTCACAATAAATGAAGTCAGGCAGACAAGGTAGTTGGTTATGAACAAATCATTTGTGTAAATCTCTGCCTTAAAACATCCATTTCTTCAATGCTTCTGTGGTTAAAGACACGTGCTGACATCTACAAACATGACCAAATTTCACTGTAACATTAGAGTTTATTATTATTATTTTTTTTTTACTTTGTCTAATGTTGGTGAATTTGTACAGGAGAGCTAAGAGTTTGATCTTTATCTTAAACACATGAATACAAAGTATAGCCCTATTTGGATGGGATTTACTTTACATGGTGCATTCCAGTAATTCCATCATTCGCACCTACGACTCATTTGACATATATATACACAGCACCTTGCAAAAGTATTCAGACCCCTGAATATTCATTCTGTTTAATATTTTATTTTAAAACACTGAAACTCAAAATCTATTATTGTAAGGTGACGTTGGATTCATGTTGGGAAATATTTTTATGAAAATTAAAAACAAACTGAAATAACTTGCTTGTGTAAGTATTCAACCCCCACATATTAATAATTGGTAGAGCCACCTTTTGCTGCAGTAACACCTTTAAGTCTTTTATGATGTGTACAGTATGTACCAGCTTTGCACACGGTGCTGGAGTGATTTTGGCCCATTCTTCTTGGCAGGTTTGCTCCAGGTTGTTCAGGTTGTTTGGGTGATGCTTGTGGACTGCAATTTTCAAATAGTGCCACAGAGTCTCAATGGGATTGAGATCAGGACTTTGATTGGGCCACTGAAGGACATTTACCTTTTTGTTCTTGAGCCACTCCAATGGTTCTTTGGCCTTGGACTTGGGATCATTGTCCTGCTGAAAGGTCCTGCCAACCATTGTCCTCCCAAGCCTCACTTTTTGGCATTTATTCTTCCTTCAATTCTAACAAGATGCCCGGTCCCTGCTGATGAGAAGCACAGCATGATGCTATCATCACCATACTTCATTGTAGGTCTGGTGTGTCTTGAGGCATGGGAAGTTTTAGGTTTGTGCCATACATAGTGCTTTGAGTTTTGGCCAAAAAGCTCTATCTTGGTCTCATCTGACCACAAAACCCTTTCCCACATTAAAGCTGGGTCACTCTCATGCTTTCTGGCAAACTTCAGACTGGTACTGGATGGTACTTTTTGAGTAATGGATTCTTTCTTGCCTCCCTTCCATACCGTGTTATGCAGTGCTCTTGATATGGTTGAATGGTGCACCATTACTCCACTCCCAGCCTTTGAACTCTAGCTCCTTCAAAGTGATTGTTGGCCTCTCTCACAAGTCTTCTCCTTGTTTGAGCACTGAGTTTTGAGGGCCAGCCTTTCCTTGGCAGTGCCTGGGTGGTGTGATGCAGCTTCCACTTCCTGATTATTGATCCAAGTGTAATCACTGGGATATCCAAACGCTTGGATATTATTTTGTACCCTTTCCCTAATCTGTGCATTTCTATAACTTTTTTCTCTAACTTCTGTAAAATGCAATTTTCGTCTTCATTTTCTTTCAGATTCACAGCCTAACCAATGAGCCTTCAGCAGTGGGGGTTTTATCCTGAAAATATGACAGAAACTTTAATGATCTACAGGTGGATGCCAATGGTAAGGTAATTGTGTCCTCGCTAGTGCGATTTCTTTCATCGGTATAAACTGGGAGCTTCCACAGCACAGGGGTTGAATACTTATGCGAGCAAGAGTTTCAGTTTGTTTATGTCACATTAATAAAATATCAAATTGGACAGGCACAAGGCACACAACAATGTTATTTACTGCATTACTAAAGCATTCATACTCCATTAGTAGTGTCAACATGCAAATATTAATATTGTTAATTGGCATTTGTGTGAATGTGAATGACAGTGAGTAACTGTAAATTAACAAAACAACTGCAGACATTTATTATGCTGTACGTATACCACAGCGCTGCAGAATTTAGTTTTAACACAGTGTAAAAATGTTATTACAAATGTCGCCCAGAGACACTAATCCCATCCGAATAGGGCTAACTACTGCTATTTTGCAAGTTTCTTTGAAAAAAAAAAAAAGATGTTGTTTAATAATGTAGCTTAAAGCAAGTATATGAAGTTTCTCCTCATTCCTTGTTCTACATTATCCTCGTTGTTCCAATGCATAAGCTAAAGAAGCATGTCTCACCTGATCGACTGCAATTACATAACAAGAAAATTGTACATTCTGTTTTCGGCCGTACTGTTCCTTTAAGCTCGTTGCTGAAGACAGAAGTCTTCCACACCACTGGCCTTATGAAAAACACACTGCAGTCCCTATTAATAAAATATGACTTGCATTAATCTGTTCCCAAGTGTATTTATTTCCCATCACATACAAGATAAACTGACAGCTCATTTTTTATGTTTATTTATTTATTTATTTATTTTACATCATCTTGCCTTAGTGGTTTGCTACTGTGTAGAAGGCTGTGTTGCCTTGCTGCTAGGCGCTGCAGGGAGACTCTGCAGTCGATGCTTGGAGAACAGCCAGAAAACTGCTGCACTCAGTTTGGACTTGATGGGTTTGGTTCTGCACACTGAACCCTCATAGTGTCTGCCATGTGTGTGAGCTAAATTGGGCTCGAATTTAAAAATAACTGAGGAGCCGAAATATTGCATTCATGCAAGGGACGCTGAATTTGAAATAGCACTGAGACATAAGTCCAGCAGAACGAAGGGATCACCCCGTGAAGCCTGGTCATGTTCACTATAATTACATTAACTCAGTCACTTTTCAAGTGCACTCTCTCAGGCTCTGGAGGAATAACGAGTACGGCAACTGGAATAATTATAGCGATGGAAGGAAATGAGCTGTGGAGCCAAAATAGCACTTCACTCAGTGAGAGCAGGAGGCATGATGATGATGAGTCTTTTTGTGAGTAATTATAAAACAGTAACTGCCGGTCATTCAATCCCCCCCCCCCCACCCCTCCCCGAAAGTGATGGTACATTAGTTTCAGGCCTCAGCACCCTTAATGCAGAGACGATGTATATGTTGCGCAAAGACAAAACCACTTCACAAGCTTGCGTACTCTCTGCGGTTTCGTCGTGCCCCGGTACCGCAGGTGGCGCTATTAAAATTTCATGACAATTTCTACTACTAAAGGAAGAAGATCCTCAGAGTCCTCCATCTTGGAATGAATCATGAGTCATTTGTTATGACTAATCACAGGCCTGGTCGTGTAGCATGTACATCCACAGAGATCGTCCAGCTACCAGGTGCACGAAAAAAAACTGAGCACCTGACTCCATTTTAAGAGGTTGATGTTTAGAAAACTTGCATGCACGCTTAATGTTTAATGCAGTGCTATTTGTAAATATTACCAAGCATTTGCCAGTGGCATTTTTTTTGGAGTTTCTAGAAGGTTTGATTTTATGTTTTTGGAATATCACAGGTTTAAAATAGTAATTAGGCTAGGGAGTAACAGTAACCCAGGCTGATGACTGAACCCTGGAGCTCTAAGGAGGAAACACTACCCACTGCACCACCATTCCTCCCTTTCTTTTTTTTTTTTTTTTTTCTTTTATCCCACACAGACCTGGCAACCTTGATTTAAAGCCACTATGTACTGCACTCATGTGCTCTTTCAGGTGGCTAGTGAGTGACTTTGCAATTCACGAAAATGTCACAGACTTCCTGTCTCACTGGAAGGAGCAGCAATATTTAAAATGAATCTTGTTTCCAGGCTGGACACCATCCCTGTGGAAGCACAAAAATAACTTAATTGACATTATAGCAGCTATGAACAGCCATTCACTCTCCCTATTGGTTCTTTGGAATGGTTTAATGGTTTATGCTTCATAGGGAAAGGGAAATGTACTGTTGTAGACATTTACATGCAAACTGTCAGAGTTCCCAAACCAAACAAGTCTAAAGGTTGCACCATGAACCGTTTTTTGTAAATACCCATTGAGCAGTGGTAATGATATAAAATGAGACGTCATTTCGCGTTGGGGAAGAACGTCTCAAAAATACACAAGTTGTTATTTTCCGTTACATTGCAATGTTGGATTATTGGCAGTGAATTACTAGTCTTTGTGTTTCAGTTGCTCTGTACATAGATCCTGTCTAGAACATGCTACCAAACATGTCACTACAATGAATATACAGTGTATAGCTCCTTGTATGTGACAAATAACAAACTGGCTGAGAAAAATATTTCGTGCGTATGCACATTTACTGTCAAGAGCTCATGTCAGCGCTTGCACTGGATTTTATCTCATTTGTACGTCACTTTGAATAATAGTGCATGCAAATGACTAATTCTACGGTTGTTACAATTAGACTCATTAGTTCACGCAAAATCATTAGTTCCCCTCCAGTAAGCTTTTCTGCTAACTCTTATAGGTGACTCAGACATGATGGCTTGACTGCAGTAATAAAAATAGAAACATGTAAGACTAGATATAAAGAAAGGATTATTTGGCTGCCCATGCTGTTTCTGAAAGCCTTTGTAAGCCACAACATGACTCATGTGTTGTTTTTGTGTGAGGAGTTTTTGTGTAGATGTAAAGGATGGTTCTGTCCTTCATATGCTTAATGGATGTATAAGTGCTATTAAATGGCAGTCTAAGCTAGACCATTTCAGAAGCGTGCCCTATGTCTGGTGTGTTTATGTAAACTGAACCAGTGATAAGAGGTAGCTATGATTTTAATCAATCTTGCCACTTAAAGTATTTATTAGCTGTATGTAGTACAAATGCCTTAATGTTAATGTGTCTATAACAGCATTGCCTGAAGTGTTTTTATTCTGTACATACTACATATTTTGCTCTTTTTCCAACCACTGATATAATGACTTTCGATCCCAAACAGCAAACCAAACTATTCCTGAAGTCCACTCCGCCATATTCCTGCATGAGATCAAGATACGGTCATGTTTAATTTAATCTATTGTCATTGCATTTGCAAAAGGAAGCAGAGATTCCTTAAATATACATTTCACTCAAGTCATGGTCAGTCCAACATCTAAGAGTTCGAGTTCGTAAATGACCCAGCCTCCACTCCACTTTGTCCTAGCTAGCTGGAGGTGTTCATACCCGAGCTGAAGTCCAGCATGTGTATCAGCCTGCACCCATGTTCGCTTGATTAAAATGACTTGCCTGGAGTTCCGCTTGATGTCATGCATATGCTTTGGAAAGTCCTCTATTTCATGGTCGGCCGGCTGACCCAACCTGAGGGAGGGCTCTCCTGTGGAGAACACTGCACCAGACACCAATATATGCATGCTAGAGAGCACCAGGCACACGTAAGTAAATAAACAGGATGGGAAAATACTGGGATAATGGGTACAACTCAGGCTAGCAAAATTGGCTGAAAATGGGCTTAAATTGCATGCCTGGTTTTGCCTCAGTGTACGCTTCCTTCCTGTTCTCAGCCTCATCCTCCTCTTCACCGTCACTCTACCAATTATGCCTGGCTCTTTTTCTGAAATTTCATCCAAGCCTGTTTTGGGGGACTCTTTATCTGCTTATTCCTTGGTCAATTTTATTTTCTGTACACTGAAAGCATATTTACTTGTGCATTTATCATTTGGTAGATGCTGAAAACTGAGGCAAAATCCAATCTGTGATGCAAGTACTGAAGAAATAAATTGCCACCAACAACAACAAACGGAACTTGTATTGCTCTTTTGTCAACAGTTTGTCAACATTTACAATTATTCCATGACACAAGTTAGTTCCTGTTATCGGTTACTTATAGAGCTATAAAGAGTCGTTCCTTCACTTTCTCTTGGAGTTAATATGAAAACATTGCAGCTTGTTTCTGAGAAAGCACAAACTCTACCATCCTGAAGACTCCGCCTTACAAGTCCTTGTGATTGACCAATTACTATAGAAAGGATAACGTGTTAGAATGACAGCATTAATTGTCAGCACTGTCGTCAGACCAACCTTCTGACCAATCAGCATTCAGAGTTCAGCAGTGTTTCAAAGTTTAGGCATCATGGAAGAGCTGAGTATTCAAGTGTTTCTTGAAGTTTAAAAGGGAATTTGTTGTGCCATTGGAGCTGGGCGGTTTGGTTCACCATCGCATCCACAAGTAAAAAAGAGTTTGGTTTCACACCAGTCTTCATTTACTCAAAGGCTAGCGATGGGAATAGAACAAAGGCCCTGACCTGTTACTTCAGATTAAACATCAAACAGAATAATCACCTAAACTGCTTAAGCTGTAAACTTCATGTTTCATTAGATATTTCAGTGAAACACATGGTTGATCAAACTGCCCCTTCTGCACCTTCATCCCTGCTTGATGCTCAAAGTTGACTTCTGAGACATCAAAGATGACAAAGTTGTTGTCATGAAAGATGTAGGAGATGACACCTGGACCTCAGGAGTGGATAGCACTTAAAACTTCCCATTCCTGTGGGAGATTTGCTGAAAAAGTAGAAGAATCTGGGCTGCTTTTTAAAGCCATAGCAGGCCCACTGCAGGCTGTAGAAGCTAATCTAACCTGATATATGACACTAGACATGAAGCTCCTTAATTTTTCCACCCTAATTTGGTTATATCCAATTACATCATCTAACTGATCTAGGACAATGGCCAATGTGCTTCCTATGAAATAAAGCCAGACACTGAAGCCAGACGCTGCATCTTTTCAGACTGCTGCTCATGTAACATCTTCCCACCCAGAGAACTTGGGCTTCTGGCCACTGTTGGCTTTGGTACTGATAGATTTTCATCTTCTTATCTTGAGACAATAGGGTGAAAATCTTCAGAGTGGTACTACTTGGCACCGGGTTCTCTAGTTTCTTCCCAGCTCCCAATAAACTCCGATGAATGGATTTGGGGACTCTAAATTGACCCTAGGAGTGAATGGAATGGAATGGCATCCCATCCAGGGTGTATTCCCACCTCACACTCTACGATAGCCTTCAGAACCCTGACCTGGATAAAGTGTTTATTGAAGATGAATGAATGATTGATTATGGTTCTCATGCTAATTTACACCCCTGGACCCTGGTGTCATGTCAGTCTGATGAAGCTACAGATTTATTTATCATTGATCTTAAGGAACCACTTTAACCTGGTCAAATCCTATCCTGGGAACACTGGGCATGACACAGGAATACATTCTGGATGTGAGGTCGGAGAGCTCGGAGGAAACCCACATGGATATGGGGATACAGTAAACCAAGCTCAGGATCAAATCAGGGATCCTGGAGCTCTGAGGCAGCAACACTACCCAATGCACTGATAACACAGCAGTGAATCACATATAGTGTTTAAATGGTGAAGAGTTCCCCACAGTGCGGAAGAACTGGTGAAGCCCCTCAGATGAATGTCCATCACAAAGACTTACATCATTACTGGTTCCTCAAAAGTCCTTTGAATAAGGGTTAAGTGTTCTAGCTTTCCAATGGCTTGCTACTCAGAACTGTAACCTTGTTGTAGGATTTTATGTAGAATCTTTAAGGGCTCCACCAGAGGGACAAACCCTTAAAAGGTGTTACATGGAAGCTCAGACAGAAGGAACTAGACTCGAGTGAGACCAACCAGTCAGAGTGAGGGATAAGAAAACCAGGTGGGGTGCCAGATGGGGTGCCAAGTGTGGGGAGCCACATGGGTCAGAGCCAGATTGAAAATCCAAGCAAATTTATTTGCAAGAATTTTTTTCCAGTTCTGAACCTTGGAAACAGGCTTTCATGGGTCAGCTGAAAGTCTTCCAAATAGTTGTAATTGCTGTGACAAATTCACAAGCAGGAGAAGGAAATGGAGCAGCAAGTGCCTTTGCGCCTTCCCCAGCTAAATAGCCTTCTCTGTTCCTCAGCAGAGTTTTCATGCCTTCCCTAATTTCCTTCTACATGGAGCAAAGGCCACTTTCTCAATCACTTTGCCATCGAGGTGCTACGGTGCTATTTCAAATGACTTGGTGTGAGAAACAATGGCTAGTGTATGGAGTGATTCTTTGCACCATATATCGGTTTAATGAAGAACAATTCTTGTGTGAGACTGATGGTTTAATATGCCGTGAAGCCTGTCTTCCTCTCTGTGAATGAGCCCTGCATGGGAATTAATGCCAGAGAGCCGTGTTAAAGAAGCAATTTAAGAGACAGAGAGAGAGAGAGAGAGAGAGAGAGAGAGAGAGAGAGGGTGAGAAAAAGATTAATGCATTTTTATATTATACATGGGGACCCCAGTTTAAATTTAACATGGTTCGCAGTGTTAAATCTGTCCTCACTGGGCTTAATTTGCCAGGAGATATTTAATCCGGTGGGTGCTAATCAAGTGCATAAGGAGTCCTCGGCATCAAATATCCTCATCTGATGATGTTTTACAGCAGTGATGTAATGTCCGAGTCAATGATGATGTGATACTGATCACCGGCCGACACTCCAAGGTTTTGCCTGCGAAGTTCATGATATTATTGCTGGTAATCACAGATTATATAAATGAACTGAAAAACTACTGAGGTGCAAACTCACTGAAAATGGTACTATATTACAATTCTTTTGTTTTG
>JAKKZN010000024.1:1581248-1596505 GCA_033441825.1 Pangasius elongatus
TGTGTGTGTGTGTGTGTGTGTGTGTGTGTGTGTTTGTGTCTACCTGTCTGTCTATTTGTTTTTCTATCTGTCAGTTTGCTTATCTGCCTTCTGCCTACCCATCTGTCTGTCTTTCAGTCAGTTTGCCTGTGTGTCTATTGTTCTGTCTCTCTGTGAGCCTACGTGTCTGTCTGTCTGCCTTTATGTTTGTCAGCCTTTCTATCCATCTATCTATCTGTCTATCTATTTGTCTATCTGTCTGTTTGCCTGCCTTTATGTCTGTCAGCCTACTCAGCTGTATGCCTGTGTGTTTATCTAGCTGGCTGTCTGTGTATGTGTCTGTCTACATCTGACAGCCTTTCTGTGATACAAAATGTAGATGGATAGACAAGCAGACAGAAAGGAAGACAGATGCCTGTCTGTCTCTGATTATCTCTCTGTTTGTCATCCTCATTGTCTGTTTCTCTTTCTCTCAGTCTGTGAGTAAACAGGATGTAATCTCTCCATCAGCTATGTGTAGTGTGCTTCTGTAGCGGTAGGAATCTGAAAGGTAAAACCGTCTCTCTCTCTCTGTCTCTCTCTCTCTCTCTCTCTCTCTCTGTCTCTCTCTCTCTCTGCAGACGGGCGGCTGTACTACGTGGGGATGAAGAAGGAGGAGAAGCGTGAGGTGGTGATCGACGCCGAGCGTAAGCGTCAGATCTTCCTCGAGTGTCACTTTAACGAGCTCGGCCATCACCTGGGTCAGAAGAAGACGGTGCACCGCATCCAGAGCAAGTACTACTGGCTGGGCATCGTCAAGGACGTAGTGGACTGGGTGAGTGTGTGTGTGTGTGTGTGTGTGTGTGTGTGTGTGTGTGTGTGTGTGTGTGTGTGCGTGTGCCTGTGGTAACCGATCTCTTCCTCTAGATCAAAGTGTGTGAGACATGTCAGCACACAGAGCGGAGCAAAAACATGGCGAGGACGCCGAGGCCAGTAAAGGTCGACGGCCCCTGGGACACGGTTACGGTGGAAACAATGGGTACGTGTGTGCGGCTGTGTCACACGTCACACACTTACAGTAACTCCGCTTCAACACACCAACCCCATCGCTGATTATTTTCCTGTAACAGCAGGACACAGTGTGTTTTATTCCTTGCTTACTGCATCTGATTATTAAACTGTTACGGATATTCAGATATGGATAGAATATGAACACACTTCCTGCACAAAAAAGTCTGCAGTTTGTGACTGTGTGTGTGTGTGTGTGTGTGTGTGTGTGTGTGTGTGTGTGTGTTGGAACCCAGGCCCGTTCCCCTGCACTACTCATGGAGGAAACACTCACCTGGTCATCATCACAGATTATTACAGCAAGTGGGTGGAGGCATTTCCTGTCCAGAAGAGAGACTTCCTCTGTGTGGCGAGATGCATTTCATCAACTGTTTATCGGTAAATAATAATAATAATAATCATAATCATAATAAAAACCAAACAAAAATGTGTTTTGCCTGTGTGTCATCAGTGTGTTTATCTCTGTGTGTGTGTGTGTGTGTGTGTGTGTGTGTTGCAGGTACGGTTCAGTAAAAACCATACACTGCTCTCAGAGCGCTGACTTCTGTGGAGAGGTAAAAATCCTCACGTCCGTCTCTCTCTCTGTTCGTCTCTGTATATCACTTATCAACTCCTCTCTCTGGAAGACTTTCCCGGTGTCGGAAAACGTTTACAGCTTTACAGCTTTACACACTGGAGACTCCTTCCATAAATGTTAAATGTAGAGATAACGTCGCCATGTCAGTCGCTAGGGTATGTTACTATAGAAATAATAACGTATTAGGATGAGTTTTTGTCAGAGATGCTGTTATAGGAAATGAATCAACACTTTCTGACCAATCAGAAACCAGAATGCAACAGTGCAGCACTATAAACATTCTCTAATCTCTTTGCCTCACGCATTCGCCGCGTGCGGTTGTGTTACGATGACGTCGTGCTGTGTTGTAGGTGAGCAAGCAGCTGAGCGAGCGCTGGAGCTTGCAGCTGAAGGTCCAGCACAGCGCTCTGCTGGAGCGCACGAACACCCTGCTGAAGGACACCATAAAGCAGGTGGTGGCGGAGAAGCAGGCCGAGTGGGACGATTTCATCGATCCCATCCTAGCGCTGTTCAGGACATCAGTGAACCCGGCAACCAAGTTCACACCCTACTGCCTGATGTTTAACCGCAAAGCCAGCATGCCCGGTGAGGTAGGACTCCTGTGATGATGTCTGGGGAACGATGGTGTATATATATGTCCTACTGGTATTCATAATGATGTCATGAGATTATTTCCAGGTGCTTCGTGTAATTTCAAGGGTTGTAAATGGTGTAAATAATCAGGATATTCTGAGCTGTAAACTTTCGGACCAAAGGTTGCCATGGTAATGCTGATAAGACGTTATTCACACTGTTCACGCGACCTTCAGTCTCATATTCCGACTGATGGACTTCGACAGACCTGCACATGTNGTCAACACAAGTGACGCATAAAGTCACGATGTAGACATACATTAACTTACACTTGAACACAGGCCATAAACATTTTACGTTTCTCACCACATCCTTGCCCTCTCTCGCAGCACTCTCCTATAATCTCACTGTCCTGCTCCCTCCACCAGATGAAGCTGGATTTGCTGAGTTATGAGCAAGATGCAGGAAATTATTCCCTCAGCGAGGAGCCAGATAACAACTTCCTCTCCTCCATTCAGGAGCCGCAAAATCAACTCAACCAGATGGTACATAATTAGACAATAAGCTTTTTACAGGATTGTGCAACGATCTGTAGCAATTTGAGTTAGAAATAATCGTTGCTTTGGCATGAAAGGTAACAATTACACATGTTAACAGAGGAGCTGGCAGGATTTTCTGCCTTCTCACACCAAATCTCGAAAAGCAGACAGAATTTGTTTGCTTTTTTTCAGTTTTGCACTGGAGCTTCGAGGCTAAAGTAGTGTAGGTGATGTTCCTCCGCACACGGGGCACCGATAATGTGCGTGACAAAAAAAAAATCTCAGAAATTATACGTTGTAAATTTGAAACTTTTTAAGGAGCTGAAGCGTAATTTCTACCTCTGAAGATACATATTTGTGCTGATGCTTGGAGAAGGGGTTTATGGGTAAAGCATAGCTTGCATTAGACTGTGATCTCAACATCACATCATACAAAGCTCAGTGCGTCAAGCAAACGCCGATTGGCTGAGCTGCGAACTGTGTACAGTAGCGTTGGGGTTGGGATGAAAACCAAACACTTATCCCAAACCAGAACTAGTGCGAAAGTGAAATGGAGGATGCACCCATGCATCATGCATCATCGTAGCATATAAATGGCAATCATCATGGCCAATCCACAGACGGAGAGGTGTGAGGAAACCGGAGAACGCAGAGGAAACCCACACAGACAAACTGTTTCACTGCAGTGGTGCTAATAAAAGTCTGTCTCATTTAAAAAAAAAAATCACAGACTGTATCCACTTCAGATTTGCTGATGTGCTTTTGGACCCAGTGGGACTTTGTGTCCAAAGTTTAAAGCTGGACTTTTACCAGAAAGCTGAAAATTGGTAGTATAGTGTGGTGGTAATATAGCATCACTTTGTGATATGGTGTGTATACTTTGGACTCTCGTTACTATTCCAAAACTGTTCTTTTAAAAAATTACGTTGAATAGACACCTTTTGAAAGAAGTCTGTGAAGAGTTGCGCTTCTGTTAGCTGTTTTAGCGACATTAACCTCTCCGCTCCAGTGCAGAACTGAAGAAGCAGTCGTCAGGCACCAAAACATGTCTTGGCTGATGGACTGGATTTGGTGTCAGAGTGAAAGTTTTTAGTAATTTCTCAATTACGCCTCACAAATTTGGAAATTGTCTTCTTTCAGGTTTTTTCCAACATGAACGCTGCCTACAAGCAGGAGAAGAAAAGTGCCAAACGGCGAGGCAGGAACGTGTCCTCCATAAGGCTGACCGTCACCGAGCCCTTGTGTCCCTCAGACGATTCGCCTTCACCCAAAAGACTGAAAGACGACCTGTTCCTGACGTTTCCCGTAGAGACGGTGATCAGCGCTGTTCAGGTGGTCGCGGAGGAAGGGAAGGACGGGCTGGAGTACGTGCTCCCGGGGCCTGACGTGCACTGAAATCCCAATAACAGGTCAAACATCTGACCTGATCTTTCTCACATGGAAACGAAGTGGCAGTTGGTAGGATGTACATTGTTCCGGGATGTCTGGTGCTACGATTCCCTTAGTGTAACGACGCTTCTCTGGAGACTCGGCTGTTCACAGGTCTGTGCATTTCCTTGAAGACGAGTGAAGATCGAAAAAGCGATTGACAGCAATAGTCACTCCATCGCACACTTAGAGATCGGGGCTCATAGCTACGAGCAGGATGTTATTATTATTTGTAATAGTTGTGTTTTTGTATATAATGATGCAATGATTCAATAATGGCTGAAGGATTTTTTTTTTGTGTGAATTTTCCCAGAATCCTTATTTCATCATGTTGGCTTTTAGAGTAATAAACGCTAACATATCAGCACTGTTCCTGCTTAGGTCTTCTTTGTGTCTTTAAGTCTTTACTGTTCAGTCGCTGGAAATGACTTAATTGTGTGGCTAGTGATACTAAAAAAGCTCATGTTTAATATATATATATATATATATACTTTGCCCCTCAATATATACACTCACCAATCACTTTAATAGGAACACTTATACACCTGGTGCTTCGAGTATTTCAGAAACTGCAGAACACACANAATCGCCAGACTGGTCCAATCTGACAGGACGGCTACAGTAACTCAAATAATCACTCTTTACAACCGTGGTGAGCAGAAAAGCATCTCAGAATGATGACGCGCAACAACCCGAACAGCCACATCGGTTTCCCCGCCCACATTTTTTCATCATTCTGATACTATATAGTTTATACAACGTGTAAAATGTCTTTTCTTGCTTTTCTTCATTCTGTCATCTGTTCATGGTTTTTCGTTATGGATAATGTATAAAGAGTTTCCAATATGTCTAAGGAGGTAAGGAAGGAGACGTTTCTTTCCAAGGACGCTGAGAAGGTGCACAGTCAGGTTTGTAGTCCCACATGAATAAGAGGTTTACGTATTAAAGGTTAGGTTATAAAGTAGTAATGCCCTCCACCAATTTCGTGGAAATCTTGAATTAATCCCAAATCATTCAATTAGGACAATTTAGAACTGGAAATGTGTCTTTAATCATTGTACCATTTTCACTAGATTTTCCCACTGGTATTGTATTGTACATTGAAATATCACAATATTTTTGCCTTTTCATCATGTTTTATAATACTACTGGAAGTATAATATCTTTTTATTTATTATAGAAAGGAATGTAGGTCCTGCTGATAATGAATGAATAATTAATAATAATTAAAATTAAATTTAATAATGTAAAATAAAAATAAAATTTTAATAATCTTAGATCATGCCACCATTTTTCGCGACATTATTTGTCATTTTATATTGTCCTCTTCAATCCCACCTTACAGTGTGCTTTCTATTATAAAAAGCTCCTCGTGGGGCGTGGGCGTGTCCGTGCGGGCAGAACATGTTCTGATTGGTCAGGCTGAGAGACGGGGCGGGGCTTAGACGCCGCATTCATTTTCTCTTCCGGACTGTGAGACTGCGTTTAAGGAGAAAGCAGGCTTCAGAAAAGCGACGCTTCGTAAACACAGAGATCAACGCGTTTCTGTGAAATGCCTTATTGATAATATTATTACTAATATTAAAGTTTTTACGCAGATTTGTGTGTGGAAAACGGAGCTTTCAGGATCACGGATTATTTATTGTCTTGTCGGTTGTGTTGTTGTGGAGCTCCA
This sequence comes from Pangasius elongatus, assembly GCA_033441825.1. NCBI lineage: Eukaryota > Metazoa > Chordata > Actinopteri > Siluriformes > Pangasiidae > Pangasius > Pangasius elongatus. The sequence continues at coordinate 1,587,067 of JAKKZN010000024.1, forward strand.
CTGCATGTTGTTACACTGCAAGATGATCTTGAGAAGTGTTTCCTGTCTTTCTGATCGTTTTGGTCTCAGTACAGGCTGATCGCATGAGATCACACTGAGATCTCACTGATCGTCTGATGATCAGTCAGATTGCTGCACTACTTCCTGTCACGTGTCTCCACTCCAATAAAAAAAAATACATCATGAGGTTGACTGTGGTTATTGGCTGCATCTTTACTTTTGTCCTGGTGGACAGTGTGGTCTCGACTGTCCTTTACGTCCAGTGGTCTTGTCCAAATTCGTTCTTGGATGACATCCTGGACTTTGACGTCTATTGCTCGGTCTTGGATCTGTGGGTGGTGCTTCTGGTGCGTTCCTGCCTCCTTTTTGGTGCCTCTGTAGGCGTCTTGATAAACCAGCAAGATGGCCCAAAACGCATTGCATCCTTGGACACTCTGATGGTGCTCATCGGGCTCACCATGCTCTCCTATGCCCTTGCCAAGCTCCTGATATTCTCCGAGATGGGCACTCTGATGCATGACCCTTGGTTCCTCAGCTTGTTCTCGTGGACTTGCATCTCTGCAATGGGGTCTGTGTTCTTCTGGAAGCTCCTGAGCAGCACAGATGTTGCCAGGTCAGGTGTAGGAGAGAGGGAGAGGCTGGTGGATGGAGGAGAAGAGGAGGAACAAGAAGAGGAAGGTGAGATGAGAAGGAAAGAGGTGAAACAGAAGCTGAATTCTGGGGCCACTCTGGGACGTCTGTTGGCGTACTGTAAGAAGGACGCAGGACTTCTGTCCCTTGCCTTCTTCTTCCTCCTCCTCTCGGCTGTGTGTGAGTTTATACATCCTTTTTGCAGACATACACTCCAGTAACCCTGATGGCCAATTATATACTATTATATACACTAAATTGAAAAATGGTGTTTAATTAATTAATATTATTAAACATTTATTAGGCGTGCACTGATTATATTTTCAAAATATTTTTGTCATTTATCATGGTTTATAATATTGCAGTATTTTGTTAGACTGTTAGAATGTTATCTAATGTAAGATCTGCTGATATACAAAAATTAATCAACACCTTCTTTATACCACAGCACAAACAGTAAACAGTGTATACTGTATACAGTGTTTATATAATAGATGTTTGGGGATCCCCCCTGATGGCAGGAGAATGTGGACAATTAAGTAACAGAACTGAGACAAATACAGAAAGTTAGGTATTTTTAAATATTTTTCCTGTCTCTCTAGGCGAGGCCTTTATCCCCTATTTCACCGGGAAAGCCATCGATGGTATAGTGATCCATAAGAGTATGGAATATTTCATCAAACCGATGGCTATTCTCACTGTTTTGGCCCTCGTCAGGTGAGTTGCAGGCATTTAGTATAAGTTTCATACATGTGTGTATATAATATAAGTATATACTAATATAAGTCTGACTAATAACTACTGTAAGTCTATATATACCCATAACTATAACTATATATACTATAACTATATATACCTATAACTCATAACTACTGTAAGTCTATATATACGTATACCTATAACTATATATACTATAACTATATATACTATAACTCATAACTACTGTAAGTCTATATACACCTATAACTATATATACTATAACTATATATACCTATAACTCATAACTACTGTAAGACTATATATATGTAGAACTATAACTATATATACCTATAACTCATAACTACTGTAAGTCTACATATACGTAGAACTATAACTATATATACTATAACTATATATACCTATAACTCATAACTACTGTAAGTCTACATATACGTAGAACTATAACTATATATACTATAACTATATATACCTATAACTCATAACTACTGTCGAAGTAGTTAAGTTAAAAATTAAGAATTTACAAAATTAAGTTTAACTTGAAACTTTTTTACCATCCAAACTTCAGTAAACTTCATTGAGACTTCAGTAGAGGGGGGCCTAGGGGATGAATGATTCTAAATTACTACGTTTTTCAAGATGGCTGCCCCATAATGATACATTATATTGTGTGACATCACTGAAGATTTTTACAGAAAGCATTTTGGGTGATATATATTTCTGGGTGCTCCAAGCATGCAACTGTGGACTATAACAGTAAGTCTCTAATTCTAGTTCCCTGGCCATTGGATTTCGTGGTGGTGTGTTCTCGTTGACATTCGCCAGACTTAACATTCGACTGCGGAACCTGCTTTTCCGCTCGTTGATGCATCAGGAGATCGGCTTCTTCGATGCTAATCATACAGGTTGAGTGCTGCATTACGAGATAAAAGCTAAGACCACATGCTAACGCTTGTACCATTGTCCCAGATTTAGATATGTTTTTTTATGCCAATATATATTTCATATCAAATGCAATTTATCCATTGCTTATGTACAAAATAATAAGGCTTGTGTAATAAGGCATGGCCAAGTAACCATGACAGTAAGCAATCATAGGAGTCAGTAATCCTAACAGTCAGTAGTCACTAATGTCAGTAGCAGCATAAGCGCCAGTAATCATAACAGTCAGCAGTCATTAATGTCAGTAGCAGTATAAGAGTCAGTAATCATAACAGTCAGTAGTCATTAATGTCAGTAGCAGCATAAGAGTCAGTAATCATAACAGTCAGTAGTCATTAATGTCAGTAGAAGTATAACAGTCAGTAGTCATTAATGTCAGTTGCAGTATAACAGTCAGTAATCAAAAGTCAGTAGTCATAAGAGGCAGTGATCCTAATGGTCAGTAATCATTAAAAGTTAGTAGTCAAAGTAGTCAGTAATCATCAGTAGTTATAATAGCCAGTAACCATAATAGTAAGTAGTCATAAATGTCAGTACTCCGAACTATCAGGAGCGGCATTAACCATCAGTAACAATCAGTAACAATCAGTAATCATAACATTCAGCAACTATAACAGTCAGTAGCCATAAAACAGTCAGTAGTTATAACAGTATTTGGGTTAGTAACAGAATAGTCATAACAGAAGACGGAACAATAACAGTAACAATTTTTAATGTTAACCAAAGAAACAAAAGTTGGACTCAGACACTGATGTTTAATCAATACAGGTGACATCACGTCACGGCTGACCTCAGACACCACGCAGGTGAGTGACCTCATCTCGCAGAATGTCAATCTGTTCCTGCGCAGCTTCGTCAAGGCAGTCGGATTCTTAATCTTCATGTTCGGCATGTCATGGAAGCTGTCGCTCGTTACCATCATGGGCTTTCCATACATTGCTGTGGTTTCTAAGCTCTACGGCGAGTATTACAAGGTAAGTGTGCAAACATTTTACATTTGTTTTTACATTTTTAATTACAGATTAAAATCTGATTATTTGGACACACTAACTGTTAAAAAAAAGTCAAACTAATATATCACAAGCAGTGTTTAGGTTCTAGTGTAACATGGGCTAGGCTTATTTATAAGCTTATACTGTAATTCACTTATGAAAAAAAAACCATCATAGAGCATAGAAAGCCTACGGTATCAAGGTACTATTGACAATCCTTACACATTTGACTATTAAAAATGTATGCAAATGTTTCTGCCAATGTTGTCTTGCAGAAACTAACCAAACAGGTGCAGACATCATTGGCTCAGGCCAACAAAGTGGCGGAGGAGACGATCTCGGCCATGCGGACGGTGCGCAGCTTCGCCGGCGAAGATCACGAGGCTGAGTCTTATTACACCAAACTGTTGGAGGTGTTCGCGCTCAACAAGAAGCAAGCTGTAGCCTACGCCTGCTTTATGTGGTCCAGCTGTGTGCGTATCAAATATCTTTATGGAATAAACATGTTTAGTTATGAGAATTCTTTTCAAATGTCAGAATCTAGATTAACAATAGAGCTGATGGTTAAGGTTTTCGATTGAGGTGTTCTGGTAGTCCTGGGATGTACAATCACAAGCTCCCAGTTTCACATGAATTGGGCAAGGGGCCATATTTAGACTGTTATTTATTTGGCAGACTCTTCAAAATGTGAAGTGTTTCAGAACGCCATCCAAATACAGAGCAGAGCCTTTTTTTCACTGAAAGGATAAACGGTGGCTCTCTGGAAATCTGGAGGTTTGAACTCATAACCTTCTAGTCACATGTGCAGAACCCCAAAAGTTGTACCACTAAACCTGTAATGGTGAAAAGCCCAGATTGTTTCTTTCCTAAAATTATAGGGAGATATGAGATTGTCTCATAATAATTAGAAATACAATAATGTGTGAGGGAGGACTCTTTGGAGTGCAGTTACACCATGAGGTATATAACGAGCAAGGGATCCAAGCACTTTTGGATCAGTATTGTCGAAGTGTGTTTTCATGTTTGGATTATACAAAAAGTCCTGATATGCACGAATGTGATACTTTTATACCTCCTTATTTGGGTTTAGGTCAGGATTCAGGTCAGAGTGAGGGCTGCAGTAAGAATTCACAAGAGAATTCTGAGGAATTAAAAGAGTAACGAAATAGTGATTTGTCAAACAATCTGGTAGGATGTATAGATGTTAAACATATTGTTCTTGTTTTAGATTTCGGAGCTGGCATTGCAGGTGGCTATGCTGTTTTATGGAGGACACTTGGTGGTGACGGACCAGATGAGCGGGGGAACTCTCATTTCTTTTATCATCTATGAGCTTGAACTTGGGGAATGTCTGGAGGTGAGACATGTCATGATAGGTTTACAGCCACATTGTTTGCTTACAGGCGTACATTTTCAAATGAGATCTGTGTCTCTTTCTGTCTCAATTTGTTTTTCCCCGCAGAGCATTGCATCCGTCTATACAGGTCTGATGCAGGGCGTAGGAGCTGCAGAGAAGGTCTTTGAGTACATTGACAGGACGCCCAAACACACTCTCGATGGCCAAGAAGCTCCAGATATGTTGCAAGGCCTGGTAGAGTTCAAGAACGTGACATTCGCTTATCCTACAAGACCAGAGACCAATGTCCTTAAGGTACCACTTCAGGTTCTACTTAGCCAAGTTCTGTCCCACTGACTCAGCCCAACTTAAAGTGTGTCATTAAAGGTTAAAATGTGGGGTCCAAGCAAACCTTTTGTGTTAGTGTAGTCGATAAACTTCAGCCTATAATAAACGTTTTATTGGCAGAACGTGTCCTTCAGTATCCAGCCAGGGGCGGTGACAGCTCTGGTGGGTCCCTCAGGCAGCGGTAAAAGTTCCTGTGTTTCTCTGCTGGAGAACTTTTACACACCTCAGAATGGCCAAGTGCTGCTGGACGGCCGGCCGATTGAGACGTACCAGCATGGCTACCTTCACTCCAAGGTAAGCTCCTGTCAGTTAGAGTGGGTTTAAAAGTGGGGAAAATTCCAAAAACCTTAAATCAACACATATTTTCATAACTTTTGAAATGGATTATGTTGCTATTTTAAAGCAAAAAGTGGCACAGAATGTGGCATAGAACTGCACCTGGTTAAAAATGGTTTATATTATCAACCAGGATTTTAATGTACTCACTTAAAGAGTTTAGCATAAAATCGTTGTTTAGCTTTTAGACTCGGATTAGCTTTAGAAGACACCTATGCTTACTGATCGATCTACAAAAACAGTCCCTTGAAGACTTGCTACCTAAACTGGCTAGCTGGCTAAGTTAATAGACATATACAATTATGAGTGAATAACTTTTTTTCAAATGTTTTTTTGGTTCAAACATTTTGGTACAAACTTTCACTCATTTGCTAAAATCAGAAAAAAAGACATATGTTTTTATTTAATATTAGGAGTTTTTTTCTCCTTTTAATTTTAAGGGTTTTTGTAGACATTAAATAATAGTATTATTTTAAAGAGTTAAACTCTTTGTTTTAAAATGCATAAAAATGTAGGTCAACTCTTCACTCAGGTAGCGCTGGTTGGACAAGAGCCAGTCCTTTTCGCTCGCTCTGTACATAAGAACATCGCCTATAATCTTCCCGGCGCTCCTGCGGAAGTTGTAGTCACAGCCGCCAAAAAGGCCAACGCTCACAACTTCATCTGCAGCCTCTCTAAGGGCTACGACACGGGTGAGATTTAAAACATGCCTATGCAGCCATTTAGGACCAGGTACCACACAATAATCAGCCTCATTTATCCAAACGAAACGTGACCTGTTTAAAGTACTGTTTATAGCTGCTATAACATAAGCAATACATAAGCTTCAGGATGTGCTCTGATAGGAAATAATCACACCTCAGCTCGCATCACACCACCACATTGTTAATTATTTTAATCCTATAATAGCATGTCAGTTATGCACATTAATAAAAAATGGGCTCCATTAATAATAAATAATCCTTTGCACTGTTTTCATAATTATAATACACACTCCTCTAGGGTTCTCTGGATGGTTTCTAGCTTTCAAAATAGGTTCTGTTTGGAACCTTTTCGAAAATAACCCTTCAGAAAAGGCTTGTCACAGACGGACCCCTTTCAGGTGAAAGGTTTAGCTTAGTTTCAGGTGAAAGGTTTAGTTTCTAAGAGTACGTCAGAGTGTGTGATTTTTAAATGAGGTCTTTAAATTGATTAGTCTCCAGGTGATGAATCACTATGCAGCAGTTTAGGCACACTGTTTTTGGATTTCTGTTTGTCCATGTGTGCGTTTGCTCAGTTTCTGGATTGCTATCTGGCTGCTGATCTAACAGAGTGTTAGCAGGAGCTGTTTGTTAAGTCACGTGTGCCACATTCCAGGTGTCGGAGAGAAGGGAACTCAGCTCTCAGGAGGGCAGAAGCAGAGAGTGGCCATCGCTCGCGCCTTAATCCGAAACCCAAGCGTGCTCATTCTGGACGAGGCCACCAGCGCGCTGGATGCTGAGAGCGAACACATGGTATGGATTAAGACTTTAATCCTTGTCTTTGATGTAGACATCCTGTCTGTAACAGGGTTTTAGCATTATGCAGTTCTTAGACTATAGTCTATTAGTACTAGCTTGAGGATACTGTATGTTCTTCGATAGAGACTTTTTTGTTTGTTTCTTTGTTTCTTTATTCTGTTTGTATACCCCTGCTCAGAGGGAGACGAAATGGAACTCCAAAAAGCTGTAAACTATATAACTATTGAATGATTTTGTACTCTTAACAAAGACTTCATGGCCCTCGAAGACAGGAGGTTGTGGTGGAGAAAAAAAAAAAAAAAAAAAAAAAGAGAGAGAGAGAGAGAGAGTCTTCAGTACAATTTTGTGACTCTGGATAAGAGCTTCTGCTAAATGCTGTAAATGTAAATGTCTATCATGATGGCCACTCTTGAAGCCCAAACACACACACACATTTATATATATACATATTTTCAGGTCCAGCAGGCTCTGAATGCTGTGATGGAGAACTACACAGTCCTGGTGATCGCCCATCGCTTGAGCACGGTGCAGCACGCCAACACTATTGTGGTGCTGGACAATGGTGTTGTGGCGGAGCAGGGCAACCATGACGAGCTGATGGACCGCCACGGCCTCTACTACAGACTCATCCAGAGGCAGATGCTGGGGTCTGATAGCACCACTGAGCCTCCGCGTCCATTTTTAGAGCCACCTCGGCACCGGGAAGAGGAAGAGGACGAGAGCAGTGGGGACGAAAACGTCCCAAGATATTGATCTGTTTATTCTGTTTTAGCACTAGATTTGATATGTCAATGGTTTTGACATAAAACCTACCTCGATTCTTTAAAACACTGTTAGTTCACTCAAGCGGGAATGTAGCCTAGGTAGGCAGCATTTTTTGGGCAGCATTTGAGCACTCCAAAGAAAAGGCCTGTCCCAATCCAAAGGCAGCTGCTCACTGAGGTTGTCACTATTTTGGCCAGATTTGAAGGCAACATGGCAATCCCATTCCTTTTGCCATACCATTTGCCTCAGACCTCTGGGATTGGGGGTTCGAATCCCACCTCCGCTCTGTGTGCGCAGAGTTTGCATGTTCTCCCCGTGCTTCTGGGGTTTCCTCCAGGTACTCCGGTTTCCTCCCCCAGTCCAAAGACATGCGCTGTAGGCTGATTAGCATTACCAAATTGTCCTTAGTGTGTGAATGTGTGTGTGATTGTGCTCTGAAAGGGTGTCCCTTGCCCTGTGTCCCATGTTCCCTGGGATAGGCTCCAGGCCTGTGGAGACCTTTGGATGGATGACCATNTATTTGTGTGAATATATAAAAGAACGTGGATATGCCTCCTTCTTGAAGCAGCCGGTTCTTCTTCCTTGATCAATTCCCAATGGAGTGCAAGCACAAGGCCATATCTGCCCCTAGTTCCAGATCCATGCTGCTGGAAAGTAAATGCTGTCTTCCATTTTAACTGCACATTGTAAACCTTCAGATTTATGCTAGAACAGAGTTGTGTAATCTACAAACAGCAGGTATGTCCTGGAATTTCACTGTAACCGTAATTTATGCACTGTACACTGCACATATAAATAAGTATGTTAGTAATAATAACATCTTGGACCATGGTGCCAGTGGTTATAATCAATCTGAAAATCTTCACAATAAACCTGAGTGATGTCCTGCTTGATTATATGCATGTGTGAAAATTATTTTCCTACTTAAAAAGGTGGAAGATGAATAAATTACCATTGAATGAGATCCCAGTGAGGTGTGTGTGTTTAAGAGTGATGCTTTATATTGCACTCCACTGCTGCTTTCATCAGCCAGTTGCAAAGGTGATCACATGACTTCACGGTGGTAGTTTTAACTAACCCTTGGCTAGCTTGCTAGTGAACTCAACAATTGGTTTTAATTACACAGTAAATTGTTTTGTCATGTTAACTAGCTTTCTAGCAAAATTGGTGTCAAACAGCTACTGCTGGAAAAGAAGGGTAACGTTAGCGTTAGGTAGGTCAACGTTAGCTAAGAAGTAAGATTTGATTGTCGTAATTATTTTCGTGATGTTTGGAAACTCATTTAAACAACGCCACAACGACCTTGTTGACCAACTATCTGTAATTTTTTTTTTCTCAGTTACAATTAATATACATCATGAGTTACATTAATTCATACAAGTTAAATGAGCGCATCTGTTTTTACATTACTCCGGGACTGACTGAAGAGGAAGTAGCTGAAAGTTTATCAGAGCTAGACGTTTCCCAAATGTCTGTGACTGTCACTTGAGAGGGCAACTCAGAAACTTGCAAATATACCGTCGTGGACACTATAGTGATCCAGAACAGGTGGTCAGTTTCACTGCCAGCCAACTTGAGGGACATCTCCATCTCTTCTCCATCTCTGTCTTATCACATGATGTTTGAGAGATGCCACCTAAATGTTTTTTTTTTTTTTTACCTTCAGAAATGGGATGAAATAATGGCAGAATCACCACGATCCCAATATATGACAGTGTGCCACTGGCCACAACAATGCAATGTTAGCATGCTACTGCTATGCAACCTTGGAAAATACATTATCTGGTCAAAAGTTTGTGGACACTTGATCATAACACTCATGTTGTTAACACATGCATAACACTCATCCTACTATAATAAGCTCCACTCTTCTG
>JAKKZN010000024.1:1626934-1650535 GCA_033441825.1 Pangasius elongatus
TATATATTTTTTTTTTTTTTTTTTTTTTTAATTATGTTCTACATAGTAAGGAATAAAAAAAATATATTTAGTATTGTGCCTTTAGGGTAGATTTGATCTAATTTTGGTAGTAAGCTTTGTTTACTGTACTTGCTCACTCAAATTATATACGCAGTCCATTTAACCTCAGAAGATGTTAGATATACACATGTCCCATGTGAAAGTGCAGTTTGCTTTCATGGGTGAAGCATGTGGCAACTTCTAAAGATGCACAGTGTTTATACTGGTGGGAATTTCCTTTATATAGCCAAACCCAGTCAACATGCAGCATACCTGGGGTATGCAAACATGTACAGAATGACTTGGCATGCTGTATCATTGGCCATTTGTTTACCATCTTCAGACCCACTCAATCTATCAGATGACTGCAGACCAAGATTAAAAACCAAGGCCTGTATTAGATTTCATCCTGCCTTGCTTTGACTGTTTCACTGCAGGCATTGTTTACCTGCTATCTCCGCGGCCGCCTCAGATTCCAGCCATTTAAACGGCAACAGTGGATCCACAGAGAATTCGTCTGGCCAAATGCCGTTCCATTCAGTGGGTTTCCTTCATCCTTATCTCCATCGTCATATAATGTCCTTTATTGTTTTCTATTCATAGCATTGCTGCTGTCTCTCCATAGGTGTTGGTGAAAGAGCACAAGCCTTTTGCTACGCCGCTTCCTGTTGGATCACTTCCAACCACGGGCGAAATGTGAACAGCAGAGAGTGATGTAACGAGGAGGGAAATTCTAATTAAGGGTTTTCTCACAGAGTTAAGACTTTGGAAGGGCATGTTGAGTGTTTGTCATGCGCTCTTTTAAAAAAAAAAAAAAAAAAAAAACTTCTTTTGGGGCGTCTCTGCTCTTTCAACTAGAGATGGCACTAATCCGATACATGCAATCAGTATCACAGTGATGTTGGCATAAAATGGTGGATAGAATATCGGAGAGAAAAAAAAAAATGGAAAAGATTGGAACTGGATTTGGACATTTTTGGAACTGTAAATATTTGCGTGATTGTATTTTTTGTTAGAATTGATTTTTTTAAATTATATTTATACTTTACATTTCATCATTAGTGATTTTGCACTGATGAGCGTCTTCCTCTGTTCTACCCGATGTTGGGAAGCTTGGGTATTTAATCGCTGTATGCGAGACTCTTGCTTGCAGCATCATGAGTCTGATGCCGGGGTCCAGAGATGTGAATCGGAGTGAAACCACCAGGATAAACGTGTCAGGGTGACGTCGCAGTTAGGTGATAGGTGCTGCTGCAGAGACGGTTATGTTCCAGTTTGATTTAGATGGACTAAAAAAAAAAAAATTGGACTGAAATTTACTCAAGAAAATTGTGGTGACATTTCTACATTTCTACACATAAAACCTTAGTACATTTAACTAAGAATATTGAGGTAGAGTTTACATGGCACTGAAGATTATTCTCATAAAAATGTAAGTGAATTTATCTAGCAGGTTTCTTTTTCTTTTTTTTTTTTTTTAATTTTTTTTATAAGTAAATCTTACTCAAATATGAGGTAAATGAACTACATAAATCTCAACACTCTCAAAAGTATACATCATCTAAATATTATCATTACTACTTAATACACACTAATGACTTTAATGGTTCCAACTAGAAGTAACACTCCAGTGAAGAATTGCACTTACATCAGCCTTAATAATGACTCAACTGGCAGAAAATGCACAACTGCTTTACTACCTTACGCACACACGCTAACCATACACCTGTCTGAGGAACACAAACAGGGTGAACCAAGAAAACATTACTTGATCTTTCAAACATTTCATGAATTGTACAATACAACAAGCTTACATTAAGCTGACACAAAATGATTTAAATTAATTTAGTACAGAACTTAAAGCATCTAAGTCATTCTAAGAATTTTTGTATAAAAATAACAGATTTGTTTTTGTCATATTTACAGAACTATCAAATCTTTTTTTTTTTAAGTGTGGAGTCTTTTCCCGAATATCGTTGTCCTCAAAGGAGTGTCTTTTGCCCCCTTAGTTGCAGGCAGACAGATAGCAGTGAGTTTGTGTGTGTCTGTTTAGTATGGTTTAATGTAAGTTTGTTATTTTAACTGCTAAAGCTAGCCTCGCCTTTGTATTTAGCTGGCTATAGCTAACCTTCAGTATGATAGATAAGGTTATCTAAAGTCTGATGTGAGCTAGCTAACATTAAATATCAAACTCAAGGAAATTCAAATAATGCTGCTGGTTAACAGTGAATTACAAAATCAGTGCTCATTGCTTTAAGCAGTAACCTGACTGGCTAAGCTTACCCTACACCTTATGTTCATTTCATGTAGAAGCTGACAAAAATATTTCAATATAAACCTCTTCATATTTTTTAAATTATATGTCACAAAAATGCGTTAAATTATATGTTAACAAAATATATTTTTTTTTCTGTGGTGTAGTTAATAAATTTACATTTTTACCTATTTTATTCTTTGTTTAAACTTACTAGGGGTAAGATGTCAAATTTAAAAAGAATCTGAACACTAAATACTAAAAACTCAAATCTCAGAAATACAGATTTTATGTTAATTAGGTGATTAGAGTGACAGATGGGCTGGTTTGAGTATTTCAGAAACAGTTGATCTCATGGGATTTTCACAGTAGTGCAAAAAACAAAAACATCCAGTGAGCAGCAGTTCTGCAGACGGAAAACATCTTGTTGTCTGGAGAGATCAGAGGAGAATGACCAGAGCGATTCAAGCTGACAGGAAGGCTACAGTAACTCAAATAAGCGCTCTTTACAACCATGGTGAGAAGAAAAGCATCTACATGCCGGACCTTGATGTGGATGGGCTACAACAGTAGAAGACTACATCAGGTTCCACTGCTGTCAGCCAAGAATAAGAATCTGAGGCTATCATGAGCACAGACTCACTGAAACTGGGCAGTTATAAACTGGAAAAAAAAAAAAAACATCAACTGCCCAGTTTCAGTAACTGAAGCTCTTGAGCTGTATGTGCATGATTTTATGCATGCAACTTCTGCCACACGAATGGCTGATTGGATGCTGGGCATTAATGGTAACCCACCCTCTATGCTGTCTTAACATAATATAAAATAGCCCAGCACAAAGACACAATTCACCCATTTCAGTGACTAGGTTATGTAAATAATCCACCATTTTGTAGAGTGTTCCTTATACAGGTTCCTACAGAGTGGAGACTTACTTGCTGTGACTTTCCTTATGGCCTTAGCTGAGTTACACAATGAAGCTAACTTGTGAAAATGAAACAGAATGGTACTTTATCTCTTTCAACATAACACAATAAACAAAAGCATCAGTTGCATCAGTGAAGCTCAGACTAACCAGCTATATTCCCTTCGATTAGGGTCCTTGAGCATGTTTTCATATCTCTGCTAATTCGATTGGATTGGTGCAACGTCAGATACCGTTCCACTCCACCATTCATCATACAGCGTCAAGCAGCTCGCATCTGACTTTATCATTCTTAATTCCTTCTTATAAGCTGAACAATGTATGCTTTTTATCCAATTTCTTGCTTATTTCTTACTGTGATACTGACAGTTTGCCTACCTGGCATTGCCTACCTGGTAAGCTACGTGTATAAACCCTGAAAAAGTATTTTTACTAAATTTATGTTTTCTGATTTACAAAAATAAGAATACATTGCTGTTTTTTTTCTTCTTTAATACATTTTAAAACTTAGCACATTTATATGTCATTTTCTCAACAAAAAAAAAAAGTTACATTAGCTTATCTTTTTTTTTTTTTTTTTTTTTTGAATGAACAGTCTGGAAAAAACAGTGTGGTATGAGCAGGATGTTCAGATAAATTTCTATTGACAATGAACTGATATTAGCTGAAAACGGCTTTGGGTTCTTTTGGCACAGTGTGTTACTGAGTAATAAGTACTGAGTAAAAGTTTGTTAGGTTTTGGACTTTGGACCCTGTTGCATTTATAGTTGACCCAGGGCTTATTCATCATAAGTCACTTAACAAATCCAAGATAAGATGAAGTAAACCAGCCTTACTAATCATCATCATTCCTTGTCGAGACTTGAAACCACGGTCATTCATTCATTCAGCCTAGCAACCTGATGATACTTGGTTATAATCTGACTTGAAGGATCTATCAAGAATTTTACTTAGGAATCTAATTGAGGATATCTGAAATGTTCTCCACTTATTATGGTTTGGCATTAAAAGACAGGAAGTGCTATTCAGAAGATACTTATGGCTTGGCATCCTGTCAGTGGTCAAATGATGCTAAGGGGCAGTGGCCTAGCCTGCAATGACTGATGCATACACACACACACACACACACACACACACACACACACACACACACACACACACGTATACACTCCTGATCAAAATCTTAAGACCAGGGAAAATATTACAAGTATTCACACTTCTCACTGGTGGATCATAACCAGGTTGTAAGAACTTCTTCAAAATGCCAAAAGAAGAAACAAGNGCAAGAGACAAAAAATAGAGAGTAGGCAATTTATTGAAAACTGCATTTAAACTCAAACAGGCTGTTCATCAGCTGAAAAAATATGGCTTTAATGTCCTTGTCCTTCAGACAGTCACACTGTCATGATCTCCTGATGGCAAAAAACAAAAAGGCTTTCTGTTTTTGAACGTGGCGGGATTGTTGAGCTGCACAAGCAAGGGATCTCGCAACGTGCCATTGCTNCTGATGCTGACTGCAGCCCAATAACCATAAGACGGCATCTGCGAGAGAAGGGCTTAAAGAACAAAAAACGTCTTTGATATATATAAAAAGCATCCCACATTGTAACCATAACAACGCTTTTCTTACTAGTTTCATCTTGTATCATCTAAGTATATTGCTCTCTAGATTAAAGTTCTCGTTATCACAAATGCAGATAGTGATGAGGATGTTGTTGGTCTTTGCTGTAGGTTTGGAGGCACGAAATCAAGAGAATTTGAGCTGCTTGTGCGACTTGACTGTACGCCGTTAAAGTGGGACGCCACACCATGTACCAGTGAACGTCCCAGAAATGCGCTCGCTGTTATTTTTAGCTACATTGCAACTTTGGACCATTTTCATAAATCTCTAAGTTGCTTACTAACAAAACTGTCCCTTTTTTTTTTCTTCCCTGCTTACCCTCCCAAAAACATGTAACCTGATCGGTCAGGAGATTTAAAAAAAGCCCTTGACATCACTCAGTGCTTTTCTGAAAAGCTTCTCAACTTTAGAAGCTGGACTTGAACCAGAAAACCCTACCAGACCCTTTTTCTGCCTTGGAGCTGCTTCCTGTAGGACTGCAAGTGAAAATTTGCTGGCGTTTGAGAGGGAAATCTTAGGAACTGCTTATGATGTGACGTAATACAATATTCATTAAAAAAAAAAAAAAAAAAAAAGCTTAACCAGACAATAACGTATTTCGTAGTACATTTATCATTTATAAAAAATGCATAAAATATTTTTGGGCAAATTAGTTCCTGAAAAGTCTGGTTGTATATTCCCTTGTCTTTGTCTGGATGTTGGTACCATCTGCTTCTTCCAACCATCTGTTAAAGAGTAATCATTAAAGACCAGCTTGGCTGAACCATATTAAAACCATACACATACACACACACACACACACACACACACACACACTTGATCCTGTATGCTCTGTATCCTGTATCTCTGGTGTTCGTGTACACAGAAAGCTAACATGGAATATCATTTCATACCAGCTCCAATCCAACAAAGCCGAACAGGACGAACTGTGTGTGTGTATATAGGGGAAGGGTTAAAAAAAAATGCTAGCTCTCGTCAAATGTCCGCTGCTGACCTGGATGTGGACTGGGATGGTTTGGGTTTTAATGACGTCACTGCTCCAAATGTCAAACATGAAAGTAGGTAAAGAGCGTGGCCCGTGATCACTGCAGTGGGGCGCGCACACACTTCAGACCAAGTTCTGGATAGCATCTTGTTTTTAGTGTAACATACATAAAGGTGTTAATGGTTTATTTGGAAAGCGCTGGTTCCATTATATGGGAGAACCATTTAATTTTCCAGCATTAGGGCACTAACTGTCCTTTTACGATGATAATCGACTTTTCAGTAAGTTGAGTTTAAAAAAATATGTAAGAAATACCAACAACAAAAAGAAGGTCTCCAGCATTTTAATCAACTAACTCATTGGTTGTTTTTTTTTTTTTTTTTGAAAATCAGTAAAACTGATCGCTTCCAAGACCAAATCCAAAAGACTTGAGTCATAAGAAAGGTATTTTGTGACCAATTTGTCCTTGAGGAACTAAAATTATTCCTCCCTGGTTCTTTTTATCGTTAAATGTTATTATGTTCCTAAATCTGTTGCAAAAGCATATCACCATTTTTCAGATTCCTCCAAAAGAAAAACTGAAGAACCTTTTGGGAAGGTATAGATGCTACAACCTTTTTTTTTTTTTTTTTTAATTTATTAATTTATTTTTTTAAGCTATTCTTGATATTGATTGCCAGTTCTGTTGGATATAAATAGGGCATCATTTTAGCAACCTCCAGTATCAGTTCTCACACCTTGAATTCACACACGATTGTCCTCGGTTTGATTTGACTGTAATGTGGTGAAGAGATCCATCAGCAGGCAAATGATGTGGTGAATTGCGCATTCCGTTAATGTTCTCCTGGGCGCATAGTACCTCACCAAACCCATCAGCTTCAAATGATGCAGATTCAAACTATAGCTATAGCAGGGGACATCAGCTGGATCTGGACCCAGACGCTCAGAAATACTGTAGCAGAATCAGTGTAATGGACAAAATGGCTGTAGTTCTGCAGCTCCGGTTTTCTCAAGAGAGCAAATGTCCTGGACCTACACTGAAAAATAGACCTTATTTCTCAAAATGGATTTGCAGGGGGTTCGTTGTAATTTAGAAACCAATTCAGGTGTGAAGAACTTGGTCTGAAGTGTACACCCGCACAAGATTAGTTCAGTATCGGACACACATTGGGCCTAACATCATTTATGATTGCTTGATATGAACAGATTTATTCATGATTCATTCATTCATAGGAGCCTTTACACAAGAACTTCTGCGTTCTGTAAGTTTTGGAAAAATGTCCATATCCTCCTTGTGATTTTGAGTGTGTGGAAATTTACGTATAAAAAGACTAATTAATGCAAACCTAGACTGACCGGCTTTAATCGTATCGTATAATTTTGTGACGAGTAGCTGCACTTTTATATACGGATTACACTGTCAAGTTTAAATAGCTTCTGCGTTTCGTAAAGAAAAATTAAATATGAAAAGAAGTTTATGAAAGCAAGCCAACGTGAATCCATGAATTAAGACAAATAAGACCAGTGATTAGGTTAAGAAGAAATGCTGCTGTTTTAAAGGAGGACGTGCCAAAGTGGCTCAGGTGGTTCTGTCTTCTACAGCATCTTTTTATTTATTTTTAGTTTTTTTTATTAGAGCCAGCACTAAGTGATCGATAAATGACTGATCAGGCATGTCTCGATCTGCAGTGTGCTGTTTACACCCTCGATTTTGCCGTATACTCCCATGAGTGAAGATGTTAGCCTTTTCAGGTGCTGTCACTCTGATAAATAACAATATACTTTTATTGGTGTGGATGTGAGTCAAAATAACCTCCACTTCTATGTCTGAGAAAGTCTCTCTTTTGCCGTTTAGTCTTCATTTCACCTCTGGGAGCTTTGCCTTTTATGGAGTTTGGTGGGTAAGGGTGACCGGGCATTCATTTATGACATTCACATGTACGTCGAGTACAAAGAAAATAAAGCATCTATACCGAGGTTACGGCATGATACCTTTCTGAAAGTTCGTCAGAATACCATGAGGAGCCGGCGCAGCTTTTCCCTGCGGGTTCCTGATCGCCACTCGGACTATGAACTTTCTCGCCCTGCACTTAAGACTCTTGCCTTTCAGTCTTTCTCACACCCAGTGTAGTAAATGTGTGTGCGTTCCTGCTCCACGTAATTGCTTGATGGATGTTAATGGCTCAGAGGAGCAAATAGCAGTGAGTAGGGGAAAAAAAAAAATTTCTCTCTCCTGTTTACAGAACGACACAGTTTATCCTCATTTTCCTTCTGTGCAGTGGTGGACACACCCACACACTCATTCCGAGCTCCAAGCCCCAGTTCCAGGAGTTCAGTCTCTACTTGGCTGACATGGGGTTTTGTTTTTCCTCCTACACTAGAGAGAGAGAGAGTTTTTCCTCTTTTTCTCTAGCTCACTTTCTCATTACCTTCCTCACATTAAGGGGGAAGGCTTATGGCCAACGTTACCTGCAATTTTCCGCTCATTCTTCTTCATGCGTAGGCTGAAGTAGCGACTCTCCATCCAGCCCACACACACCACACACCACACCACACACACACACACACACACACACACACACACACACACACACACACACACAGACACACACATTCTCTCTCACTAGCCTTGTCGTCTATTATTTCAGACGGCATTCGAGTCTGCACCTGCCGTCCTTGGTTACCTCGGCAGCGCGTCCTCGCTGCTTTAAGTGCAGAGCAGGAAGATGCATGTTAATAGGATGATGAGAGGATGCTAAATAGGAGTCTAATGAGACTCACAGAGCGTGTATGTATACGTGTGTGTTTTGCTGCTGTCCTACAGAATAGCATCCCGCTGTCCCGCCTCTTCTCCAGAACCATCTGCGTTGCCAGTGTTTTGTCAGCAATCTGTGGAGCTTAGATGTGTAAATTAAGCAAAGTGCTCTCTTGGGATGGATCGTCCTGTGGGTATTTTTCATAATTGCAATCTTTTTTGCACACAATGACCATCTGCGTTATTTTAATGAGAAGATAATGGCCAATTGTTAGAGACGAGGAATAGAATAGTTGGACAGCAAGTGTGTAACAATGTTAAATTTTCTTTTTTTTTTTTTTAAACCCGCCACTACCACCCTCCCCCTTTTTTGGAGGACGATAAGGGCTTTATTCTTATAAAATTACATATTTTGGACTATTGCAGTCACTGCAAAGAGTGGCGGGGGGGAGGAAAGAAAAGAGAAAAGCAGAAGAAAAAATACTCAGATACTCCGAGCTTGATTGTGTAATCACTCGACATTCTTAGCCTACATAGCTAGCTGCCAAGTTTCCTATAATGCGTTTCATGTTGCGGTAGAGAGAGAGAGAGAGAGAGAGAGATAATGGTTAAATCTAGGCTACGTTTACACGACGACGATGTAGTCAAAAAACAGAAAAGTTTTCCTCTTGCGTTTTCAAAAAGTTCCACGTATATTCGACAACATTTTCAAAATGATTCGTGTTTACACACATCCGCGATAATGGCCAAAAACGCTGTATTACGTATGCCGGGCCAGTAGTTGGTGCTGTCACCTTGTTAGTAAACAGGACCTAAACTGCTAGTAAACAGTACCACTTTGCTGAAGAAGTGTTAGCAAACTCCTGAGCAGCAACAACACCACCATGTACTCCGCCATTGTTGTGTATGTTTGTTCGCGCTCGCCTTTATGTACTGCGCGTGTCTACATACCTAACTCGTACTACGCACGCGCGTGACGTCTCTGTTTTCAGAGATTCCCATTTTGGGTGTTTACAGGGAGACGATAACGGCGGCGTTTGAAAATATGCGTTTTCAGTCCCCAAAACGCCGTTGTCGTGTAAACGATCAGGCAAAGACGCGTAAAAAGTTTCCCGTTTTTGGCTGAAAACGTTGTCATGTAAACGGTCCTCCAGACACCTGAAGGGTCGTCATTGGTGGCAAGTAATTTGTCTATCTTGGGAAAGCTTTGAAGGTTCTATGCAGTCAAGGTTCTCCCTTTTAGGACAGACTTTTTTGGAAAGTAGAATCCCATTAGGAAACTGGAACCGTCCAGAGTACCCCAAAGGAACACCTTTTTCAGAGTGTAGGTAAAGAAATGATTTCTGGAAATACATGAGGACAGGTCTACCTTTTAAACAAATCTGACTTTTAAGAAAACGGTAGCAGCATACCTTTTATAACTGCGATCTGTCCATGTCTTTCGAAAGCAGCAAAAGGGGGCGCAACAGAAAAATATGATCAGGAGATTGCAAGTTTGAATCCCGAAGATATCGCGTCTAGCCAAGGCCTGGAGCCAAGAGAGCAAAATTGGCCAAGCTTTCTGGGTGGAAGGGGTATTCTCTCACTCTCTCTCTCTCTCTCTCTCTCTCTCTCTCTCTCTCTCTCTCTCTCTCTCTCTCTCTCTCTCTCCCCTGTCAATCACAGTGAATTGTGGGCATCTGTGAGTTCATGTATGCAGAAGGGCAGATAGTGTTTCCATCCGAGTGTGAAAAGACATGGTTGGTTGGCGTTACATGTCTCTGAGGAAGCATGTTAGCCTTCACACTCCCCAGTTGGTGGGAAATGTCCAAGACTCAACTGGGGAGAAAAAAAAACCCTAAGGAAATCTCATTTGTTGCTGGAAGCACACCTTCGTGTTATGAACTTGAATAGGAAATGAATAGTCAATCTTAGTGTTAATGTCAACCTTGCCATGAATGCTACCCACTCGATGAAGTAGGCCAGCTTTCTCTGCGTTTTAACTCCTGATGCTCGAATTGTAAATCTGGGCGAACAGGAAACGTTGCAGATGGCACAGCAAGGCTGTTTTGGATCTTCCTTCCCTCTGTGTACTATTTAATCGATTCTGGGCCAAACAGAATTCTGTCTGTCTCTTTGCATATTCTCCGTCTCACTTGCTTTCTCTCTGCAGTGTGTGCTCTTCCTGTGGGCGCTGAAGATCAACCACCCGACCACACTCTTCCTGCTCCGAGGCAACCACGAGTGCCGGCATCTCACCGAGTACTTCACCTTCAAACAGGAGTGTGAGTGAGTGCACTACACACAAGTGCTGACGTGTGGCAATGCCACCGGAGGCGCTAGAGATTCTACTCACGCCGGACACTTTAATAGGAACACCTGCACCCCCGAATGTTTGATGCAATCAGCCGATCATGATGTGGCGTAGACAGCGGCATAGACACAGTTCATATAGGTCAGTTTGTGCGTTCGGTTTCATTCGTGCCTGATGCGTAACTTTTAAGGCAGCTTTACAGAAGGGCTGTTAGCTTATTCCGGGAGCAGCTTTTGGCTGTGGAAACAAAAAAAAAAGGACTACATAAAGTCATGCAAATCAGCGAAGCGGGATTGCCGTGAACAGGAAGGGAAATGAGGATGGAGAAGAGAAGCCAGTCCTTTTGTGTGTAGAATCTATCGTTCATCCACATCAGCAGCGTTTTTTTTTTTTTTTTTTTTAAAAGGCTCGACCCCTTTACATAACAAAAAGCCGTGCTCCCGGTGTGACCTTGCTGTGGGCGTATTATAATAAAGCGGAAGCTCCTGAAAGCGAGAGTAGACACTACAGCAATAATAAGCTTAATAAAGCACCGAATGAGCGTTACACGTAACCGATAATGAGTACTAATTAGGCTCATCTAAGCCAAATTGAATAGCAGCCCAATGTTCGCTCCCGTATCTGTGCGCCACTGCGTCGGTTCTGGGCGTCTGAGTGTTCCAGTAGCAGAGTCTGGTTCAGTCTTTATTTTTTACTTTTTATGATTATTGAAGCACTATTTAGACAGAATTTAGCTCCTTTGTGTGCTGGTTGCTGTGATATGGCCATTTTATTTATTTACAACAGTGCAATCATCAAATTGTGTACTGTGTAAGGAATAAAACACGTGTGTGTGTGTGTGTGTGTGTGTGTGTGTGTGCTATTATAGAAAAAATAATCAATGACAGCGTGGCATGGGGTTGATTTATTTTCCTAAAATAGCGTTTTATTCCTCTTGTACCACAGCTCAGCGTGCATGTATTAAAGGATGACGCACTTTTTTTTTTAAATCCCAGTTATAAGTGAAGTACTTTTTATCCATTTGTTGTTGTGTAACGTCGACGAGACAGGTTAGTTCCTGTTATCACTTGCGTTACAGCAGCTATATATACAGTTGTTTCCTCAGCAGCCTCTTTTGAAGTTAATAATAATAATAAATAAATAAAAAGTCAAAGTTCTGTATCATAAACGTAAAGCTACATTTTTACCTCTGACTGTTCACAAAGTTCTGACACTGGAGACTCCTTCCATGACCTTCTGAATCAGTCGAAATTGCGAATTCAGCAGCTCCGAGGAAAAATAATTGTGTGGCTAACAAGTTGTGCATGTTTACACGACGGAGCATGACGTGATGGTATAAATAGTAGTCCAGTGGAGGGAATAGTGAACAGGGAAGCATTTTGTTCGGATGTGGTTTGGTCTTCTAGAAAGACTCATCGTCATGTGTCATCAATTCCTGATTATACCTTAGCGAGAGATGGAGCGCCTCACGACTTTCCCTTATATAACCTCTGTGTTCTCACACTCTCTGCTGCTGTCCACCCACACCTCCCTTTGTCTTGGCAGGTAAAATCAAGTACTCGGAGCGCGTGTACGATGCGTGCATGGAAGCGTTTGACTGCTTGCCCCTCGCTGCTCTCCTTAACCAGCAGTTCCTCTGCGTTCACGGAGGCCTTTCGCCCGAAATCAACTGCTTAGACGACATCAGGAAAGTAAGTATCCATTTCAGATAACGAAGAATGATCAAGCGCTGATCGCGAACTTGTCATTTCCTGTATAGCTGAAGAATAAGAAGTGAAGAGGATGGAATCTTTGCCTTGGAGCTCATAAAGAAAGGAAGAAGCAACTCCAAGAATATATTAAGCCGAAGACTGACGAGTGCATTTTGATTGATTGGTTTAATAAAGTGCAACTCTGTGTTTATCGCAGTTGTCTAAGCTACGGGATAATAAATTACGTCCAGGAAGATACGTTTCTGTTGACGTGACTAGACTAAAAAATTCATTTTCATATTTTTATGATGACGTTGTTTTTTTTTTTTTTTTCATCTTTAGTGACAGTATTATGGCATTTTCTCAGAGTATTAATTGAGATGATTCGAAAACTGTCTAGTCTGCTTGATGGATGATCAACAGTGAACCCTGAACCGTGTTTTGAATAGATTTTGTTAACAGAATAGTTTCTCAAGTGGATTTGCAGACGAACATTGTGTCTCGAGGATATATTTATACAGGAAAAGTTCATTGTAAAGGTCTGTGTTCAGAAAATGGGACTTTAATGACTGCAGTGGAAA
This sequence comes from Pangasius elongatus, assembly GCA_033441825.1. NCBI lineage: Eukaryota > Metazoa > Chordata > Actinopteri > Siluriformes > Pangasiidae > Pangasius > Pangasius elongatus. Next base: position 1,640,079 of record JAKKZN010000024.1, read on the forward strand.
AGCAGGAATTTGGTGCCAAAGGTAAAATCTGATGTTCTTTTTCCTCTTTGCCTGTCTGTGCAGTTAGACAGGTTTAAGGAGCCGCCAGCGTTCGGGCCGATGTGCGATCTGATCTGGGCGGATCCGGGCGAGGACTACGGCAGTGAAAAGACCTCTGAGCACTTTAACCACAACTCAGTGCGAGGCTGCTCGTACTTTTTCAGGTGAAGACAGTGTGGTGATGTATCGCATGTCATTTTGTGTATTTTTGTTATTTTTTACAAAAACAAAAGTAGATACTCATGCTTTAACGCTCTAAAACATAAATGTTGATATCAGTATATTCAGTTATATTTGGTCTATTTATTAGAGTCATAGTGTTTTTTCCCTCAACTTTCAACTGACAGAACACACTGGTCCATTCAGTTCAAGTGAACTGTCAGACAAGATAATAGCCATGAAACCTCAGTAATAAATATAACTATAGCTGCAAGCTGCGATTAAGGGGGCCAAGCACTTTCTGGCCCCAGCACTTAGCGACGAAGGACCATCAGCGCTTGTTCCCGAGAGCAAAACGTCAAGCTGTTGATGATTGCCTCAGTTCCTGGTTTCGGTTTATTTATTAATTTAAGGTCATGTTGCTGAACACACGCGACAAGATCGGTGTCAATATATAGAAGTGTTGCTTTGAGATAATCGGAAAAAAATTTAGGAGAAGAAGTGGAAAAAATAAAAGTTTTTATTAAATTTCAAAATGGCAGACTTCCTGTTCGTCAGCCATTTCGTTTGTGCTTTATAGATGAATCATCTATCATATTAAATTCTTAGAAACAAGGTTTGTCTCACGATACAGCCTTTGGGGAAACTCAAAGAACAGTTTTTAGAGAAAATTCTAAATTTCTGTTTGACAGATCACAAATTTGTTACGTCAACATCACTTGGCATGTTCCAGGGAATCACCTTTGGTGCTTGGCCCCCTGATAACTTTGATAACTTTGACTGTGTGCTTCCGTCACTGTAATTAAACAAATGGGGGACCCTATGGTTATGCTTCACGGACCCCACTTTTAGAAGCGCTGCTCTGTACGCGAGTCATGACTGTACTAATATACCAGCCATATTGAACCCAGCTCAAATCTCACCATTTGAAAGCAATTACGAGTGAGTCTAGAGATCGGTTTTGCGAAAGACGCCCTTCAGCCCATTAGACTGTGTCATTAAGTCCTCCTGAACCTCGAGTGGAAACCTCTGATTCGAGACTGGCTCCTGGAAACAAAGTGCTGACCTGTTTCCCACAGCTGGGGTGTGTGTGTGTGTGTGTGTACCACGCACCACTAACTAAATGCAGGTATTGTCTGAAGGTGTTTAACCAAAAATCCACAAAAAAATGCATACCCACATTAAAGGATTTTTCTGTCAAATTTTTTTGGCGTGAGAGACACATTTTTTGGAGATCTGAGGCATGCATAGTGCCAAACCATTTCAGATTAGTGTGAAGGATAGAAACGATCGTGTGATGTTTCTTCTCTCTCCCAGTTATCCTGCTGTCTGTGACTTTTTGGCAAACAACAACCTGCTGTCAGTGATAAGAGCACACGAAGCCCAGGACGCAGGGTAAGTGCCTGTTTTTTGGCCAAATGTGTGTTTTCAAGCTTTTGTGTCTCTCAATGTGTGTGTGTGTGTGTGTGTGTGTGTGTGTGTGTGTGTGTGTGTTGCACCCTGATGTCCTGGTTTGGTATTTGACTTGGTGCTACATTCTGTTTTAATCTATAACAGACCAAATTGGACACTCAGACAATTAGACGTAATTGACAGAACTGAGCTCATTTCTGTTGTGGAACATGTGTGGGTGTGCGTGTTTGTGTGTGTGTGTGTGTGTGTGTGTGTGTATGTGTGTGTGTGTGAATACGTGACTGTCGCAGCTCTAAAACAGCCCGTTTGTTTCCCTCTACAGGTACAGGATGTACAGGAAAAGCCAGACGACTGGCTTCCCCTCGTTAATCACCATTTTCTCTGCTCCTAATTACCTCGACGTGTACAACAACAAAGGTAAGCACAGGACGCTCACGGGCACTCGCACGCCTGTGCTAAACCTGGCTCGGGCTTGTTCAGCTGCTCATGCTCTCATGTTTTCTTGTTTACAGTGCCAGCTCTACTGAGTATATATTTTTTTATTATTATTTATTTTTTTTATTCTTTGCAACAAGGTTACATCATGTTCTGTTGTCAAGAAAAATATCCAAGAGGTAGAAATGAAGGAAACAAAAAAGAAAGTGTATTCCTACATAAATAAAATCAAGTTGAAAATGCCGTGTGCAGTTGAAACTGATGTTTAAACTCAAAATGACAGCGTCATTTAATTTCTCCCAACAAGATTTAAGTTAAAAAAAAAAAAAAGTTACATAAATATTTATGCAGTGAAAGTTACGTGTATTCAGAGTCAGGTTACGCACCTGGTTAAGCTGAATTTCTGATTATGCACGTAGTTCACTCCTTCGAGGTTGCCAGATTCTTCTTGAGTAGAAGCCTCAGAAACAGGGTTTTGCTGTAGCGTCTAGACCACCACCCTTAAACACAAGGACCTATCTTTAAGTCCCCAAGAAACAGGAATAGAAAATATGGACTGGAGAAGGGAATAGCATTCTTCTGCTTTGCTGTCAGATGTAGCATAAAAGCAAGGGGCATTAAAAATGAAAAATAGAACACTAATATGATGAGATATACACGAGAAGATGGCGAGCGTTGAAACAAATCTAACAGGACTCTAGTATGTTGCCGAAGTATCGCTGCATGAATAGTCCTGGTTGTAATTATCACATTAATCACAGCAACATTGGTTGAAATTAACAACATGGCTTCCATCCTCATTATTCATCAGATTATAGAATAGCACTTGATCCAGTGCATTTGGAATGTATGCATTTGCACTGTCCTCCAGGTGACTTTAAACTGACAATACTATTAATTAATGTGTCATATTTCTGTATTTAATATGTGTGTTTGTGACTGTATTTACAGCCCAAAATATTAATTGAAGCATGGGGTGTTGTGGTTACATTAAATAAACTGTCATATTTGTGGACTCCTGGTCCTCACTCAAGCCTCTTCATATTCTCTGAGGTTTCGGCTGCAAGATAATATGTAACACAAACGAACTCGTTTGTGAAGTAAGTGTGTTTTTGCTAACGGTTCACATTTACGATTTCTTTTTCTGCCAACTGACCCACATCGTCACCGTACCCCAACCCAGCTGCTGTCTTGAAGTACGAAAACAACGTCATGAACATCCGGCAGTTTAACTGCTCCCCCCATCCGTACTGGCTGCCCAACTTCATGGACGTGTTTACGTGGTCGCTGCCCTTCGTCGGCGAGAAAGGTATCAGCGCATTTCATCGTGCTTTCCCATTGGCTAGGGTCCCTGTGAATGAGCCGTTACTATAGAAACGAAAACGCATTACTGCAAGGGTGTTAATTATAAACATGTGATTTGAATTACAGCCGGAACTACTGTCAGAGCTGCTTTTATAAAAAAAAATTAATCAACACCGTCTGTCAGATTTGAGAACCTGGATGTCATTGAAACTTTATACGTGACGGCTGGTCTGTGTGTCCTTAGTGACTGAGATGCTGGTGAACGTGCTGAACATCTGCTCGGACGACGAGCTCATGTCCGAGGGAGACGACCTGTGTGAAGGTACCAGAGAAACATCTGTTTATGTACACTTGAATCTCTAGCCATTTTGTGGACTGTATTTTATTTATACATTCTTTAGGAAATTATTACGTGGGAAGCAGGTTGCTGACCTGGGATCAGTATTTGCTTTTATGTGAAAATATTATTGTGCCAATATGTGGTATCAGGAATCTTTTGAGGTCGACAAAATAGGGTTAACCCTTGTTAGGTTGCCTAGATAGGGAGCATTTTTGTGTCTGGAAGATTAAAAAAAGAATGGAACAACCAAACAACATTGATTCATCCTTAGTAACTGCCTGGTCAGGGTTGTTATGATTTAAATTAGGCTAATAGTTTGTTTCTGTTTTTTGGAAATGGAACCAAGTAAATTTGGTTAGGAAATATCGGGAGCAGATACAAACAAAAATTTAAAACCGAGTCCTGCGTGCATCTCCTAGTTAAGACCGATTATGAACTAGAGTAATGTAGCTGAGTCTGAGGAACTGTAAGAGCCAGAATTCACATGCCGTGCTGACACTGCTGGCATTTCTACATCTGGGGTTTGCTTCCATTGTTGTCCATTGTTTCCAGGGGAATAGTGTGTAAGGTTCCTGTTTAATAAAAATTAGATAAATAAAATAAATGAAACGGCAAAAAACTGCAGGTTTAGGCCACACCCACTTTGGCTTTAAATCTGAATACAGGTATGGATATAGATACAGCGCCATTGTGTTATACCCCTAGTTTGGACAATAATATCGTGTGTGTGTGTGTGTGTGTGTGTGTGTGTGTGTGTGTGTGTGTGTGTGTGAGTTCAGGTGGAGCACCAGCAGCTCGTAAGGAGGTGATCAGAAATAAAATCCGAGCCATCGGCAAGATGGCCAGAGTTTTCTCCGTGCTCAGGTTGGTTGCTAGTTTTCAAAATTTTTTTTTACATATAATGTGATTTAAAAAATAAATAAATAAAAAAAATCAATATTTTGGTGAAACCTTAATATTCAGCAGGTTTTTGCCAATAGAGGAAATTCATTTTCCACAATTACAAACCGGATCTTTTCACGAATTTAAATTCTCTTATAAGTAATTAAAATAAACAGTTAAAATAGGCTGCGGCTGCTCGTCCTCGTATCAGCCGAAACATCCTGTGTTTTTTTTTTGTTGTTGTTGTTTTTTTTCTTTTTTTTCTTTTTTCTCCCCACCCTCTATCTGCTTCCTGAGGTTTTTCCTTGCTGCGTTTGCGATTTTGAACACCGTCTCGCGTCTGGACATCGTTCCCTCTCACTCCGCCGTCCGGGAGGGAGGCCTCATTACCAAAATGGGACACGGAGTTGAAAATAGATTTTACTGTTTATAAAAGAAGAGAGGAGCTCACTGCACACAATGGACTTTTGTCTGAAAGTGCACACGCACACACACACGCACACACACACACACACACACACACACACACACACGCGCGCTTGTCCATTAGGAATAATGAGGCAGCATCGGTGAGTCATGAGTGAAAGTAGCTGTATAATTAATTGCATTAGGCATCGCTGCAGCGAGAGGAGGGTGGAGAGGAGGGAGGAGAGGAGAGCATAGGAGTGGAGAGGAGAGGAGTGGAGAGGAGAGGAGAGGATGGAGAGCAGAGGAGAGGAGAGGAGCGCCGGGCGTGTTACGAAATCTTTTGTCTCATTTCCCGATAACGATATTAAGGATGTTCAAATTACCATTTAGCCCTCCCTTTTACTCCCGTCATGCTAATTGATTCTGTTGGATTCTGTGAATGTAGTGCTAATGAGGCTTGTGTGTGTGTGTGTGTGTGTGTGTGTGTGTGTGTGATCTCTCAGAGAGGAAAGCGAGAGCGTTCTGACCCTTAAAGGACTGACCCCGACCGGGACGCTACCTCTGGGAGTGCTGTCTGGAGGCAAACAGACTTTACAGAATGGTAAGTGTGTGTGTGTGTGTGTGTGTGTGTGTGTGTGTGTGTCTGTGTGTGTGCATATGTGTTTAGTGTTCATTAGTCACACATCCGGCTCCAGAACTCATTTAAACTTCACACAAGTATCTGGTCTCGGATTCATTTNTCGTATTTACTGTCGTTATGTTTTCTTCTACTTTCAGTAACGTTATAATGTCAGTAAATTTAAATTTAAAAATCATTTAAAGTATATTATATGGTGCTGTAGTATTTTTATTTGTTTATGCTGTTTATGCTTTTTATATTTATTTTATTTTTATTATTATTAAATATATATATATATATATATATATATAATGTTTTTTTTTTTAAATAAGTACCTTAGCGTAAGTAATTCAAAAATAGTGAATTTTCATGTACTTTAGGATAATATCTAACAATATTTTTATTTTCGGATTTTTTTTTAATTATTATTATATTATATTTTGTATATAAAAGTTTTATGATTGAAGAATTAGTAATTCGTGAGAACCCTAGTTTAAATTAACCTTAAATCACATTAAAAGTGTTTTTATTTTAATACAAGTACAGGAGAATGTGTAGCTCATATTAGGAAGAATATTCTTATGAAGACTTTGTGTGTGTTGTTCAGCACAGTGTGTGTGGATTTAAACACAGAAGTGTGTTTCGAGTTTTGATCTCCGATCTTCACACTCGACTTTTCAGACAGCGCTATAATTCCTGCGTCCACTAGAGGGCAGGTCAGAGCCGCGGCATTTCAGGTCATCAGNTCTGGGTCTGGGTCTGGGTCTGGGTTTGGGTTTGGTTCTGGGCCGCGTGCCGAGTCTCACACACCCGGACGCCTTTTCCACACTTTTCATCATCATCATCTCAGAACTGCTCTTGACCTTAAACGTCAAACTTATTTTCATTTTAAATTCAAGGAATAACTTTTAGAGAGAAAGTTGAAGTGTTTCTACATAAAAATGGCTGAAGTATCTGTGGGGATTTTTTATTTATTTTTTATTTATTTATTTAAAAAAAAAAAAAACACTGAGGTAAAGAGAAACTATTTCTCATCGTTTCCTGTACACGTGACCGAACTTTTATTAGTATATTATTAATTTTTTTGTTGTTAAATCAGGACTATTAATAAGCAAAATATTTTTTATTTTTGCTTTTTTTAAAAAAAAAAAAAAAAAAAAGAAAATACTGTGGTAAAGAAAAGCTACAAAATAAACTATTTACTTTCCTTTTTTCACAACGTCCTCCACACGACGGTGGTTTTGTTTTGTTTTGTTTTTTTTTTTTTTTTTTTTGTGTGCTTATTTTTAATCGTGTTGTTAAAATTTCTAACAAAAACCGTTTATATGACCAAAATATGTCTTCGATGTTTGTGGGGGGTTTAAAACTACAAAAGAAAGTCATTTGTTTTGTTTTTTGTTTCTTTCTTAACGTCCTGCACACGCAGCGTTTATTGGTAATTGTGTTTTTTTTTTGTTTGTTTTTGTTTTTTTTTTCCTCTCTCCGTTTTCTGTTTTGTTTAGTTTAGTCGAATTTCAAACCAGCGCCGTTTATAGAGAACTCGGGAGAGTCTGTACTCGTTGAGCAGCGGAGTGTGTCATGTCTCCGCGCTTGCTTAAAATAGTTTGAGCGTCGTTATTTTGCTCTTGTTCATTAATCAGTGTGAAACCTGACACACACTTTTGGCTTTTTCACAACAGCCAGCTTCTGTTGCAATAACCTCACGATTCCTGTGTGTTGATCTTCTGCCTTCTGCGCAGAAAGATTCAGCAATGCGTCCTCTAATTCTGAAGCAATTCGCCACCTGACGCAAGGGGGGAAAGAGACAGACGGAGACTCGTACGTTTTTTTTCAGTAGCCTGATTCCCCAAAGTCCATCTCTTTGTCTTTTCCTGTTACAGATTACAGAATCATTCTTTCCTTTTGTACGATTTGTTTTTCACGTGTAAACATGACACTGTTAAACATAATAAACGTGCGTAGGATCAGTGAATTTATCCATGAGGTCAAGCTGACATTGGTGCTAATTTTTATTCATTTATATTCTAGAAATATCTTTTTTTTTTTTTTTTTTTTTTACTTGAAGGATTATGAATCAACTGTAACGAGAGTTTTTAACTGACTTTTGAAAAGGGGGTGTGGTCAAAGAAAAAGAGCCAGGTTTTAAAAAAACAAAACAAAAAAACACACCTGTGTAAATGAATGAGATAAAGTGATGAGTCATCCTACACCTTTACACGTCTGCTTAGCTGCTCTATATTTCTGGAAACCATTTCTTTTCTTTTCTTTTCTTTTTTTCCCCCACCCGATGTAAATAATTCACTTTGGCTTGCGCCGAGATCTAACCTCACCGACTCGCTCTTTCTCCTCTCCGCTCTGGGCTTCTCGCGAACGCAGCCACGCTGTTGGCGAAGGAGGGCAAAGGTAATCTCGCCATCCGCCGATTCGTCTGTGGTGTTTCTTGTCCCAGTGTGTTGTGCTGTTTTTTTTGTTGTTGTTGTTGTTGTTGCTTTTCCTTGTGCTGTGTGTGAGATCGTGCTGATTTGCTGAAAACAACAACCAAAAAACACACCTGGCTAGATTTAGTAGTCAGTACTCCGCCCTCTTCTCATTAATTAATTAACCAGTGTGCGATGTTGAATTTACAAAAAAAAAAGTTGTAAAAGTTTCATTTCAGTACTGTTCATTACTCCACCACATCTACACAATACCTTGTATTAGTATTCCCCCTGCTTGAACTGGAATTGTCATGAATCTACACAAATCCGACCCATAATACTGAACTAATAATAATAATAATAATAATAATAATAATAATAATAAAAGTTGATTTGTGATTGCATAAGTAGGAATTGGATTTATAGGACCAGTGTATTTAATCAAATATACTATATGACTCTCCAATAAACACATCATGACTCTTTGTTAGCTTTGCTAACTCGCTAGTGTAATAAAGTAGTAAAGTGCCACCTGAATAATTAGCCGTTGAAAGTCTACAGTAATACTGACTCGCTTGCTTGGGTTTGTGGACACCTGTGGACCATCATATCCCTGTGTGGTTCTTCCCCAAACTGTAGCCACAAAGTTGAAAAAACACAGTTGTCTAGAATGTCTTTGTATGTATGGGGTACCGTTAAGATTTCCCTTCACTGGAACTGTGGAGCCTAACCCAACCACGTTCCAGCATGACGACGCCCCTGTGCACAGAGCGAGCTCCATGAAGACATGGTGTGTGAAGGTTGGAGTGGAAGAACNGCACAGAGCCCTGACCTCAACCCCACTGAACACCTTTGGGATGAACTGGAACACCGACTGAACCCCAGACCTCCTCAGTGCCTGATCTCACTAATGCTCTTGTAGCTGAATGAACACAAATCCCCACAGCCTCAATCCAAAATCTAGTGGAAAGACTTCGCAGAAGAGTGGAGCTCATTATAGCAGGAAAGGGGGAATAAATCTGGAATGTGACGTTCAACAAGCTCACATAGGTGTGATGGTCATGTGTCCCAATACTTTTGGATATATAGTGTACATCACGTATGATTCTCAAAGAAATTTCTATAATACGTGATACACATCACAATATTTAAGTTTGCAAAGAAACTTCTAGCAAAAAAAAGTAGTAGAAAAACCATTATTGCATTTCAACCAAAATAAACTGTTTAACACTAACAAGGAGGACAAACAAACAAAAACAATCAGTACAAATGTTTATCATTTTGCAATTTCTACATTGGAAGAAACTTTCAGAAAAAAAAACAGAAGTAGAAAATTTACAAAGATAGATGATTTAACACTGGAAAATTAATTGAAAGATGAAAGCGATCTCTAATACACTACGATATCGAATATTCTCAAAGACATTTCTACGATACACAGTATGTATCACAATGCAAAGAAACTTCTAGGGGGACAGTAGTAGAAAAACTAAGTTTGTTGATCCTTTTGTTTAATGTCAATAAAAATAAATTATCTCTAAAATGAGAAAAAAGGGGGAAAAGTTCTGTATGAATAAGTTTCATGGCACAAAAACGAACGATTCTCAAAGACGTTTCTACGATACGCGATACAGTACGTCATAACGTGTAGGTTTGCTACAAAACTTCTAGCAAAACAGTAGAAGAAAAACAAAAATAACAAAACGTTTGCAAAAATAAAGTATAGAACACTAAAAAGGAAAAGTATATAAAACAATAGACATTTTACAAGTTTAAAGAAATGTAAAAATTTCAAAAATATATACATTACGATTCTCAAAGCTTCCAGCGTGATGGTAGTAAAACATTACTCTGGTTTATTTTCGACAATTGTAAGTTGTTTCAGTGAAAAGCAGGAATTTTAAAAAAAATTCTGTAAAAATTTTACAATTTTTTAAAGATTTTAACGATTCACCGATTCACCGAGCTCTGTCGTGATATGAAGGTTTGCCAGGAAAGTTCCGGCAAAACAGTAGTAGAAAAGGTGTTTATTTAATACTTGTAATTAAAGTCAACAAAATTAAATTATTTAGCACTAAAAATGAGGAATCAGTTAAAATCAGTTTAAAAAATTTTTTAGAAAATTAAGGTTTTAAAATTTTAAAGATTCAATGCAGCATTTAACGTTTAAAGCAGCTGCTATGGATTAGTTTGTAATTTAAAATTTAAAAATAAATAACTAAAAATCAGTTATCAGTGTATATGTGTGATATCTCAGAAAAAGGGTATTGCGATATCACAATATTAACCTGATGATATAACATTAGCTATGCCCTCTTTCTCCGTTCATCTTCCCCCAGTTTTGCTAATAAAGTCATTAGTGAAGAAATTTGGGATTTAACGTGCAGGAAATGGCGAGAGAGTGGGGTTTGTTTGGCAGTCCTTCACTTCCTCTTCAGAA
>JAKKZN010000024.1:1660883-1671723 GCA_033441825.1 Pangasius elongatus
AACCTGAATCCATTGCAGTAAATGTATTTCTGACGTCTCAGCCTTTTATGGCAAGTGCGTCAGCTCATGTGAAACAGACGAAATCTGTGACTCACAGCATTAACAAAGTTGACGATCTCAAAGATCCTCTTTCTCACTTTGTCGACATCACTGTCCATCTTCTTGTACTGCGGAGCATAAATCAGCCGTATGGTTAGTCATGTCTATGCAGAGATTAATAACACCGCAATGAGCTTGAATAGGCACGATTTTGTGATCACGGGTATGCTTAGACGTCATCTGAGGTTACTACTGTAATAAGTCTGGTTTAAAAAAGAAGAACTCTGTGACCTTTGCACTAAACTTAAAAACTTTTGGATTAATCAGCGTGCAACAAAGCAGGACTCATGTTTCCGCCACTTACGTACCATTCTGTTGTCCGCCACAAGGATGATTTCATTGTACTTTTGTTGCTGGAACATTGTTGGCCCCTAACCAAGAGGAAAAACAAAAAGCAGAACAGTCATTCCTGAGCTGGTGAATTTGTGTTATATTTTCCGCTACATTAGATCAGAGCCTAAAGGGGCGGAACTTCAGCTAAACATGAACTTTTCAGTCGTCCTGTTCACTTTTTTTAAAACTGTTCACTAACTGAATTTTTCTGAAAGTTTTCACCACTCATGTGAAGGGCTTCATTGTTTATTCATACGATCATCTTCCGAAAGCTTTCCGTAAGCACTAATCCACCTACCGGCATGTTTATGGGAGGTGAGAGGAAACCAGAGAAGCTGGACACACAGTGAAACTCCACACAGACAGCAACCCGAGCTCAGGATCACGCCAGGGACCTGGAGCTGTGAGACAGCATCGCTACCTGCTGCACCAGCATGACACCATTTTGATAACAAAACAATTTTTTAAAAAAAAAATTTCCTGGGAGTGTACTCAAGCCTGTTACTGCATGTTATGTATGAAACTGACGTGCAAGCCTAAATGCACTTCTTCTCCACATGCTACATTCACATTAGCAAGAGACAAGTCACTTAGAGTTTGTCCGGCAGAGTAGCAAGCTAACTACAAGCTACAAGCTACATAATCACACCAGAAGCACCAGGGCTCTGTGCTACTTCCTTCCAAGCTCTGTGATGGCTTTATCTGTCTCTGTCACATTTAAAGGCGAGGTTGTATCTGACAGGACCATGGTTAAAAGTTTTGTATGTCAAACTAAATGGGAACTAATTGCCAGTGCACACAAAATCTGTGAATGGGGAACTGAAGAAATGTCAGACCACACGTGTCATAGGTTTGGTCTGAGGCAGTCGTTTGGATTGGTTGCTAGTGCGAACATAGCATCATATATACTCGCTCGAAATGGAAAGATCATGACTACAAGTATAATCATACGAGACAATTTGAGGACCGTGGTAAAGATCTATTATGCTCTATCAGTGGTGATGCTTTCGTTACGCAGATCTGGCAACCCTGTTCATAGCACATAGCATGTTTCCGCACATCTAGCACAGAAATTTAACTCGTGCAACAGGACGGGTGTGACATTTTCCAAAATTTATCAAATTAGATATTATTGATAGAAATATTAATGCCTTCCGCACTGTTTATTTGTTCTAACACGAGAGTCTTTATTTGATAATATCTTTGTCCATTGTTACTGAACTTCCTCTATAGCCCCGAGTTTTTTGTCGAGTCCGCGGTCGAGCATTTCCGCCACTTTCCATCAGCTTTTCTTCAACGTGGTAGCCAGCTCCAGGTCCAGTTTGTGTACTGAGCTACGCACGCACTCTGAGGCTCCATCGCTGCACCTCCTGGACCTTAGACCTGTAAACCTTGATTTTCAAGATTGTTCTAATTCTCCATTGATACCTACTGAAGCCCTTTGAATGAGTTGTGAAACCGTTTCAGTTGCACTTATTTACTGCCAGTAAACAAACATTTAAAGTACATTTCAGGAACTACGAAGGAACCGAGAGCTGATCCGACTTACGGAAGAGCGTGATCTGGACTTGCTGGTGTAAGGGGGAACATCAGCAGGCTCCCAGGTGGTATTTGTGACACCACACACCACTGGAGTGTCGGTCACTTCCTCATACTTGAGCACTGCATGATCGCTGTTGCCGTCCTCGGACAAGGGCTCGATAAGATACCTCTGCTCTGCCGTTTGGAAGTAACCTCTGAAAAGCAGTATACAGAGCATTAGCACTTTTCGTGAAAAGGCACAATGGCAAAATCTGAAAAATTCATTTGCAATTTTTTTTCTTTCTGTAAATGAGACGTACCGTAACCCGTCACACGTGCTCACGCTAACCATCGAGTTGCTGTCGTTCATGATCTTCCCATGATAGTAGCAGAGATCCTGGAAATGGCAAAAAAAAAAACAAAAGGCAGAGCAAAAGTTTTTCAGACGATGCTATTATTTGGATACGTACAGTATGTGCTCATTTTACAGGGCATAACCAAGGAATAAGAAGCGTCTAGGATCTGAGATAAATATGAAGATCAAGCAAAGAGCCATGCTGCAGTTCACCTACCAACTCACGGGGTTTGGTTGTCACAGGAGTCCCGTCGTCTGTGTAATACGTTTCTGTGTAGTCTTCAGTTAAAAAGCCACTGCAGAACCCAACACAAATAATAATAATAATAATAATAATAATAATAATGTAATTTATACAGCACTTGGGACTTCACAAACAAGCATAAATAATATGTATAAGGATAAAAGAACCCCAAAATAAAATAATAAGAATGTAAAAAAAAACAAGCAATAATAATGAAGAGAACTGTTTTAAAAATGTTAGCATAATTAATATATATAAAGATTAATCTACTAATAAAACAGCCCACATTTAATAAAACAATCTACAGGTATTGACAAATCAGCTAGGTCTTTAATCTGGATGTAAAAACATTTACAGAACCAGTGTGAGCCATGTCCTCAGGAACACTTGCCAAGAGTTTAGAAGCAAAATTAGAAAAATATCTGATCTGAATCAACAATAAACCTGCCTGAGCTGAACAAAGTGCTCGAGATGGGTTCTACCGGTTCAGGAGGTAAGATATGCTAGAGCGAAAGCATTTCCAGCTTAGCAAAACTTTGTGATCGACACCTGGAGACAGCCGATGTAAATTAAAAAAAAAAAAAGAGTGATATGATCTCGTTCTTTTCCTGCTCAGGATGTGGGCTGCAGCAGTCTGAATGACCTAAAGCTTATTTCAAGAGACAGTCATGAAACCATTTAGTTTTATTTTGTTGTTGCTTTTATCCAAAGCTAAAACGATTAAAGGAACAAGCAAAGATATCAATGTTAATAAAAGACATTTAGCTGGAAACTACACTTTTCTGCTTTGCTAGCTGAAGCAGTAGTCAGCGTGAGTAAATTTCACATTTCAAAATTTTCACAGGATATTAAAAGAATTAATACAGGATGTAAAACGTGTATTTGCTCCTGGGAACAGCTATGTTGCTAAACTTCGGCTTTGTGAGCCAATAGAAAATGGGAAGGCGGGACTGTGGTCTCTTTAGTCACTAAAAAAATATTACATAGAGTTTCACTGTTTAGCGAGCCAAGCTAAGCTCAGTTTTGAGCTTATGCTTCAACTCTTGACTTGCTTTCTAGCCCACAAACCGACTTTTATCAAGGTGGTATGAAACAATGACAGCTCCTGGACAAACGACTGCCTTGGTTTTACCACAACTTTGAATGACTCAAATTGCAACATACTTGGTTTCAGAGAAAGAGAGAGAAATATCAAGCTTACTTATTTCTCTCTAGATGCATTTCGATTGGTTTTCCACCCAGAGTCATGGCATATTTCACCGTTGCAGGTCTGGTGGGCTGGAAATGAGATTCGAAAAAACTCAGTTGACTAAATAATTGTGGAAAAGTTGAGCTACATGCACGCGGCCGTCTGTAGGAAGCAGTGATTTAAAGGACAAATCTGATCCTTACCTCTAAATCTCTCTTATGAAGGTCATGCAGTCGGATTGGCTGAACCACCTCATAGACCTTCACTCCGTTTAGTGTAAAACAACCTGGGATGGAAAAGAAAAAAATACTACAATTAAGTGTGTGTGTGTGTGAGAGAGAGAGAGAGAGAGAGATACAAAGAGACTTGATAAAAATAGACTAATTTAATGTCATTTGCTTAGATGAATATGTTTTGATTGCATAATTTTTTGACTCGTGTGTGGAACTTGATACGTTATTTTTGACGACATTTTGTGCTTCAATTTTGTATGAATTTTTGGAATGTTTCTCAGTGACTCATTTTTTTGTGTGTGAAAATACTACCAAATGCCTCACTTTGTGGGAATGTTACTGCACCTTTTTGTGTGTGGGAATATTGGCTGGTGCCTCATTTTTTTTGTGGGAATGTTACACAGTGCCTCATTATTTGTGAGAATGTTTTTCAATGACTCATTTTTTGTGAAAATATTACTTAATGCATCATTTTGTAGGAATGTTACACAATGCCTCATTTTTTTGTGAGAATGCTACACAGTACCTCATTTTTTGTGGGAATGTTACATAGTGCCTCATTTTTTGTGGGAATGTTACACAGTGTCTCATTTTTTGTGGGAATGCTACACAGTGTCTCATTTTTTGTGGGAATGCTACACAGTGCCTCATTTTTTGTGGGAATGCTACACAGTGCCTCATTTTTTTGTGGGAATGCTACACAGTGTCTCATTTTTTGTGGGAATGCTACACAGTGCCTCATATTTTTGTGGGAATGCTACACAGTGTCTCATTTTTTGTGGGAATGCTACACAGTGCCTCATATTTTTGTGGGAATGCTACATAGTGCCTTATATTTTTGTGGGAATGCTACACAGTGCCTCATTTTTTGGGGGAGTTTTACATAGTGCCTCATTTTTTTGTGGGAATGTTACCTTAGTATTCATTTTTAAACTTTATTATTTATTGTTAAAGCATTGTTTTTGCCACAATATAAATTTATTGTAACCGATGTGATGAGAGCGGAATATTAACCTTTCTGTATTGCTTCACACTTTTCCGGAGCTAGCCTGTGGTTGCTCGTGTATAGTGTTTCTGCCTTGTCAGGAATTAATGAGATGATGAGAATGTTTAACTTTCTGTTTCTGAAATTAAGAAATCAAGGCCTTTGGCTCCAGTGTTTATTTAGCTAGTTAATACTTAGCAGCGTTTTATCATTGCTGAGGGATCAGCTGGGACACTTCTGGCATTTTGGCTCGGATTAATTCTTACTCACATGAACATAGGTATTTCCTCCATGCTAAGTTAATAATGGCATTAATAGCTCAGTGATTAACCCTTAACTGCATGTTTTTATACCACAGCGCTGTTGAGTCGTTGATTCTGATTGGCCAGAAGGAAGGAAGAAAAAAACTGTGTATAATCTGTGATGTTTTGGAAAGTGCATTTTGGAGTTGTCATGTGTCGGTGAAAAAGTACAAGTAAAAAAGTGTCCATTTTGAGTTCAGCTTGGCTGATGACCTACAATGATATTTCAGTACTTGTCCTTTCTATTCATGTGTCCTGAAGAACTTCAAGAACTGCCTTAAGAAAAACAGGAACAAGTAAATGCAGTAAGTAGCTAGACGTGGTTGGTTCATCTGACCTGTGGTTATGCGGGAATGGATCTAAAAGGGAACCGTGTTCTTACACACAAGCTTTCAGAATCATGTGATGGACCAAATGAACCTAAAGGACAATGGGCTTCATAGCGCTACCTCAGAACCAGAGCATCTGAATCCTGCATGGAGGACAAAACGATCGATTTAACGTTGTTATGGTTCTCCTGATGGTTCCGTGATCTGTTTATACTCAGTAATTATGACGATTATGATTCTTACGTGACAAACCAAGACCACTAGAGATCTTTAGCATGAACAGGTGATGATGTGCAATGCATTTCATCCATCCGTATTTTAAATAAGGCTACTAGTTTGATCATCAGGCTCACATTTGCAGTTAAATACATATCACACTTTATCCAAATAAACCACAAAGCTTGTGTATATTTTGTCCTTTAACTGTCACGTAAATAAGACTAAGGCTTATTATTACAAGGTGACAATGAAAAGACTGACACGCCCTTCTACCTGTAGTCACACCATAATGAATCAGAGAGATAGGATCAGCAGGAAAACGCTACTTACATCCTTTATGTTCTGTCTGGTTAAAAAAAATAGCCAGAATCATTTTTTTTTACAAAGTGGAAAAATACCACGCAGATGTCTGGTATTTATAAATACTTTCCTTTTTAAAATAGTTATGTTATGTTATATACTAGACGTGTATTGTCTTGCCTCTGTCTGTATTTTGGCTAGGAAAAAAGTTCGAAAACATCACAGGTAGATACAAACAAAGTTAAGAACTGTGTGAGGCAGATTTAAAAAAAAAAAAACACATGGTTTATAAGGTTATTATAAGTTTGAGGAACTGTCACAAAATCATGCTGACATTTGTACATTTGGGCAATGTGGTAATATGGATCATACTAAAAAAAACATTAAAACAAACCAAACCCATAAAAAAAAGGCTTCTGGTTTATGCCCATGTTAGGTTAAAATTTATATATATAAATATATCGAGCACTAAAACACATACACGTACATTATAATACATGCCTATGACACTATTACGTAACATAACAAAACTTAAAAAGAAAAGTACGACATTCCATATTTTTTTTTTTTACCTATTTATCCCGAGCAGAACATAAGGCTGTAAGGAATGTTTTCCTGCTGATCCTATCTCTCGAACTCATTGTGGTGTGACTGCAGGTATAAGGGTGTGTCATTGTTATTTTTTAACTTGTCAACTGGTAATAGTAAAAAAAAAAAAATCACCTTATTTACATAACAGTTACAGGACAAATTGTACATAAGCTTTGGGGTTAATTTGGATAAAGTGTAACAGCTTTGTAACTACAACGGTGAGATTTATGATCAGTGGATGTGGAGGAGTTTACAGCACTTATCACCTGAACACGAGCACGCTGCACTTGTGCCTAAAACAACACACATGGCATGTAGCAGCTTTTACACAGCAGACATTACACGTGAATGCTTAAGTCTTCAGGAGAAGCACAAATTATTACTGTCTTAGTGATTATCGTGATAAAAGCCACATTAGTGCATGAAAGTCGTAATATTTCTACCTGACCATATTTGAACAAACATCACTTACTTTATAACTTATTAAAAAGTAAAAGAATTAAGTAATTCGAATCAGTATTAATTCATCCAGACAATGGATTCTGTCACAGCCCCATAAATAAACGAGTTGAGAAGCAGCAGCTCCTGTGTAGTAATGGTCAGAGGTAAATTAATCACCCATTGTGTGAAGCCTTAAGCCGGTATCCAGTGTCTTACCTGATGGGACAGATGTCACAGAGAGGACGAGGACCCATGCTAGAAAGCAGGTGGTTGCCATTGTCAAGCTGTAGACACCTACTGAAAGGCGAGAGCTGCCTGAACTCGGCCTTATGGATCACCTGGGCTGAGTCCGTCCAGCTTCGCCTCCCCCAACTCGAGCACTCAGCCTTTAAGGAAGTGAGGAAGAGAGTTTCGACTGTGTTCAAGCACGCCTCAGAGGCGGTGAGAAGTGCAGGCATGCTGTGACGAAGTGCACCACGAGAGCTGCCGTGTTCAGTGTAAACACAAACGCCACTCCTTCGTGCCATGATTGCGTTACAATACAAGCCAGCCCTCCCTGGTCTACAAGGTCAAACCTGTTTTTTGATCTTCCTGTCATATTTCATGTTGAAAAGTTGAGCTTTGAGATGAATGGTTCTGCAACTTAGGGAAGTAGGTAGAATGTGCAGATTCCTGTACACTTATCTCCTTAACTCCTAAACCCCCAGACCAGACTTGTATTCCTCACACTTACCTTTTACATTATTCATAAATATAACAATTCATAATGATGTTTATCTCACAGCGCTGTTGAATTCTCAGATCTGATTGGTCAGAAGGTGTTGATTCGTTTTCTATAACAGCAGCTCTGACAGGTCGCATCCATGGTATATTCCCACCTCATGGAACGTCTTCCCGGGATAGGCTCTGGATCCACCGCGACTCTCATCAGGATAAGGCAGTTACTGAAAGGAAGTGAGCGAGTGAGCAGCTATGACCGGTTCATATTAATGCACTTGTTCTAATTCTAATACATTATCATTTATATGGTAACAGCTTACATGGGGACTTGTATGGCAGACGCTCCACTTAAACGAAAACGTATAATACTTGATTTGGAAGGAGTCTCCAGTTTCAGTGCTGAGGTAAATCTGTAACTTCAAGTTTTCTGATTCCACAACATTAAATGTAACTATAAAATGATAAAACGTACAATGAGTTGTTCTTTAATTCATGCAATATTGTTATTATTTGCACATTGCTGTGGTTTAAGAGGAATAAACCACTTCAGGATGTGCATTAAATATTCAATGTTGGGGTGGAAACAGCGTTCCTTGCATACACGTTAAAGAACCCTATAGGATAATAATTGTATAATAAGCCAGGAGTTTAAAGTGTTAAAGCCTGTATAGATCATTATCTCGTAGTCATTTAGCGATTTGTCCGTATCTTCCAAGTCATAACAGCGTTATCTTACCTTTGTGCTGAGATTCTTTCAGCCATCTTCAGGCAGTTAGGATAGCAGACTGTGTCTCGGCACTTGTACTGCTGACTCTTCACTTTCTGCACCGTGCATCACCAGATTGATTCAGTCGTGCAGGTTAAAATAGGAAATATTTTTTTTCTGTTTCTCTGGCTCTTTAGATCTTTAGTTAGTCCAAAGGCAGATTAAACTGTGAAAATTGGCAGGAGTGAGTTAATAAACTCTTGCCCTTTTGGACTCTTCTGCAAATGTAAAGAACCATAAAAAAGGAAGCTTTTGTGCCGTCTCTTGCACCGTCATGTGCGAAGTGTGTGTGTGCTGCAGAAATAGAGCAAGCACATTTTGTGTCTATTAATATTATATTCGCAATAAGCAATTTTTTTTAGAAATGCAATGTAGACTGTTCACAGAAAGTTTGGGGCTAAGCAGCATATCAGACAAAGATTAGACTATACTCCTTCATGCTCTTACTGTAGGCTTATGCCAGTGAAAGCTCTCTTCAGTTCATACTGAAGCGTCCTTTAACCATTCCTGCATTAATTAAAGTGCATTTTGCAGTTGTCATTTTGGTGAAAGGTCTGTTTATGGTCAAGCCTTAACTCTTTTTTTGTCTAAATTAGTCCTTATTTTGGGGGGAATTCTTAAAATCCACTGGAGCACCAGTGGCAAAATAGCTCCAAAGCATTAATGATCCATCACTGGCTTTGGATGCATGTACAGGGGTTTATTAAAAAACATACGTACGTAAATAAATAAGTCTATGTCTAATAAAAATCCAAGTCTAATAATGAGACCCTTGTACTCTCTTCTCGTTTGGGCCCCACGTTTATGTTTATAATCGAAAGCCATTCTGATACTTTTTGTGAAGTTTGCTGTCAGCCGCTGCACTGTTAGAAATGAATAAGAAAAGATAAGTGCTAGGTTCTATTCGGGTCGTTGGCTTTGGTGCATTGTGGTACTTCCGCCCCTGTTTCACAGAACAATCGTCTGCTGAACAGAATTACAATGTCTCGATCTTCAAGAAGGAAACAAGCAATACTGCCTATAATGTTGCTAAAAAAAATAATAAAGGGCAACACTTTAAGGTCTAATTTAAGGTCTGGTAGTGAATTATTATTATTATTATTATTATTATTATTATTATTATATAAGTAATACTTAATTTCCTGATTTAAGGTGCATGTTTGTTAATACTGTATATAAGCAAACACTATTAGACACATTAATGAAGCGGTAGAAGCAATTATTTAGAAGTTGGCAGGGGTGCTGAACTCCAGTCCTGGGGTCTTCTTCTTCTTCTGCTCCTAACACATTTGTGTTTGGAGTGCTTACAGCAGAGGACGCTTAAAAATGTGCAGGACAAAAATGTGCTCTAACACTGGGGAGGTAACACAGGTCTAAAATGTCATTTATTAATAAATAAAATAAATCATAACCTTGACCCAAGAGAATTAAATGACGGAATATGAATATGATGAAGCAGAGATAGTGTTACCACCTCAAAGTTGATTATTTTTGGAAAAACAAAACGTCCCAATTTGCTAATGATTACATTTTCTTTTTTTATTTATTAAAAAAAATTATACCCATTTTTAGTTACAGTTAAAGTTGTTGGACATCTGTGTAACAATATCACTTATGTTATAGCAGCTATAAACTGTTGATTAACTTTCTCTAGGTGCAGCCTCAATTCACAGATTTATGACATTATATGTTACTATAAATGGATAATAAGTACATAATTAAAAAAAAAACTTTTCGTTGTTGGCAAACTGATGTAATATAAGCAGAATAAAACACTTCAGGCTGTGCTGTTATAGGAAAATAATCAACATCGGGATGTTTTATTCCTTACTCAGCTCCTGCCCAGACAAGAGCTGTATTAAGGATGAAAAACGAGTAACAGGAGAAGGTATATTGACATAACTGATGACACACTCATCAGTCACAGTGATACATTTCCTCTGTGATCCAACATGAGTATAACCAAGCCACAGGGAATGTTTGCTATGTGTAAATACTGCATATGTGCCTCCTGTCTGAGGTAGCATAACAGTATTAGTCATCTATTATTAGTGAGTGAAACAAGGACTGTTGATTTCTTCAAGATAATTCCTGAAACACACCACTGTTCAGAAATGCCATTTTGTGTCTAGCCCGTTGGCCAGTCATGTATAAACCTAGCTTAGCTTATGTTCAAATTTATTCGAAAAGCATTTTAAACAATAACCATTAAA
>JAKKZN010000024.1:1676913-1694431 GCA_033441825.1 Pangasius elongatus
GTTATGATCCACCAGCACGAAATGCGAATACTTGGAATGTTTCCCCCGGTCTTAAGATTTTGTTCAGGAGTGTATATCATCCCTTCCACAAAGCCAGCAAAGCCAGTTATGCTCTCTAGGACTCATGCTTTTCTGTTGCACCACCCTGGAGCCCAAACCTGCGTAACAGTTCAAGTGACTTAAGATGTGTGAATGATTACAAACCTGACCATTCTGAGTCCAAGACCATTCTGAGTGAGGCTTGGACTAAAGTGTTTTCAGGAGAAGGGAAGTGGGCCAACAGAGACTACCTTTGTTTCAGAAAATCAAAGAACATCCCTTGTGGCAAATTCAGCTATCTAAATATCAAGTCTTTTGTGTTTATAACCAGCCATGGTTCTGCAGATCTACAATTTTGCACAGCTGATCCAGTGGTTTGAGGTCTTTGCAGCAAGGAACAATGGATATATAACAAGTCTTCATACCTCTGTTAAAATGGCAGGTGTTTGTGATGTAAAAAATTGGAGATAAATTATGTCAGAACTTTTTCCACCCTCACTGTGAAATTACAATGTATAAAAATTAAGTGAAAAACAATCTGAAACATTTTAGGGAAAAATAGGGAAAATAAAAATGTTACAATAACCTGATTGCATATGTGTGCACACCCTTTTATAATTGGGGATGTGGCTGTGTTCAATCATCTGTCTGTCAATCACTGACTGCCATCAATAAAATTATTCTGATTAACCCCAAATAAAGACCAGCTGTTTCTGTAGGATTTTCTTTACATGTTCTTGGTTTCATCTGACTGTTGAAGCCATGGTCTGCAAAGAGCTGACAAAGCCTGGACAGGGTACTACTGTCACAAGGAACTGACCAGGAGAGGGGTAAAAAAAAAATTCCATAACATTAGATGTACCATGGCCATCTTCACCAAGTGGAGAAAATGGAGCACCACAGTGACATCACCAAGAATGGGACATCCCTCCAAAATTTACAAAAGGACAAGACAAAATCTTACCAGGGAGGCTACCAAGGGTGCCTAGACGGAAGCCCAACTAAATCACCCCAATCCATGTGGCAAATTGTGTAACAGTCTGACGAGAACAATTCCAAAAGATATATTAATTCCATAATTCCAAAAGGTATGTTTGGCGTGAAATGCAAGGTAATGTTTCATGTGAAAACTACAATTAATTTCCTGTTTACACAGTTGCACTTTTTGACCGCCATTATAGGAGGGAAATATTTATAATTGCACTGTTTGTTGTCACCCAGATGAGGAGGAGTTCCCTTCTTGAGTCTTCTGAGTCTGTGCACAGGTGATGCCCTCACAATTTGATGGATCTAGAATGTTTTTGCAAGAAAGAGTGGGAAAATATTGCCAAGTCAAGATGTGCCATGCTGATAGACTCTTGGCCAAAAAGACTGAGTGGTGTAATAAAATCAAAAGGTGCTTCAACAAAGCATTAGTTTAGGGCTGTGCACACTTATGCAACTGCATTATTGTAAGTTTTTTTTATTTTTCACTAAATTTATTTCTATCGTTTTTCACTTTATATGTATACTTTGCAATTTCACATTAAAGGTTGGAAAAGTTCTGACATGATTTATCTTAGTTTCATATTTTAATTCACAAGAAACAGACATTTTAACAGGGGTGTATAGACTTTTTATATCCACTGTAGATCTTCCTGAGTTAATGAATAATTTTACAGTATCAGTACAAGTACTTCAAGTACTTTTTGTGAAAGGCTGTAAAAAACATAAACCTATTCAGTGATGGTTGTGCTCTGTATGACCGTCCCACCTAGGCTGGATTTTCACAATCCCGGTGAGGAGGGAGAAAAGCCTGGAAGACAACAATGTGTTAATGCAAAGATGGAATTCCTGACCAGGGCTGTCATATATTTGCTTTCACCCTTCTTAGTCTTAGCAAATTTACTGGTGAATCCATTTATTATTTCAAATGTTTGTCATGACCAAACATAGTGGCCTAATGTTAAGCACAAAAAAAANAAAAGACTTACGTTAGACGTTTATGGTAGACTCTGGAGAACGGTTTGCTGTTGTTGAACTAAAAGAGAAGTTTGTTATAAGCACATAGATCTGATAACTGGTAGATAAGCACAGCACTGAGATGATATAGAATGTGGATAATATAATGTTTGTGGAAGGCTGTATTCCTGCTTACCTGCTTTGATTCTTCCTGCATTTCATGCAGTAGATGGCCAACCCGACTAAAACAGCCCCCAAGAGGATAACGGTAGCCACAGCAATGCCTATCTGTGGACCTAAAATGCCAGTGTTATTCTTTGTGTTCCTGAGGCCAGCTTTTCAATATCTCATGATACATGGGGTCATAAACATGGTCTAGGAACTGTTTTAGAACTAGGAAGTATATGGTGTATCTGGGACTGGAAGTCAAAGTTTACGACTTATGGACCTATGTGTATATGGGATGGTGAAATTCTTTTAGCAAATATCCGGAATGTGGAATTACATGGGAATCATGATTTTGGAACTACTGTTATATGGCCAGAAGTACTGTATATAAACACTTAACCATTACATCCATACGTGTTTCTTCCCCAAACTGCTGCCAACACAATTATATAGGATGTCTTTGTATGCTGTAGCATAGCATTAATTTCCATTCACTGGAACTAAGAGGCCCAAACCTGTTCCAGCATGACGATGCCCCTGTGTACAAAGCGAGCTCCATGAAGACATGATGTGTGAAGGTTGGAGTGGAAGAACTCGAGTGTCCTGCACAGAGCCCTGACCTCAACCCCACTGAACACCTTTGGGATGAACTGGAACACCGACTGCATCCCAGACCTCCTCAGTGCCTGTCCTCATTAATGCTCTACTAGCTGAATGAACACAAATCCCCACAGCCATGCGCCAACATCTAGTGGAAAGACTTCCCAGAAGAGTGGAGATTATAATAACAGCAAAGGGGAAGAAATCTGAATGGGATGTTCAGTAATCGCATATGGATGTGATGGTCAGGTGTCTGGACCTAAAAAGTACTGCAACAAGTAGCACAAAGTTTATCTGGGGCTATGAAGTATGAGAACACCAAGGACTGGGAACTACTGTTAAATGGTTTTAGGTACTATGAGCATATTGCAGTTAAAAGATTATTTAAGAATTTAATCTGGAACATGGAAGTATACGTGTATAATGGTCTGGGAAAAATTGTTAGATGATGTTTGGAACTATGAACTATAGATTATTCTGGACCTGAGGGCTGCTGTTTGATGGTTTCTGGAATGTATATGGGACTTAAAAATACTGTTCAAGTTTTCCGCAACAAGGAACGATAAGTTTGCATATAACTGGGACTGTTAGATGGAAGTAGAACTTTTGAGTGCTGTATATTACAATTCAGAACTTTTGAAACTAGGAAACTAGGAAATATGTGTGTATCGGAGACTTGAAACTACTATTAGAAGATATCTAGAACTAAGAATTATGAGAGTATTTAGGACTGGGAACTACTGTTACATGATAGCTAGAACTAGGAACTATAAAGGACTGGACTTATGGAAATGTGAGTAAAAAAAACAGGTACTTGTATCTGAAGATTGAGATCTGCTGACTGGCATCACACAGTCAGGTGGGAGCCAGGTGGGTGCACAAACGCACTGCAGATTATGATTACACACCTGTAGGGCACACAGTTATAGACAGCTCATTCTTTTTCATGGTCACAACTGTCCACTTTGTTCCTTTACCTGTTCTCCCATGGCACCTCTAGAAGTCTATCAGTGTACATTTAACATGCTTTTACATCATGTGCCGAAATCAAAGTTGAGATAAGCATGCGTAATGAGCATTTCATGATGAAATTGTGCACATCAGTATTCAGACCTCAGACATAACTATGGCCTTAAGTGCTACACAGAAGTTATGCGAGAGTTCCACATGCACTGGTACGACATCATTTGAAAAGTAGAGTTAGCCCATTCTGCATGTTATTAAATCCAGCATGTGTCTAAATTTCGAACAAATAAAAGGTTCTGGCTTTGGTCGTTCTTTGGAAAAGATGGCAGAAAATGTGTCTTTGCACATATGAGGGCTCATCTTATTGGTTGTGCTTTGAAAAGTTCAGTGTAAACTGGGTCAAATTTGAATCTGAGTGAATGGTGAGCGCCAAGGCGTCAACTCCAAACAGTTTTTTCAATCAGGCTTAAAGGTGAATACTTGTGATTAAAGGTAGTGGTCTAGACACTATTGATAAAACAGACAATTATACTCAAGAAAAATCAGTCAACTTCTGAGCCATGGAATTTTAATAATATGAGTGTCCCGATTTTGAATACAAGGAACTTTCTCAGCATAAATACTGACATATCTTTTGAACTCACAAACTCCGACTATGGCCCATATTATATATCTGTCATGATGAAAACTTACCCTGTTGCCTTTGCAGTTAGCTGTGCAATTGGTTGTGTTGTAGGCGGCGTCTAAACTCACACACTGGTTCTTACTACACACCTGGAAGACCGAGTGTGTAAGAGATTCTTCCGCTGATGAATTTAGATTTATTTATAATACTTGGTCATCATTTTAATGAACGAGCTCATACCTTCCCTTCACCACACTTGGTTCCTGTGTCCACTTGACCAAAATCTTCGGTGCTGTCGCTGTAGAAAGTGGCTCTGCAGGTGCTGAACTCGACAAGGCGGCCATAGTTTGGGGACCCCTGGCCTTTTGCACAGAAAAGCTTCCCACACTTCACATCCCTAGGAGATCAAATGTGTTTGGAGAATTGTTTTAGGAATAATATCTGTACTTGGATTTTGTTCACTTCCATCAAAACAAGCTTTTAGCTGAAACTGTGGCAAAAAGCACATTGTGATTAAATAGGAGCAGGTACCTTTGAAGGTGCGACAATGTCAAAATGTGTTGCTTTTGGACTCACTGTTTCTGGCACCCTATATACTGGTTGTCGGTGGGTCGTGTACAATAAGCGTAGTATACTCCCTTTGTGTTCTGGTCATAGCAGAAATCAGCCCCTACGACGGCCCCTGAGGAAGAACAAAAGCACTTGCTTAACAGCACAAATGAGTATTAATTCACTATTAATGCTTTTTAAATGCCAATTATGTACCTGAACCCCACATTTTGATGCACTGGTTCTCCCGTTTTGGGCACTGGCCATTGTAGCAGTAGCCAGTGCTGTTCTTGCATGGCAAACCATTCATGGAGAAGACATCCTCGGGGCATGAGCTTGAATTTCCTGTGCAATATTCAGGCAGGTCACACTCATCATACTTGGGACGACACAGCAGGGTGGCATCAGTGATCTGCCCAACAAGATTGAGTAAAAAATGTAAAACTGGACTTAGCCAGTTAAAGTCTTATGAGAAGATCTTCAAGACCGAGGACTTTGCATTTTATGATTTCTCGATAGCATGACAAGCTGCGTTTTTTTTTTTGTTGTTGTTGTTGTTGTTTTTTGACTTCTTAACTTCAAGAGAATGAAAAAAGAGAGGCTGGTGAGGGAATGACTGTTTATAGCTGCTACAATGTAAGTGATCACAGAAACTAACTTGCTTCAAGGACATTCCACGACACTGAATGTAACTATATATGGATAAAATGTACAACTTTCATTCTTTAATAAATAGAAACTGTAATTATTTGCAAATTGCTGATATACATATAGTAAGAGGACTAAAACACTTTAGACTGCAGTGTTATAGAAAAATAATACCCTTCAGAGTAGTAACAGTCACTTCAATTCATCATGCCACTTAATTATTGATTATTTTCCTATAACAGCATGACACAAGCATTTATTCATTATTAATGGTTCAGTATTTCCCAACGTTTCCCAGTCCTGGTCCTGGATTCTGTCTGTTCTACACATTACTAACACACATTTTAATTAATTACTAAGATTTTCTTACCTTACAGTTCTGACAACACTCTCCATCGGCACATGTTGAGCCCTTTGTGAATGTGCACGTGGTGGCATTGCAGCACGGGTTGGTGCACTCCTGCACACACACACAGTGAATTTTCAAATGATAACACAACATACATTCTAACACACTTAGTTAAATGCTGTTATCTTTTCTCACTACCTATATGGGGGCAGTCGTGGCCTAATGGTCTGAGAGTCGGACTTGTAACCTGAAGGTGAACCCGAAGGTTGTGGGTTCGAGTCTCGGGTCCGGCAGGGATTGNCACGACTGAGGTGAGACCCTTGAGCAAGGCACCGATCCCCCAACTGCTCCCCGGGTGTGTGTTCACTACTGTGTGTGCACTTGGATGGGTTAAATGAGCACAAATTCCGAGTATGGGTCACCACACTTGGCCGCGAAGTCACTTCACTTCATATTAGTACAGTCCACTATGTGATATTTAAGCAATATTACCCAAGCAAGAGTGCTGAATATCTGCAGGGCTGTGATCCGGCCGTAGCTAATCGCAGTACTATGAGCAGGAAAATAATTGAGTGAGTGACATTTTGGACTCAATATGGCCAAAGGCTCTGTTTATTTTTGCTCCACTAGCAGAAATAGATCCTGAAGAAGCCATACTCACTTTATAGCCTGTCTACTAGGAGGCTAGCTAGCTCACACATTGATTTGTACATTCCCGTTAAAGGTGCCACCAGTAAAATTGGAGGCCCTTTTTCCTTTTCATCGTCATCTGATGAGCTTTCATATTTTAAGTCAAAAGTTATATTCATGAAAAATGTATCATTTACCATGTCCACTGTCCACTAACTACTATAGTAACGGTTTCGAACTGGTAACTGGACGAGCGGTTTGATACACACAGTGAAACGCTCCAATGAGGTTAAACTAAATATAAGTACTCATGGAACGCCACTCAACCAATCAAATTAATAGACTGTTGTATAGTTTTATATATTTAACAAGCTCTGATTTACCTGCACAGATCCACAGTCGCATTCTTCGCCAGTCTCAAGGAAGCCGTTGCCGCACACTGCAGCCTGGAGCAGGCTGTTGGCAAGTGGTTTATTGAGGAGACACTCAGGGTTCCGTGAGTTCAGGAACTGCTCAAAGTTGATCAGGCTGCAGTTGCTGAAGAATTGCGGGATGGTGTAGCTACGGAATGATAGGTACAGGCAAGTACACTTAATTCCATTCTTTATGTGATGAGTTGCTATATTAAACATTCCGCACATGTTTTATGCTTCCATTTTTCATGCTATTTTGAATTGAATAAATACCCAAGTCTGACTGATTCATATTGTCATATCTAGTATACTGTATATTGTATAAGTCCAAACGTTATGTCAATACATATAAAATAGCACTTGATCCAGCACATTCACTGCAAATTGCATGTTTATGTCTCTGACTAAGATGCGTCTCCTCTGATGGGGTCTGGGTTTCTTGCATCATACCTCAGAGAGGCAGTCATGATGCAGCTGGCCCCGGCGCATGCACACGAGCTGTTGTCGTGGTTCATACCCAGGTTATGTCCCATCTCATGTGCCAGAGTGGCACCTACAGCTATTTCTCGTGCATTATGGTTCTGAGAGGTGCAACAGAGGACATGGGCTCTTATTACATGAGCCAGTTTCTCATTTTTCACAGTATTTATAAAATAAATCTCTTTTTTGTACCTGGATGACTCCGGTAGAGGAGGACGTGCACATGGTGCCAACGTAAGCCAGGCCCACTGTCGCCCCATCGAAGTCGATTTCACTGAAATATTGACAGAGGACACTTTTTTAATTCATTTGCGTCATTTAGTCCTATTAAAAAAAGAAAGTTTGATCAGGCAATTTTCACACTAACGTGATCAGATGAGCATTGTCATGCTTCTTGCTCTTTATCAGAACGCTATTTCTCCACTTAGTAAACGCATCCAGTGTCTGACCAGCTGGCGTAGTCACCGCTATCTTATCAGAATCTGTCCAAATTTCCAGACCAACCAGAGCAATAAAAGTGTTCAACGGTTTATATACCTGCCAAAAAAAAAAGGAAACAGTTAAATGGATGAATAATGTCATACTGTGCAATAATGAAAATCTTCCCAGTAGTTAACTTAAATCCAAAAGCCAGTTTTAGTTCTTTAGTTGAAGTATTTTTGGCAGAAAATGCTATAAATACTTAGACGTGATTGGTCAGGAGATTTTGATTTATTTTCTGTAAGATTTTATAGTGTGTAATTATTCATAGTCTTCAGTGTCAGTGCTTTGTAAAAGTCAGGACGTTTTCTCTGTAACATGGCAAGCTGAACTGAGGCTGCTGAGGGAACTGCTCTTTATAGCTGCTATAACATAAGTGATAATATAAACTAACTCGTTTCACGGATGTTCCACAATGTTAAATGTAACTGTAAATGGATAATGGAAGTGTCATTCTATGGTAAAAGATTTTAACTGTTGGAAAAGGTTGCTATGTTGAAAGAGGAATAAAACACTTCAGGGCGTGTCATTATAGGAAAATATCCTGCTTCCTTGATTATTTTCCTAAAACAACACACTCGCAAGTGTTTTATTCCTTACATGTTGCATACTCCATATATTACAATCAATAAAGCGGCCAAGCAAGTGCTCCGTATAATTCACATTTAGACTGAAACTTTACAGTGTACTCTTGGCATAATATCTTAGAAGCTGCAACTTTTACTGTTACATCAGAGTTTTACTGGATTTACTTAAACATGAGGTCTGAGACTCACAACGTTAACAAAGTTGAGAATATTGAAGATCCGCTGTCTCACTTGGGTCACATTACTGCTCATCTTCAGATACTGCGTGAGAGCATATCAAACATATGGTTAGTCATCGAACCATTTTGACAAAGCCAAAATTATACCCTTTAAACTCCAAGGAACTTATTTTCCTCCCTCTCGTCACTACATACCTTTCATATCAGCATCACTGCACTTACCGTATAATTAAAGTGTTGAAATGTTTTCAGTCAAGATGGGAGTTAAAGTGCAATGTAGTCGGCTTGATCATGGTTATATGCAAAGATCTGATGCAATCAATATCATGGAATTGTGTTTATGAAATCACTGGGCCAATTTTCTATCTAAAGTGATACCTGCTACTATACTAAATGTTACTAATACTAAATTGTTAAATGTTATTTAATCCACAATTATGGCTTAATCTGTGTATGGGAAACTATGCTTCACAAATTCTTTTTTGTTTTGGGTTCGTGTCATTTGCTTTCGCTCACAGTTCCTGTCATCATTCACCGCATGTTACAGTACGATTCATGTGTCTGCATACCATTCTGTTGTCTACTACAAGGATGACTTCATTGTATTTCTTTTGCTGTAGCATCGTTTGCCCCTAAGAAAAAGGAAAAGAAAGAATGTAAATATGTATGACAGCTATCAGTAAACCAATAGTTATTAGGTTCCATGTCTGGAGTCCATTAGCCATGGTTCAATTTTCTTCACTTCCTGATTCTTGGTACATCAAGTCATTCTGAATATAAAAGTTACATCTTAGGTATTGAGTCCATGGCTTGCCTGAGATCTAGGCAAAAGAAAAAAAAAAGAGGAACAGAAAACATGTAAATAGGTGATCTCACTTACTGATATGCGAGCTTTAGATTTGCCATGGGAAAAGCCTGGGAAGCCTTCAGGAAAAGGGTACCAGGTAGTGTTGGTGACTCCACATACAGAAGGAGAATCGGTCACAGCTTCATACTTTATCACCGCATGGTCACCGTCAGTGTCTTCAGAAAGAGGCTCGATAATAAACCTCTGTCCTGCAGTCTGGAAATAACCCCTGAAATGCATGAACATGTCAGTGATCAACTGTAGGTGCTAATGCCTTGAAATGTTTTTATTTGTTATGATAATTATATATCTAATCTCCTGAGTAATTCAGAAGCACCATTTCAATTTATTTGAAGGTCAGTAATGATCTTAGAAAAGATGGTTTAAGCGTAGAGGTTCTCTCAAACCAATAAACCTTTAAGGGTGCTAGATTTACCTTTAATTTAAAAAATTTTTTTTTTTTACCCAAGGCAATATAACCTTTTTTCAGATACTACCATTTCTTCCAGAAACGACAGGTCTCCAAGGCACAAGAGAAGGCAGAGGCATGTAAAGCAGAGCTGGTGCTTAGGATAGCCATTAGCAAGATGGAACTTGAGGTGGATTGGGAAGTTTGATTATCGCAGTTGGACTTAGGAGAAATGATTGCTGCTCTCTACTTGGCTAACCTGTCTTCTTCTTCTCCTCCCCCACTGTCCTCTCCACCTGTACCTCCAAGGAGGCCTGTCCCTATGCCGCATTCTGCTCACTCTGCTACATCTACTGTTGCTTTTGATGTGAGTAAACTGAGGTGGATACTAATTTTAGCGTATTTGAGTGCATAGCTATAGACTTAAAATGGCCAAAAGATATCTGATCTTTTCTGCTACAGTATGAGCTAGTGAAAGCCGCTATACTCTGGGCTTATGAGTTGGTTCCTGAAGCCTACAGGCAAAAGTTCAGAGAAAAGGAAAAGGAGATTTTGTTGGATAAATGCTGTTTGCAAGTTAAGCTAATGATCTCTCTGTTTTTGCTTGAGAAATTTAAGAATTGTTTACCCTGTTGTGTAGTGAAGTGTAGTGAAAGGTTAATAAATCACAAAAAGCAAAGGCAAAGCTCCAGTCAATCCTACAGTATTGCTTTAATTAAGACTCTTGTTCCTGCTCTTTTTAGGCTTGATCATGTTGAAAAAGAGTCTCTCAGGCCTAGTTATCAGTCATTAGTAATGCAGGATGCTGTTTCTTTGGTAGGTGAATAATGGACCCCAGTTTCTGTTAAAATCCTGGTACTACTCAGTCATTTATCTTAGGTGGAGTTTTACATTTTTCAGAGCCATCATTTCCCACATCTTTTATAAAGGGATTGCCATGCATTATATTAAGCTTCCACTGCACCATGTGTCTTTGTGCTCAGGGCTAGCTACTGGGATATTTAGAGTAGCAGTATGTCAGTCTGTGGAAGGCATTACATTCAATATGGGGAATGACATTGCTGGAGGTTCTATCAGTCTTTGAAGTTCTGGAGAGTCCTGCTGACTGTCCTTTGATTTAACAGACTCTGAAGACTGCTGAAGACACTGTGGTAGAGCCCGAGGTTTTGACCTCTACCCCTTACTTGTTCTTTGGAACGAGTGCAGACTGGGCAGTGCAAAGAATCTATGGATGTTATGTTTTGTAAGCTAACTGTTATCATAATCACTGAAGCTCAGACAGCAGACCCTAGCCTAGAGTAATGCTTTTCATCGGTGTGTCCCTGAAGAGATGGTGAAAAGGCTGGTTGCATTTTTTTTTGTAGACCTGAATGTTTTAATGTACAAATGTTCTTCTTATAGTTATGAAGACTTAGACAGTGTCTTTCAGGTTGTGGGACCTACTGTTTACAGACAACAAATTCACCCTTTGCCAGAACACGTATTCATCATGAAAACCTATTCTCTTATTCTTAAACATTTCTTTTGGCCTGCTTTTAGGAAAGATGTGATGCAATTCTGTCAATATTGCCACGCTTGTCAGTGTACCAGGAAACCGAAGCAAGTCATTCCTCCAGCTTGTCTTTGTCCTATCCCTGTTCTCAGGGTGCCTTTTGAATACATGATTGTTGGTTGTGTTGTTTCTGCCTAGAACCAAGTCTGGAAATCAATACTTACTTACATTAACTACTTGATTTCCAGAAGCTGTTCCCTTATGCAGAATTACTAGTCCAATTGTGGTTAAAGCACTTATAAGATTCTTCACCACTTTTGGTTTGCCTCTGGTTGTTCAGTCTATCCAACCTTTGTACAGATTTGTTATGAGGTTATATAAAAGTGTGCCTCTTGTGTTATTCACAGAATGCAAAGCTGTCCAAGAATCACTAGGATTTAGTCCTGCAGAACATGCTTTTGGGCATTCGGTTTAAGGTCTTCTAAAAACTAGGAATATGGTGGTAAACAGCATAACTTTTTAGACTAGGTGAACAATATTGTGAGCTTCTATACAAAGCCTGTACCTTAGCGGGTGAAACCTTAGAGGTGTCTTACACCTGTCCAAAGCAGTTTATGAAAGGAAAGCAGTTTCCAGGAAATTTCAGCCTGGTGATCAAGTAATGGTTTGCTTCAGATTCCTGGTTCATGTCAATTTTTCTGGTGGTTCTCTACATAGTGAAGGAATAACTTATTGACACTGACTAGGTTGCCTGTACCCCTGACAATAAATGCAAGACATGTGTCTGTCACATTGACATACTAAAAGCTTAACATACTCATTTTCATACACTGGTTCTGTCTTCATATGTTTGCAATAATAAAGCCTTTTCTGTTGGGTGGGTAGCTGTGCCTTATAGCAGTAAGGAGGATACTGCTGGGGATTCAGATAGGTTAGCGCTACAAAATGTGCCACAGACCATTTGAGACTTTGAAATTCTGAAATGTTGTCAAACTTGTCCAGTCCTGATTCTTAACTTTTGCCTAGGATAGAGGACTATATATATATATACCATGTTGGTTTAGCTCATTTGGCTCAGGTTGGAGGGTTAATGGCAAGTGCCACTGACAATTCATGCATTGGTTATTATTATTTTTATTTTTATATTTCTGCTTTTGTTGTGCCTGATGGTTTCCTACAGTACATGGTTATGCCATTTGTTCCTGCGACCTTCCAGCAACTAATTAACATTG
This sequence comes from Pangasius elongatus, assembly GCA_033441825.1. Lineage (NCBI taxonomy): Eukaryota > Metazoa > Chordata > Actinopteri > Siluriformes > Pangasiidae > Pangasius > Pangasius elongatus. The sequence goes on from JAKKZN010000024.1 coordinate 1,689,548, forward strand.
TGTTGTCAGTTGTTCCAAACTGCTCGTCTTATTTAGGTGACCTTGTCATTCAGCCTCCTTCGGGAATATAACGCTGGCCTTAAAATATTAACTTGTGGCCTCAATATATTAATTTGTGGCTACACTGTATAATAAAAATAACTACAATGTCACCTCAATGGCTCTGTAAACACTTTTCATACAGCAGTGAGAAGTTATTGGCTGTACCGTAATCCATCACAGGTGCTCACGCTGACCAGTGAGTTGCTGTCATTCATGATGTTTCCCTGGTAGTAGCAGCGATCCTACAAAAAAAGGGAGAAAAAAAAAAGATTATGTCTGTCAAATTACTGAGTGTACATCATCATCTTGCCATAAACCATGGCTGGATTAGAAATGAACCAAGCATAAACTCTTATCTGAGGACCATGTGAGACTGAATTAAAGGGACAATGAGCGTCCACCTACCATTTCATCAGGTTTAGTTACAACAGGAGTCCCATCGCTCATGTAATGAGTCTCAGTGTAGTCCTCAGTTATAAAATCACTGCAGAACCCAAAAATTTGAATTAGAACCAATTACATACAAAGCCTTTCCAAAAAAGCCTAAAATATGCATTTTCCCTCATTTTGAATTAGCGAATTCATCAATAATTGGTGAACTTGGAGTTTTTATGGGTCAGGATTTCTTGATTAGCACACAAACTGCATTGCTAGTCTAGACCCTATGGCTATGTGCATACCTTTGTGGCTAAACTTCATTGCAAACCACAAGCCAATGCTTAACTACCATTGATGTTTATTTGAATTGCAAAGCAGTTCTGCTTTGTGTTTGCTTTGGGAAAAGTAGAACCATATACCTGGAAAGATAAGATGATTGAGCACTCTGACACCTAGAGCTCACTTAAAGTTAATTCATAATTTTGTCCTTAAAATTTCATCCTCATGATGATCTTCTCATCTGATCACCACTGTGTGGAAAAAAAAACACTTTTGTGGGCTTTAAAGGGCAATACTATTATAAATTATTTATTTATATACTTAATATCAGTCTCCAGTGGCATTCCACTACCCTCCATCTCCCATTTGGTTAAAAGTCTTGCATGCAGTACACAATGTACAGTACACAATGCAGCACAAAGACTTTGGATAGCAGTATGGAAGTAATTTGCGATGCATTTCAGCCGTGATGGTATGCTTATAGCCTGAGTAGTTTTCTTTTTACGACAACGCCTCTACTTCATTCACTTAGAAGTGAGTTATTTGTTGAAAAAGCAGGGACTACTCCTAGATTGCAACACATGTGCATGTATAATTTTGGACTCAAGAACACTTGACATGTATGTGCATTTACTAAAGTTAAATATTTGCCAATGTCAGAAAATTAGAAAAGTAAAGCTTACAGGTTTTTCTCTAGATGCATTTCAATGTGTTTGCCACCAAGAGTCATGGCATATTTCAGTGTATCAGGCCTGGTGGTCTGGAAAAAAGATCGAATGAATTTTCTTTTAACTGAATAATTACATACATTATAAATAGTATTTATGACCGATTCCCATGAGAGATTCCCAAAGTCAAATCACCCACAGACTCTTACCTCTAAAGCTCTTTTATGAAGATCATGGAGTCTGATTGGTTGAACCACCTCATAGATTTCTTGTCCATCTAATGTACAAGAACGAGAGGTCAGAAAATCCCAGAATTCCCAGAACTCTCAAAAGTTGCTCTGGTACAGTATCCAAAGTTGAGACAAGAAATGTGAATCAAAAATAGTATGAGGCATTGGAGTGCTCAGAATGTTTAAAGATGAGTATGCATTTATTCTCCCTGTGTCAAATTTGATGGTGCTAGACAAAAGTCATAATGTGAACCAGCACTAAGCAGCTAAACATAGCCACTTCAAATTGTCTTATGAATGGTTAAGCATTAAATCTGTCAGTGACATTCAGTCCTTATTTCCAGATTAGCTGCTAATCTGGAAGAAATGTTAAGTAACTGGACCTTTATGAATTTTAATTGTTAAACAAATTTGCATCGTGATGATCATGACTGGTGTGTTAGATAGCAATTTTGGCCATATTCAACAATATGAACTGACACACACACTTTCCCAAAATAGTGAAGTGTGTATCATATTGTGGCCTCTGGACATCAGTATTATTGAGAGGAGTTTTCTGCTTTCCATGCTCTAGTGAGAAGTTAACAATGCCTGTCAGACTTTCTGTAACCACAAGTAGGTAATGATTGGTAATGTTATGCCTGAATGCCATTTTATCTAAAGCTCTATAAGGAGATGAGGAAGTAGGTTATAAGGCATGGCAGCATGGAATTTCAGGGAATCTGCCTGACAGTATGAGAGTAAGTATTGTCATTTTAAGATGCCATTGGTAGGGGTTGTGCTGCTTGGTATAAAGTATAGGCCAAACGCTTGAAGGCAACCCCAACCCCACCCCCCACTAATTGATGTTCAATACTTTTGAAACTTTAAAGATGGCTGATTTCTTCCATAATTTTGGCCCATAGTCTATTGTATGCCCTTCACTTTTAAATATGCTACAGAGTGCAGTTTTGCACTTTTTTTCTGCAAAACTCTAGTTTCGAAATGCTCAGCAAACCTACTATTAGTGTTTGGTTACTCCTCTTGTGTAGAGAACAACAGCTATAATTGATTTCCTGTATTGTCTAACAAAGCTGGAGAATATTTGGAGAGATATCTTGTATCACCTCCATGTGGAACATTTCGACCATCTGTATATTCCTAAGTTTGTGCATGTGGATTAATGCAGACTGCACGCTTATGAAGTCTTATCTAATTGAAAGCTCCGTTTAGACCCAAAACTTGACCTACTTACAGAGGCAACGAGGTTTTGGGGCTAAAATATTCTGGTATTTGGCAGAATTCACCATGCCAATGGTGTTTATAGCCAAATTGACATGATTCAAATTGTAGATCCAAAGACATTATTATTATTATTATTATTATTATTATTATTATTATTATTATTATTTCTCTGTAATTTAATCATTTGCCGACTCCCACCTACCAGCCAGCTCTCCCCTATCACATGACAGCTCCCAACCTCTGCATCTTTTTGAACTGATGCTCATGCTGATCACTGATCACGGGGAAGTGTATCACACTTGGGAGGAGGAGAGCACTGTGTGCCAGCATCCACATACTTGCTCAGTGCATGCTCACAGATGCCCACAGTTGACTACTGCTACACTGATTGACAGGGGAGAGAGAGTAACACTGTTCCTCCCATATAGACAGCATGGCCAGTTTTGCTCTTTAGGACTCCCATAGTTGGGATAGTTGGGATGTAAATGTGTGATGTACTGACAAAACACTTCTGCTGTACCGTGCCTAGGAGCCCCTAGTTCCAATGGCATAGGATGGGGGCTTTGCTGTCTCATGGCTCCAGAGTCCCTGGTTTAGTCCTGAACTCAAATTTATGTCTATGTGAAGTTTTACGTGTTCTCCCTATATGCATGTGCATGGTTCTCCAGTTTTCTCATCACCCAAAATGAGTGATGGGTAACTATAAACGTGCCCCTAGGCTGGAATAAGAGTGTGAATGTGTGTGTTCCCTACGATGGACCAGTCTCCCATCCAGGGTGTATTGCACCTCATGTCCAATGTTTCCAGGATAGGCTCTTGATCCCCGTTACTCTGACCAGGATAATGTATTTCCTGAAGATCAATGGCTGTCTATCATATACCTTCTGCCTGACTGCGATTACACCTGACCACACCCTGATTTTGCCAGTGGTGAACCCACAAGATCCACATCACCATTTTGGGCTGAGGATGACCAGGTAACAAGCGATGGATGGTCCTGTCACCAGATGCTTTGCTTGCAAACACACCCAGGTGTGGCTCCAGGAGTGGGTCTCGTTAACCCTAATCCCTGCAGGGTACACATAGTCATTTTGTACCTTCTGAAGATGAATGATTGATTAATGAATGAGGTTCAGACACTGCAATTGTTTGTTGTTGGCTGCTTTCAGGAAGGGCTCCTGTTGGTGTTATGGGTGTGGAGTCTAACAGTTCATTTTGAAATCTGACAATCCCAAAAATGAACTGTGCAGTTGTGAAACCTGGCATCTTGTCCCAGCTGTCTTGAAATCTGTTTGTGTTTCAATAATACTCCAGAGTCACATGTCTAATTTTTGGTGAGGAATACATGTTTTGTATTGTAAGGATATCCACTATTGACTATTCACATTGCTCTTCCAGAGTATTTATGTGCTCAATCATGGTCAAAGCTGTTTTGTCCATTAGTTAAAACAAGTGACAATGTAATTGCCTTTCTCTCTGCTGGGAATGTCTAGAGTTCCCAATGTCAAAAACTTGAGATAAAGCTCTCCAAATGCATTTGGTTCTACAGATGGAGTGGCTAATCCAGAAAGAAAGTTTAGGTGTAAAAACTCCTAAAATGTTTAACAGAGCTCCAATCTTTTTTCTTTTTTCAGTCTACTATAGGTACCACCAGTGGAAAAATAAATTTATTAGGTACTCCAGGTCCACGGTGCTGTCCAGGCCCATGTTTTGGTTGCCTGGAAGCCTAATTAACTAGATATTTTAAAAAGCAGCAACTAATGTATTGTAATAACATTATGGCAAGTTAGTTAGCTAGTTAAGCAATAAGCACTAAGATTCTAATGTAGCATATTGTGAGTTGTGAAAAAAGGGGGATATCTTAGTTAAGCTTTTTAAAAAAATGTGGAATGAAGAAGTTGTGGCAATCCCTTAAACAATGCATAATTACAGCTCCAGTTTTAGATGCACACCTTTAAAAGTCCCGGATGCACATACTTTCACAAGAGTTGGAGTGCGATTTTTTACATTGCTTGAATATCAGGCCTGTAAATCCATATTCAGTAAATGCGTCTGCATATTTT
>JAKKZN010000024.1:1701344-1714851 GCA_033441825.1 Pangasius elongatus
CCTGGTTATGATCCACCAGCGCAAAATGCGAATACTTGGAATGTTTCCCCCAGTCTTAAGATTTTGTTCAGGAGTGTATTGTTCTCATCAAGCCGGACAACTTTCAAACTGAAAATCTTTAGCTCCATCCAACAGGAAGTACATCATTTTGGATTTTAATGTGCATTTTTTTGAAAAGCAATCTTTTTTTTGAGAAGACATCTACTATATAGCTATGATTACACTTAATCTTTGCATAGCCGATACATTGTAATTCAAATCAAATCACAAACTAGGGGAAAGGCACATAAACAGAGCTTTGTTGCACCCCTTTAAATGCATGTGTTTTGCATCAGTGCAAAACAAGTTACTCTACAGCGCTCACTTCATTATGCATTGTTTTCATACACCCACCGGGTGGCGATTGCACTGTAGTACTTTGGCCCGTTATATTAGAATTTAGATTTGTATTTAGGTTTCTGAGTTTTCTAAATTTCAAAACTGTTAGCATTCATTTCAAGTTATGTTATGCACTCTCACCCCCTTTTTTTCTTTGATTACTTTGATCAGCCTTTTCTCAGCCACCGGCCAGCTCTTCCCTATCATACAACAGTTACCACTGAAAGCTAACACACACTTTCTCAGAGACAACTGAAACCAGGCAACCACTTGTTTTTCAAACTACTGCTCATGCTGTCAGGGTACACACAGGGTACAAACTTGGAGGACTACTATCACTATAATAACACTATCCCCCTCTTCCGCATACATGAGCTTACAGGCGCCCACAATTGGCTATGATTGACAATGATGCCATCCCTCACGCCCAGAGTAAATGTCTAATTTTGTCTAAGGAGTCTCTTGACTCCTGGTCACGGATGGCTGTGGCCTCGTTGGGATTCATACTTGCGATCTCCGGAAGATAGGGCAAAAGCATTTCTGTTATATTTCTGTTTTTTTTTTCTTTTGGAGTTATACGTTTTTAAAGGCAAAAATGTAACTTTAATAAATACACTAGATTATTTAATGTGACATGTATATAAGGTAAATATCCTAAATTCATATTCAAGTACTTTTTTGTCAACTTCCAAGCTCTGTATAAAAGGAACCTCCACAAGTAATATAAATTACATATCTAAAGGTGCAATATAGGTCTAATAATTGAAAAAGTTATGCATCATTTTAGAAGGCGTACCCTAAAGGCATTACAAGTTGCAAATTACATTGCAAGTTTTCTATTTTCCCTAGAGAATAGTGCACAGGGGGGAAAATAACAAAAAGCAAAACTAATTTCAAGAATAATCACTGCTCTGACAGGAAGGAAGTTACAACACATTCAGAAATAACAACTGATTACAGCTCGTACTTTGTATTCACAGGAGTATGAAAGGTTATTATTTCATCTTTTGGAGCCACTTAAAACCTGTTGCTGGAGAGTATCAGTGAGTAATCGCTAGCTAAGCCTTCTTAAACGTCTTGGAGAGTGCAGGGCTCACTTGCAAATGCTCTATAAAATCCCTTTGCAATATACACTGAAGGTTTCTCTGTAATAATAATAAAAAAAAAACTAAAACAAGTTTATAGAGCATTTTCTGAAGTATGAAAATATGCAGGAAATATTTCACTGCAGTCTATGGCTCTTGGCTTACATTATGAGACAGTTATACACTGATCAGTAATATGACCAAGATGGCGGCGCGTACATATCGCGAGGCTCAGCGTCTCTCCAGATTTACCGCATTAATAGTTATTTACCTACTAATCACCTGTATGTTTGTTCGATTTAGTCGTGCGATTTTAACTTAAGACAGCCAGTCGCTACTTAACATCAGTTATGCGTACACTAACTCTGTTTTGAACTACATTTTCAACTTTGACCAGTTACCACCGGAGCTTGTGAGGAAGTCGCCACACAGTGAGCCCCTTGTTCCGATCAGAAGAGTCCGGCACCGGCGCAGAGACCATAAACAAAGACGGGGGAAACACGGAGGGTTGCGAGCTAAGCTAAGGCTAAATCCAAATCCACACCAACCAGCACTTCTGAGTGTTTTTCTCGCCAATGTTTGGTCCCTGACGAACAAACTGGACGAGCTCAGAATCTGGACACTTACACAGAAACAGATTACGGACTGTAATATAATGCTTTTCTCGGAAACTTGGCTTAACAACGGCATCCCAAACAGCGTGCTGGAGCTGGAGGGGCGCACTATTTTCAGGTCCGATAGAGAGGCAGCAGCCACAGGTAAAAACAGAGGTGGGGGCTTATGTATCTATGTAAACAAAACATGGTGCACTGTCTCTATCACTGTTGGTTCCTGTTGCTCTGCTGATCTTGAATATCTGATTATTAAGTGCAGACCCTTTTATTTACCACGCGAGTTTACATGCGTTGTTGTGATAGCAGTGTATGTCCCCCCGGATGCAAAGGCTAGTATAGCCATGAAAGAACTTAGTGCTGCTATTAACAATCTGCAGACAGAGCATCCTGATGGAGCCTTTATTGTTGCTGGGGATTTTAATCACTGCAACTTAAGATCTGTTGTGCCAAAGTTTCAACAGAATGTCGCCTGCTTCACTAGAGGACACAAAACTCTGGACCATGTATACACTAACGTGGCTGATGCTTACAAAGTCACACTCCTCCCCCACTTTGGACAATCTGACCACCTTTCATTGTTTCTGCTGCCCAAGTACTCTCCAGTCATCAAACATGTGAAACCCACAATCAGGACTGTTAAAGTCTGGCTGGATGGGGCTGACGCCGCTCTCCAGCAGCGGTTCTCACACACTGACTGGAGTGAATTTGCTGACCAGGCCACCGTAGACTCGGACACCAACATAAACACCTACACCAACTCGGTTCTGGAGCACATCAACAGATGTGTGGACCAGGTGACCACGCAGAAAACAATTATAATGTTCCCCAACCAGAAGCCCTGGATGAACCGTGAGGTTCGCCTGCTGCTCAAAGCACGCAACACAGCCTTCAGGTCTGGTGACAGGGAGGCCTACAGCATCGCCAGGGCCAATCTGAGGAGGGGAATCTGCAAAGCCAAACATGAACACAAACAGCGGATTGAGGCGCACTTCCAGGTGCATGTGGCAAGGGATTCAGGCTATTACTGAACTCAAACCACCCAGCACGTCACCTCCAACAAGCTCTGCCTTATTCCCTGACGAGCTCAACCACTTCTATGCTCATTTTGAAAAAGGGAAGATGGAGCCCATGCTCAAGGCTGAGCTACTACCAGGTGAGCAGCCACTCACACTCTCCACCTCTGAAGTGTGTGCTACTCTGAACAGGGTAAATGCACGTAAAGCAGCTGGTCCCGATGGCATCCCTGGCCGGGTATTTAGAGCCTGTGCAGAGCAACTGAGTGGAGTCTTCACAGACATCTTTAACCTGTCCTTAGCTCAGGCAGTTGTCCCCACCTGCTTTAAGTCAGCTACCATCGTGCCTGTGCCCAAGCACTCCGCTGCAACAACACCCAGTGAATTTTGTCCCGTCACACTCACCCCTGTCATAGCAAAGTGCTTCGAAAGGCTGGTCTTCACCCACCTCCAAGCCTGTCTACCTCCCACTCTGGATCCATTCCAGTTCGCTTATCGCCGCAACAGGTCAACAGGGGATGCCGTCTCCACAGCGCTCCATTCTGCTCTGACTCACCTGGACAACCCCAACACTTACGCCAGGATGCTGTTCATAGACTTTAGTTCAGCATTTAATACAGTCAGCCCATCCAAACTAATTCTAAAGCTTAAACAGCTTGGAATCAGTACTTCTCTCTGCAACTGGACTCTGGACTTTCTCTCAGACAGACCACAGTCTGTTAGACTGGACAACCTCACCTCCTCCAGTCTCATCCTCAACACTGGAGTTCCTCAGGGATGTGTATTGTCCCCTCTTCTATACTCCCTTTTCACCCATGACTGCATACCTATACATGCCTCTAACAGCATTATCAAGTTTGCAGATGACGCCGCGGTGATAGGCCTGATCAGAGATAACGATGAGACGGCATACAGGGAGGAGATCCAGCACCTTGTGGCTTGGTGTGGGGACAACAACCTGGAACTCAACACCAAAAAAACAAAGGAGGTCATCGTGGACTTCAGACGTGCTGGGAAACACACTCACTTTCCCATCCACATTAACGGAGCTACTGTTGAGCGTGTACCCAGCTTTAAGTTCCTTGGGGTCCACATCTCCGAGGACCTCACCTGGTCCCTGAACTCCTCCTTTCTGGTTAAAAAGGCACAACAATGCTTTTATTTTCTGAGGAGACTGAAAAAGGCCCACCTCTGCTCCAAGATACTTGTGAACTTTTACCGCTGTACCATTAAGAGCATCATCACCAATCGCATCTCAGTCTGGTATGGCGACTGCACCGCAACAGACCAGAAAGCTCTTCAGCGGGTGGTGAAAGCTGCCCAATGCATTACTGGCTCTCAGCTACCCACCATAGAGAGCATTTACAACAAACGGTGCCTGCAGAGGGCGAACTGCAGACAAAAAACGCACCAACAAACCATATTTACTACTAACAAGCTGCTACTGGAGATCAAGATATGCCCCTGGGGGTGGAGCATATACATTCTAGAGAGCGTTTAATTGAGCAAACACAAGACTAGTTCAGGATGCGTCATAACATTTTTTTTAGTAGTTTTCCCAGAAGACAATTAAAATGAGAATATAACGTAATAAAACTATTTATTTGTATTTTATTTCTAGATATACTATTGTGTTATGGTCCATAAGACTACAGGGCAGGTACAAAATACTCTGGAGCACAAACTGTGATTTTAAATTTAACCAGTCAGTGCAAACAAAGACATTTGCTTCAGTGAGGCGCCATCTTGGAGCACAGAATGTCCCGGAGTGACAGCACACCCTGAAGTGTTTCATTCCTGTTTTGCTCTCAGAATTGTGTCTGTCCATCACTCCATAATCAACAGAAGCCTTGCTCTTTTACTCTGGGGAAACACAACCAGAGGAAAAAAAAACACACACACACACACACACACACACACACACACACACACACACACACACACACACACACACACACATACACACACACACACAATTAATTTGACACGTCTGAAACTAAAAATGTATTGCTTTACTAGGGAAATATATAGTGAAGTAGCTAGTGAGAGATATAAATAGGGAGGAGGTGAAGTGACATTTTAATGTCCACTAGAGAGCACCAATGGCAAACTTTAGCTCATTTACTCAAGTCTATAATTATTGGCACCCTTCAAGTGATTGGGCATAAATGATTGTATAAATATTACACAATTCAAATTGATCAAAATTTCTACTGGGGGATCTACTTCCTTTTTTAATTATTGGCACCCCTAAATAATATTTTAAATGAATGCAAACCAAAGTTGGATTTTTTTTTTCCCTTGAAGTGTAAAGGTAGCAAGGTAAATTGGCGTATGGAGATATAATGTGAAGTTGACCAGGAAGAAAAAAATAAAATAAAATAAATAAATAAATATTGTCATTCGCAATCCAATTTCCACCCTGCCCATTCCTGTCATTATGTATATATACAGTTCTAAAGGGGCATGGTTGTACAAAAGTAATCACCAATAAGCCCAAGTCATAGATTATAACATATATGAAGCAAAATACACAACAATCTGATTAAGACGCTCTCTTTCACCTCTCACTGAGACGATTCAGGCTTACGCAGATATCCATGGTTATGATACAAAAGTCACTACGAACAAAATGTCACTATATGCAGACGATGTCTTGCTCTGCATCGGTATCCCACACATTTTGTCTGTTATACATGTTTTTTTGGACCCTTCTTTGGTTTACAGGATTAACGAGGACAATAGTGAGATGATTCCAGTCACAAGATGTGACCCCTCCATTTTTAATAACTTCCCAGTAGCTTTACATATTTGGACATTGTCGTAACCAGGAAGTTCAGCTCCCTTGTAGAAGCTAATTTCACATCCCTTCTGGAAACACTTCGGGCAAACTTCCAGTACTGGAAAACATTAGCCTTTCTTTAACCTTTGATTTGAATGAATGATCCACAGCTGCAAAATGGTTGAGAATTCAACACAAGAGTATTTGCCCTATTCTCTCTAATTACGCTATTATTGTCCCAGAAAACAACAATCAAATGATGTTACATTTCAAACTAAAGCCAATATCAATGTTAATAAATAATAAGATAAGTACAAAAAGAAAACTTAAAAAAAAAGGTCTTATCACAGTCTTACACAAAGACTGTATTGATATTATTGAGATATTGCTGTAGTGAAACATTGGAACAAAATAATAATATAGCATAAAAATAGGAAATACACAAACTATGGGATTGAAATGCTTCAATTTGGTAAAACACTCTGGAAAAAATCACGTAACCACAACTCTCACAAACTTCACCCTTTTCCAGTATACAACACAGACGTACTTTGTATTCAGTGACCGCTGAATTCATTGTTCTCAGAAATGTAAATTAACTGTACAAAAAAATGACAGCATCTTATCCCTATATCTTTATAAAACGTTGATATATGCTTCGGAGGTAAACTCTACTACAGACATTAGAACAAGCAATTATTATTTTGATCCAAAAGAAAGGTAAGGACCCAGATTAGCTAAGACCCTTGCCTCAAGGCGTGCTTTGGTGATGGATCCAATTGATCAGACTAAGGTGTGTCTCCTTCAGTATCATGTATTCCCCTAGAGCACTGAGGCCTGGCTTTTGGCATAATTGAGGATGGCCTAACTATGTTTTCATTATTGCGCTGTAACCGTTGCTTTAGATACATTATCCATACTGCCCTATTCTCTTAGTGCTGTCTGTTTGTGGACGCCTACCCATCACAACTATATGTGCTCGTTGAACATCGCATTCCAGATGTAGGCTCTCCTTTGCTGTTATAATGAGCTCCACTCTTCTGCAAATTCTTTCCACTAGATGTTGGAGCGTGGCTGTGGGGATTTGTGTTCATTCAGCTACAAGAGCTTTAGTGAGATCAGGCACTGGGGAGGTCTGGGGTGCAGTCGGTGTTCTAGTTCATCCCAAAGGTGTTCAGTGGGGTTGAGGTCAGGGCTCTGTGCAGGACACTCGAGTTCTTCCACTCCAACCTTCACACACCATGTCTTCATGGAGCTCGCTTTGTGCACAGGGGCGTCGTCATGCTGGGACAGGTTTGGGCCTCTTAGTTGCACTGAACTTCAAATTGTAATGCTACAGCATACAAAGATATTCTTTGTGGCAAACCTTGTTGGGAAGGCCTACATATGGGTGTGATGGACAGACCTGTTTTTTGGCCATGTAGTGTAGTTAATCCAGTTACCCACAATGCCACTCAAATGTGGAATTAAATAAGGATACATTTCAAACTAAAGCCCACCACACCTTTGCACTATCCGTGTGAAATAAATGTTTTATCAGATGGGAGGATAAGGGTAGTCACAACATCGGCTGTGTGTTCACAGAAGGCTCATTTGCCTCATTTAGACAATTGCAGGACAAGTGTGGCTTACTGGGAGGAGATAGGGTGGGATGAAATGGGATGGAGTGGAAAGAGGTGGGAGGGGGGCATATTGAAGGTATGTCACGCTTATTTTGAAAACCAACGTGTGTACGTGTTATTTGTTTTATACACATTTTCACTCATTTTCCAGTGAAGTCCCAAAAGTCTTGGTGTTTGACAGTATCAGGCTATTATTATAATTACCAACCCAAGAGATGTCATAGTTACAGCTCTTTTATTTATTTTTTTTGTGAAATTTCTCCTTGATTTATCTGAGGTTCTTTTTTTGGCATCCACTGCCTGATTGAGAAACAGACTCTGTGGCTCTTCCACTTTCAAACAAATCACAAATTGTTCGAGTTTGCAGTGTAAGCACATATGAGCTGTCGTATTTCAAAATCGCATAGCTGACTGATACGATAATGACAACACTTCAAATTACTCAGATCATGTAAGGTCTTGTGAATATAATTATCCACCGGGCGTAGAGGAGACAGCCTTATGGAACCATGCCATGCTGCAATCAGTGGTTGATCAGAAGCTGAAGATGTTGTCAAGTTAATAAGGACCTGACAATCAGAAATTATACCAGTGGTTGGTGTGTTACTCATTTTGTCAACAAGAGGGCTCTCTAATCTCATCCTTCAGTCTTCTAACTGCAGCCCAGATGTAAATCCAGGACATTTTGGTACATTTTGGACACTTTCATATTCATCTGCCTTTATAGTTACCATTTTCAGCATACAGTTAACTCCAGAATTATTGGCACCCTTCCTTAAAACACTAAGCAAGCTAATATATAAAAAATAAAGAACACATGCAGTTAGTGACCCTGAGGTATGTTTTGGTTATTTGAAACGAGGATTTATTTTATTTCGGTCGTCTTTTGTTATATCCTGCCAGCACTTCAGCACTGCAGCTGCTGGGGTTCAGGCTGGGAACTTGTCTGTATTTATAAATAAAGTTTTAATTATATCTGAATAGAGTTAAACTTTTAAAAGTCATAGCTAGAAAACCATCAGCAGAGTTCTCATAACTTCCTGCAGTTAGAAAACGGTTGAAATTTGTACCTGACTTTTGCCATAAGTGGCTTATGTTTGTTTGTTTGTTTGTTTGTCAGGGTGGATCCGGAGCCTATCCAGGGAACACTGGGAACAAGGTGGGAGAATTCGTCCCAGAGAGGACACCAGTCCATCGCAGGGTAAATCGCATAACAGTTGATGTTTCATACCACTATTGACGATACCAAAAAGTACACATCAAACTTCTTTCCTCATGCCTTGGATGCTTTCTTTTTACTGGCATATGAATAAATCAGGACATGTCTCGTGTACTAGATGTAAATGAGGGTAGATTGGTGCATGCTGTACACAGAGGACAGAAATAAGGGACTAGTGGGTAGGAGTTTGTGTCCAAGCAGCTGAAGCTGAATCTGAAGTTTTCCTATCGTGTGACACTTTCATGAATCAACCCTAGATTTGCTCATACGTCATGCCAATCATTTAAATCTGCACTCGTTTCTATGTAACAAGTTCATTAAAACACCGGCTTGTCACAGTGTTATCGACGATGACCATGCGGTAGCTCCAGAGCTGGCATTTGCACAAGACAAAGCTGGGACTTCACCTGCAAGGATCCAATCATGGATTCATAACACGATTCATAACCACAGCGCTTTTGAATTCTCGATCCTGATTGGTCGGAAGGTGTTGATTAATTTTCAATAACAGTGGCTCTGACAGTAGTGTAGCTGCAAATCATAGGTTTATATTAATGCGTTCATTCTAATACATAATCTAAGAGTAATGATAGTTTTCCTGTAAGGAGATGTTTATTTAACATTTATGGAAGGAGTCTCCAGTGTCTGTGTAACAGTCAGAGGTAAAGCTGTACGTTTAAGTTTCCTGCCATGACACACACGATAGCAAGTAAGGGAAATGTCAGAGTCGGTGTGTGAGTGCGAATCACACACACACACACACACACACACACACACACACACACACACACACACACACAGAGTGCAGGAGCACGGCATGCAGTGTGTAAACAATCCGCTACGATGTGGGAAGGCATGAAGAAACCGCAAACACCCACTGCTCAGACTCTACACTGAACATGTCCATGTTCTCTGAAAATCTCACTCGCCAGTNACGACGTGGGAGGGCTTGAGGAAACCGCAAACACCCACTGCTCAGACTCTACACCGAACATGTCCGTGTTCTCTGAACATCTCACTCGCCAGTCCAAGCTGAGACAGACGGAGATAATAAAATAGTGAGGCAAGATCTGAATGTGTCGTGATGGATACGATGCAACTGTCAGCTTGTTCAATTAAATCGAGCAAATGACAACAAAGTGTTAAGCAAGCTGCAGTGTAGGAGGTTCGGCGACGTGATTTTTCTTTCGGATATTGTCAAGGATGTTTGACATTCTGATCGATAAATCCTGACAAAAAGCAAAAACAGCAGTGAGCAACAGCTGACGAGAGTCCAAGAGGGGGCGAGAACAACAGAACTAGGTTTCCCTGCATTATGCCTCCAGTTCTCTTTGCAGAACAGACTGCCATCGCCGCTTGCATCTCCTTTCCGCCACAATGATCTTTTATTTGCTTACTTTCGTCTTGTTTCCATACATAATAGTGCCGAAACAACCACCGCAACCAGTTGCTCACACTTCATCTTGACACAGTCACATGATAGACAGCTTTTTTTTTTTCATGAGGAAACAGGACTTAGGGATCAGGAGCGCTTCTTCTGAAGCTCACACACAGTGTAGTGTGTGTGACCTTCATCTGTGATCGATGACAGGTCCACAAAACAACAAATGGCAAGTGAAAGCGCTTTCCGTGACTCGTAGCGTCCGCTAGGTCTTTAGTTCAAAACAGTCGATCTGGGAGCGACGGCTCTGAAGTCAGCGCCAGACAGAAATCCCAGCTCAAGCTTTCGTTCGGCCTCAGGCTGCGATTGCCACCAGGGCCTCGGAAATTCAGCTATTAGACACACATTTTGGTGTTTAGCTGCTCGACACTCACGTCATAATGAATTCTGTCAAACTCAGAAGCTTCTTCCTGTTAAAGAGATTTTACCACTCCACTGCACATCCAGATCATTCTCATGCAGCTTTTAAATCCGGATTACATTTTCTTTCCAGACGAAATTGTACAATTGCCTTCAATTAGAAAAAACCTTTCTGAATTTCTCTCATTTTTATCTTTTATCTTTTATTTATATTTTTATCTGAGGTTATTAAGATTTTTTCCAGTGGTCTGAAAACTATTTGTTGTAATATTTAGCTAGAGGATAACTTTCTTACTATTTGACTTACTTACTTATGTATGCACTTACTCAATCGCCAGCCAGTTTTAGAGTAACGAAGCTGGAAACTTGCGGCTGTCCCAGTGGGAGGTGTTTTAGTTGACAGACACCCTCAGATAATAACACAACTATTTCTCGTCTGGGGAAGTTAAAATGAGCAGAATTCGCTTTGTAAAAGCTGTGTGTTCTCTCTGCCCTGGCTTTTATTAATTCTCACATGCCAGATCTGTCTCAGTGAGGGATACGGAGGTGTGAAGAAAATTATAGTCTCGCTTTGGCTCCGCCATCGCACAGATCTGCAGCTCACTCTCTCACTCATGTAATCCAACTTCATGATCCAATAATAAGATAGTTGATCTAAAACTCGCAGGAGGAAGATCGTTTCTTTTAGAGCACAACAAATAATGATGGAAGTAATAATGCATGATTGTAACCACTTTTTTAATTTTTTTTTTAATATGCATAGCCTATATGTGTGTAGTTTTGCCTAATGGTCCATTTTGTGCACCATTATGGGAAAAAATGATTTAAGAAGCATACAAGAGATTGTTGTTACACGCATAGAGTAATCCGGACTTGTCGATATTCCTGCAGCTCCTTTACTGTTGCCGTAGGCCTCTTGGCAGCCTCCCTGGTAAGTTTTTGTCTTGGACGTCCTGTTCTTGGTCACTGTGGTGCTCCATTTTCTCCACCTGTTGATGATGGCCTTTGCGGTGTTCCGTGATACATCTAATGTTTTGGAAATTATTTTATACCCCTCTCCTGATCGATAACTTTTGACAAGTGAGATACCATGCATTCTTTGTAAGCTCTTTGTGGACCATGGCTTCAGCAGTCAGAAGAAACCAAGAAGATGTCAAAAAAGTCCTACAGAAACAGCTGGCCTTTATTTGGGGTTAATCAGAATCATTTCACTGATGACAGCTGTATGATAAATACTTTTGAACATGAGATTGGTTCAGGGATTGGTTCGTTCACCTTATGTCACTGTAACTTTTTTATTTTTCAGTAAAATGTTTCTGATTGTTTTTCACCTAATTTCACATTGAGGGAAAAGTTCTAACACGATTGATCAAGTCTTATTGTGCATTTGTGTTGTTAAGAAGCCGGAGTTTTCCTAATCCTGTTTCTTTGTACTTCCTGGTTTGGACCTTTAACTGTTGCAGCCTGCTTTGCCTATTCAAGTCAAGTCAAGTCAAGTGGAGTTTATTGTCATTTCAGCCGTGTACAAGTACACAGTGAAATGAAACAACGTTTCTCCAGGACCAAGGTGCTACATAGGACAAACACAGAACAACACAGAACTACAGGGACGACATAAATTACATAAATTAAACGTAAAGTGCACAAGTGCACACGTGCAGACAGCACAAGACAGAACATGACTACGATGCCGACCAGTACACGGTTCTGTTTGAAAGTGATAAAGTGACAGTAGTGCAAATATTACAGCTGAGATAGTGTAAACAGTGTAAACATAGTAGAGGATGCTCAGTTGTGTGTATGTGTATATACATATATATGTGTGTGTGTGTGTGTGTGTGTGTGTTCCTTCAGTCCAGTTCAAGGTATTGAGGAGTCTGGTGGCACACTACTGAGCCACACTGGACTACAATGAAGATTGTCGGATTGTCCTCAATAAAACATCCGTGTACATACTTCTGTCCTGTCTCCTATTCCTGCAAATTACACTCACCATGTCTTTAAACTTCAGAATTAAATGGACAGCTCCAGCTTCAGAAATTAACAAAAACGGTAAGAGTTAACAAGGTAAAATTGTGTAAAATCTACTGTGTTTTCTTTTTAAAAAAAAAACTCCTCCAAAGTTAGAAGTCGTTTATCAGACTAGCGCTAGAGGTGACGGGCCTGCGAGATGCTAAATGACTCGTATCAGTGTGCATTTTGGAGAGCGTGTTAGAGGTCAAGAATGGAGATCATCTATCAGCGAAGAAATTCCATTCATAGCACAAAACAGACACGCAGCATTTGTTTCTCGCCTTGTCACGTCACATCTGAGTAAAGTGACGGGCTGATTTGATTGACATGCTACAGAAGGGATTATTTCATTTCTGCCACAAGACGGGCTGGAATGGACGTTACTGTACTTTCAGTATTCTGGTGGATTTTAATAATGGATGCTCCGTGTTAGTCTGGATCAGGTTCACAGCAGGATGACATCGATCTTTGGTCTCTTTGTTCCAATACTGAGCTACAGATTTTTTTTTTTTTAATTCACTCAAAACTTCAAACCACCATCCATCCTTTAGCTTTGGTGATTTTTCAATATTAGTACGCGTACAATCGATCCACGGTCTCAGCTGTGTTAGGAACTTTCTTCAGATATGATTTCACCGTGCCAAATCGATGCGGTCTGAAAACTTCTCGAACTCCTTGAAGTAGCAAAAGTTCCGATGAAGGGCGGGGTTACTGCTCCCAGCTTTCTTATGACTTCTTAATCATTATGAAATTTACCTAATATTGTTTCAAAAATGTAATATACTCAACAGTAAGGAAGGAATAAACCACTTCAGAGTGTGCTGTTATAGGGAAAATAATGGACGATAGGGTGGGCTGATCAAGCAGAGTTACTCTTACCGCTCGGAATTGGTTTCTTTTCCTATAATAGCACATCATGGCATGTTCTGTTCCTCTTATATTACAGTAATTTGCCAAGGTTTACCATTTTGTATTTATTA
>JAKKZN010000024.1:1762722-1773726 GCA_033441825.1 Pangasius elongatus
TGAGGATGCAGAAGATAGGGATAGGTGGAGAGTGATGATTCGCTGTGGCGACCTTGAAGGGAAAAGCCGAAAGAAGAAGTAGTATGTTAAACCTAGTATTGCCAATTTTAATATAAAAGTGCCCACAAATGATACATCCATTGCTTGGTAGTGAACATAGCAGGAGAGTAAAAATCAGCCCAAAAGAAGAAGAGGAAGAAAGGGAAGTTAATTTTATTCAGTGTCACAGAAGCCCCATTAAGGGAGCTGTGAATGTCTGAAAATTCCATTGGGTGAGACAGTAGAGGAGAGAGAAGACAGCAATCATGACAAATAATGCCGGCCTAAGAATAGATCTTTTTTTTTTTTTTTAAAGATTTACAGAACTCATAAAACAAACACCCATATAATGTAGGCATGGGTGGCTATTCCAATTTGATATCACAATAATTATATAAATGTGTAACACAGTTTATAATATGACACAAGATTCAAATTTATTTTATTGATTCTTTTGGTAAGTGCTTTATTCTGGTCAGGGTTGCAGTGGATCCTGGGAAACCACTAGGCATGAGTTGAGAATACAGTATGGATGGGTTGCAGTGCCACACTTTTACACCTAGGTGAAAATTATCATAGCCAATCCACCTACTGGCATGTTTTTGGGATGGGGAGGAAACCTGGAAGACCCAGAGGAAATGGAGAACATCCAACACAGCCATTAACCTGAGCTCAGAATTGAACCTGGGAGCCTGGAGCTGTGAGGTCGCAATGTTACACGCAGTGTCTGTCGAGCTTTCTAGGCATTCTGAGAACGTTTTTAAAACGATGTTCTTAAAACATTCCTGCAACACCAACTTTTCCAAAATGGTGGGAACTCCTCCAAAAGCTTGGTGTCTCAGTGGGAACATCGTGTGATCTACACTCTTAGGGGCTTTCAAACGTTTTTTAAAAGGTTCATTGGATTACTTTGAATTATTAGTCTTGAAAAGTTTGTTCTGCTTGAAACCCAAAATAAACTACAGCAAACTATTTCTATACAGCAGATGTTTTCAGAAATGTAACTTTGGTAACTTTACAGCCTAGCATTCTTTGAACCATTTGAATTGATTACTGAATGGTTTTTATCACTGGATATGAGCAAATTTATTCATAAATCGTACGTTAATCGTGTTTAGGCAAGAAATGTGGTATTCATGGAAATGCAGTTTGTTAAGTATCCTATGAGAGTTCCTGAATTTACACATAATGAGACTCACTAATGTAAACATCAATTGTTTGGCTTTAAATCATATAATTGCTGATGATTTACTGTGATTTTTATATACAGAATGATTACACTGTCGAGACACTCATTTATCTCGCGCATTTATTTACACACAAATGTAATGAACAATTAGTTCGTAATCAGTTACGTCATATTAACGATCTGAAAGAAAGCAATCCAAAACAAATCCAAATCCAAAAAGATAAAGAATGGTTTAATGGCTTAGAGGAAAAAAGAAAAGATTGTTTTTGTAGAACAGGACACATGTGAAGACAGGGTTCTACTTCAAGGGTTCTTTGGATGGTTAAGGGGTCTAGCTTGAGGTTAAGGGGTTTTACTTGGAACCTTTTCTGAAAAGAAAACCATTTGTTGCATGAGTGTTTATAAACCCTTTATGCCGAATTGAACTGAATCCTATCTCAGTTTTACCACACAGCCACACTCTGGCTGGAGGCTATATTTCATCCTCTTCATTTCCTCCACCTGGTCCATAAGACGCAATTTTTATCTCCTCTAAAAAGCCACACTCAGCGTAAAAGCTCGGCTAGCTCAGACTGAGCCAAACCATTCAAACCATTTCGGTTTCCTGGAAACAACAGTCGCCTCGTTTTTCTTCCTGATACATGTTTTCTCCTAAAAAAGCCGAGCGTCTGAATCAGTTCAGCCGTGCTTCACTAGCCGTGCTAGCTCGTGTTGGTGCTCCATAGTATTACAAATGGAAGTGACAGTGAGGGGAACGTCTGCATCACTCAAACACACTTCTAACCCTGAGGTACGCAACACAGGAAATGCAACACAGCAGAAAAATGCTGGGAAGATTGTGTAATCCATCCAGTGCTGACCCCTGAACTTTATAGATATACCGTGGCTCACACAAACAGAAGAATGCTAGCCCAAAACTCATCAAAGTCTGAAGGCGGTATGGGTGCTGTTGGGGATTAGGGAGACAGCAGCGACTCACGGGTGCCAGGCACCCAAAAATGCAGTTACCAGTAGCGGAGAGTGAAAATAATTGAAAAAGTGTTTGTTTTGTTTGTTTTGTTTTTTTTAAACCTCAAGCTGGGCAAAACTGGGATCCTCTTGACAGATAGTGGTGCTCGTTCTGTGCGTGTGAATATTTCCTCCCCCTCAAAATTCTCATTTCTCATTGGGCAGAATGTAAAATGAGACCTTGCCTTATGTCTGCTTCGTTACAGCATGTAGTTATCCAAATATTTTATCAAATTGTGAAGAAATCACACTTAACTATGAAGGTTTTAGACATCTTTAAGCAGAGTGACTGTTTTAATAATGATGTTTGCAGTCAGATGCCAAGCCAAAGTTAAAATATAGACTAAATAAAAACATTTACAAAAATATTTATAGTCTCTAAAAGCTGATACCGAAGTTTTTCTTTTGCTCAGAATTCAGCCACAGCAAAATCCGATGGGTTTTCCCCATACCACCACACAATTACACACACAACAAACATTAATTAGCGTCTATGCTATACTCACAAATCTTTCCCAATCACACAAAACAAACAAATCATCATCCTGTTAGTATGCGATCATTTTCCCCGACGTTCTCCTCAGACACGAATAATTAAATTCATCACGTCAAAGACAATCTTGTCTTGTGTTCTGTGTACTTATATAGCAGCAAAGCTCCTCAATTAGCAACAGCCGCTGAATGAATACCTCAGCATGTAAAGAAAAGGATGAAATTATCTCCCACTGAAATGAATCGCTTTGCTTTTTATCCCTTTCTTGCTTCTCTTGTCACGCTGCACAGCCGGCGGGGAGGCTACGTTTCCCCGCATGTCTCTCGAGTTAATTCAGCTTCGGATTTCATTGTCATCTCAGCCGCAGCAGTTAATTGCCCGAATTAATTTTTGCCCAAACCGAGAGCGCTGGGTTTTAAAGCTCGTGGCAGAGTGCAATTATCTCAGTGGGACAAAAAGATATTTCGGAACGCCTGCTGTTTACGGCTGTGTCCTAGTTACAGCTGAGTGGAAGAAAAACAACATTAGGGGCTTTTACACATTTCTAGTCACTCCTCTAGGCATTTTATGTCTGTCCTGAAAGTATATGATGGCATTAAATGTCTCAGAATCGGTCTGATAAAATCAATCAAATTCGCTGGCTTAAATATACCAGAACTACTAAGCCAGTTTCAATTAGCTTTCTACTGATAATAATAATATATAAATGCTTGCATTCTATCCTTGTTTGTCTTATACCTGCTTTAATCGGAGATAAAATGGCTGTTTAGGGCTGTGTCCCAGATTCTGCAAACATTTCCAACCACAGCCGGTCCTCACATTTCGTCACACAACAGGAAACGACGAAAGCTAGTTTACCTGAACTCATACAATCGAATGTTTCATGGCTCCATGCTAAGCTAACGACAAAAGCTTTAACGAGTGGAAGGTCAACGTGTTTGTTTTAATTTTTTTTCCCCCTCCAATTGTCAGACGCAGCAATACCAGCCTGCCTGTTTGTAAGACAACAGCTCATTATTTACACGCCTGTGGGCTGTAGGATTCATCACAGCACACAGAGGCGCGGTAATTGCTACAACCCTCAATTCCTCTCACACTTCCATTCTGTCGGAGGTTTGTTTACCGAGAGTTGGGGAGGAGTGAAGAGAAGTGGTTGAGTCGCAGGTGAAAACATTGCTAACAAGATGGCTAAGTAGTGAGGCAAAAAAAAAAAAAAAAAGCAGGTGTGAGCGCAAGAAGCAGCTAGGTTTTGTTACCGAACAAAGACAGCACTCTCTGGCTTCTCGTTTTCTACTGGCTCATGAGACTGAGGCTAATGAATTCACAGGTCACTTAGATAAAGTTGCTGTGAAGCTAAAGTGACCGCTATCAGATGCAAATGCGTCTTAATGAGAACAAAAATATCATCTCGCGTCCGGGTTTGTCTCGATTTCCTGCTGTCTAAAGTCATGCGGGAATTTCCCCGGGCCATAAATGTCAGCTCAGCCCTAATGACAGAGCCTCGCAATTACAAATATCAATTAGTAATGATGTGGAAAACCATCCTAATGGGGAGCCGAAGGGGGGGGGGGGTCGAGGGGGGAGGTGGGGGGGGGGGGGGGCGAGAGAGAGACCGGGAGGGAGAGAGAGAGAGAGAGAGGCTAGTGTGATGGGAGGAGTAACAGGATGCAGTAGGGCTGAGTAATTTGTCGAGTCGCTCAGCTGCTGTCTCATCGTTCGCACAATGAGTGTACAGTCAGCCGCAAGATCAGCGTGTTCTCCCTCACATTCTGTACACTCCAGAAGTTCCCCAAGCGTCTGCACCAAGCTTTTTTCCCCTCCTTGTTTGTTTGTTTTTTTTTTCCTTTTTCTGTTTTTGTCTTATTTCCTTATTTCTGCTTTTTATTTCTTTTTTCTTCCTCTATGTGTCTCATATCCTTTGGTTTTTTCTCCTTTCTTTCTTTGTTTCTCTTGGTTTAATTTTCTTCTTTCTGTCTTTCTTCCTCTGTCTCCTTTCTTTTTAATTTTCCACTTTCCGGCTTTCTTCCCGTCGCCTCCTTTCCTTCCTTCTTTCACATTTTTTGTTCCTTCCTTCCTCTCTTTCTTTATTCCTTCCTTCCTCTCTTTCTTTCTTCCTTCCTTCCTGCCTCTCTTTCTTTCTTCCTTCCTTCCTTCCTCTCTTTCTTTCTGTCTGTCTCATTGTATACTTTTGGTTTGTCTTCTTTCTTTCTCTTTGTTCTCTCTCTAACTCTCTCGTTATTTTTTACCTCCTTTTTCTCCCTTTTCTTTCCTCGCTCTCATCTTTGCAGTTTTCAGTGCGAGTTACTATTAGTTGGGGGGGAGGGAGGGAGGGGGGGTTTGGGGCTGATGGTTGGGGGTTTGTGTGACAGGCAGCTGTCATACTTTGAAGATTGCCAGATAAAATATTCATAGCTTTTGATATGGCAGCTTGTGGCTGGTGGGGTGTGTGTGTGTGTGTGTGTGTGTGTGTGTGTGTGTGTGTGTGTGTGCGCGTGTGTGTGTGTGTGTGTGTGTGTGTGTGTGTGCGCGTGTGTGTGTGCGTGTGTGCGTGTGTGTGCGCGTGTGTGTGTGTCGGGGTGCGTATGTTGCTCTCCTGGCACAGCTTTGAATCTCTCTTTACACACTGACAGGTTCTAAGAAGGTTAGAATCTAAGCTTACACAAATAACATTTCTGTAAGGCTCTAAAAATATCTACTGTAATAATGCTTTCTCAGAACGATGATCATATAACATGCCAGTGGCAGCTCTAAAACCTATTACTGACTGGACGCCACCCCTTCACTGATTATTTTCCTATAACAGCACTCCCCCAAGTGTATTATTCCTGGCTTAACCATGATTTTTTCCCCCCCATATCTATCCCTTTAATTGGTATAAAAGATTTAAATAAACGTTAAACCAGCAAGGTGTTACATATTCGCTTTCTCAAATGCAGTAAGTACTCCTACATTATTTTATATTGTACTTAACGTTTATTAAAAGTCGAATTCTTGTCTTTATCCTGAGATTCATCTCCCCAGTACACTGCACTCCACACATCATTATCACAAGCCGCAGTGCAGTCGCACCCTCATGAAGCCTCAGTTGCTCAGAGAGAGAGAAAGAGAAAAAAGAAAGGGGGGAAAAAAAAACCACGTCTTCACATTCTCACTTGAACTGACTCTAAATCTTTATGCTGTACCAAACAACTCAGATGCTGATGCAATTCGCTTTGTTTATGGTTGCACTGTATGCAATTAAAGGCATTAGAGAACCATGAAGATATAGTACTTTTCAAATTTGTATGAGGATTTCTCAAACAGCTAAAAAAAATATAAATATATATAAATATTTATATGGAATAAAAATGTTTAACAGACTTTGTATTGGTATTATAGGAGCAGAAATTCCCATTCCCATAGCCTCCACACTGGAATTAATGGACCAAATATTCTCACAGCTCTTACGATGTAATTATTAGAACAGAAACTCTTACATAGCCTCCATTTTATAAATCATCAGAGCAGAAAGTTATAGTCTTTACACTGGAATTAATGGGAGCAGAAACTCTTACATGGTGTCTACATTGGAATTAATAGGAGCAGAAACTCAACTGTAACTGTAACTGTACAGGAGCAGAAATATTACACTGGAATTATGGGAGCAGAAACATTTACACTGGAATTATGGGAGCAGAAACTCGCATAGCTTTCACACTGGAATTTGTGGAAGTGTGAAATTAACGTACCATACACTCTCTTTTTTTCATACCATAATTATAAAATTTGCATAATTCTTTACATTAGAATTATGGGAGCAGAAACTCAACACTAAATATACTGGAGAAAATACGTTTACACTGGAATCATGGGAGCAAAGACATTTAGAGAGCAGAAATTCTCGCATGACCTCCATCCTGGAAGCAGAAAGATTTACACTGGAATTATGGGAGCACAAACTCACACAGCCTAAAAACTATTGGAGCAGAAACTTTTACATAGCTTTATAATTCAATTATTTGAGCAGAAACCTTTACACTCGAATTACCGAAGCAAAAACTTTCAAACGGTGTCTACATTGGAATTACGGGAGCGGAAACTCTACTGTAGTCATGGGAGCAGAAAAGGTCGCATAAACTTTGTACTAAAATTATGAGCGCAGAAATTTTTGATACTGGAAATTTGGGAGCAGAAACTCTCAGATAGCATAGAATTATTGAAGCAGACGTTTTACACAGCTTTTAAACTGGAATTATGGGAGCAGAAACATTCACACCGAAATTACGGGAGCTAAAATGCTCACATGGTGTCTACACTGGAATTATGGGAGTAAAATTCTACCACAGCCTCCACACTTGTAAATATGGGAGCAGAAACTCTTATAAAGCCTAGAATTGTTGGAGCAGAAACTTTCTTATAGCTTTTATATTGGAATTATGGGAGCAGAAACTCACAGGGTATCGACACAGGAATTCTGGGAGCACAAACTGTCACAAACTTTGCACTAAATTATGGGAGCAGAAACTCTACCATAGGTTTTACAGAGAAATTCATGAAGCAGAAACTTTTACAGTTTTTTTTTTCAGTGCTTACTCTGATTTATTTACCAGTCTTACTAAATGTTGTAGCACACACTGATATGACCGCATCACTGATTTAAGTGATTTAATTTAGCTCAGTGTCGCCACTTTTCAACGCTGGAAGTAAATTGTGCTTTGTTCCTTACTTAATTTGATAGGCATAAAAAGAAATGTAACTTGACACCTTTTTCTATATTGTGGCCAAAATTCTCACACTGCCTCCCTCCATCATCTACACTGAAAACACACAAGATTACACTAATATAAACCAAAACGGTGCGTTCTTATTGACGGAAAGCCGCAGGGACAAATCACGTACAATGCGTAGCTGGCTTTTCTAACGGAGTCCATATAATTGATAGCCGTTAAAAGACCACAACTGTTAACACTGAGCGTTAGGAGAGTGATATATGCGTATGACAATATGAGAAAATGAAGCATACAGGATATTCGGATAGATTACAATTCTTAAAACATGACAAGGGTTGAATGAGTATCGAGTGTGTGGAAGACGGGTACAAACGAGCCTTGCACGTGAACTTTAGTCACTCTTAGATGGTGAAGATGATCAGCCATTTTTCACGGCTGCTCTAGAGATAAGAAACGTGAGCGTGTCTCAGAGCCAAGGCGGAATTAATTAAGGTATTTGACATCTGTGAGAAAACATTCGCTTCTTCTGTGCACCAGGTCTGGATCTTGGATGGCTACGTTTTAATCTAGCATGAGTTTCAGTTGCTACAAATTTTTGGATCATGAATGTATTTATAGAAAATTACAAGCATGAGCTATACGTGAACACATCTGTTGATAACATGCATAACACCAAAACCAGATGTGAGAACTGAAATCATCAGCCCGTCTCTGTGTTTGGTCAAAATGCAGATTTCTTTACCACCAATGNAATGACACCACAGCTGACACGGTTGAATTCTGGATTCTGATTGGTGTTCAGCAATTTTCTATAGCAGAAGCTCTGCAAATCACAAGTTTGTACGAATGCACTACTTCGAATACGTTGTTGTTTCTATGGTAACAGCTCATTCACAGCGACTGGTACAGCGAACGCGTCACATAAACTGACTAAAATCTGTGGTTATTGATATGGGGAAGTTTTCTGTGAGAAAGCATTTATTTAACATTTATGGAAGGAGTCTCCAGTTTCAGCACTTTGTAACAATCAGTATTACGTTTTCTGACACAGGAAAGTCATCAGCATGGAGGAGTTTACGCTTTCTGGTTCCTCTGTAACATGACAAGCTGTGTTGTTTTGTCTAACTCCAAGACAGAGAAAGGAAGGGGAAGAAAAAGAGGCTGTTGCAAGATTTTTTTTTTTTTTTTCCTGTCATCACATTTTCAGTTGTTTTCTTTGGGCACAAACACATTTAATAAATCTTGGTCAGAGGTTATAAACAGCCAAACTAGCCATGCCTAGCAATGAACAGATGCGAGTAATAACAAAGAACAGATAATGAAAACAGAAATAACAGACCGTGTAAGGAAAGTGGAAAGCCAAAGGGGACAAAACAGGGCAACAAAAAAATAAATAAAAAAATGCATTGCACAAAAGAAAAAGCGGTCGCCCTATCGTCAGGAGATCGTGAGTTTGAATCTTGAGGATGCCAAAGCCATCAGTGGCAGGGAAATGTGTTTAAAATTGTCCGTGCTCTGAGTGGGAGGGGCATACTCACTGTCAATCACAGCGACACTAAGGAGTCTGTGAGCTCATGTATGCGGAAGAGGGCGGATAGTGCGTTCCTCGCCGAGCGTGCTACACTTCCCTTTGACACAGCATGAGCAGCAGTATGGAAGACGATAGGGTTAAACAGAACCAGGGGAGACATGGCTCGATGGAATGAAAACATTCGATGAAAGAATGAGATGAGGCTAATCTGTGATTTTGGCACTGATTGTTCAATTTCAGACACCGACATTAGTACTGAGATTACAGACATACACTGAAAATAAAGCTTATCGCTTTTATACTGGCTCTGTAATTCATTTCACTTCAGTCTCTCTCTCTCTCTGTCACACACACACACACACACACACACACACACCCTCAGGGAGTGATAACAGAGCCCATAAAAAGCCTTATTAACCACTCTGTTCTCATACAGGTATGAGAAATGAAGCTATTTTTGTTCACAGGCTGAATGTGTGTAGGAGCGAGTATTTAACTCTCTGTTGGAACTCNCCTTTTTTGTATTTGCATTTTTGCATTTTGCGTTTAACCTTCTGTATGTTCCATTTTTTATGGAAATGACTCCGGATTTAATATTCCGTGACTTAATTCCGTCTCTCTTAATGACCTCTGATGTCACTTTAATAAAGATCTCCCTACATCATGCATTTTAATTATGCTCTTCGCTCTAGAGCTCATTTACGTGATTCCCCAGGATCGGGTCTGAGCTACACGACACTCTCAGCTCTTACTTCATTATGTTGTGTCACACTATGTCTTCTTTGCTAAGCGTGTGTTCGTGTGTGTGTTTCTGGTTTATCACTCGCACCTGCACGGGCTCCAAACACCAAAACATGTGCGGATACACGCGCACACTAAACTACATACACATTAATGAAGGAATAAAGCTGTGTGTAGATTCAGTCCATCATCCATCTCCTCCTCTATCTCTGCCTCGCTCTATTAAAGCCTTGGGCTTCTTTTTCCCCCACCCTGTTCTGCCTGCTGCCACTGCTGCTGCTGCTGTTCCACCACACTCACACACACACACACACACACACACACACACACACTCTGGTGTATTTAGGTCATGTCATGCCAGCATGTCCGGCCTCAATAGGAGGATGTGAGTGTGTGTGTGTGTGTGTGTGTGTGTGTGTGTTGTCGTCTAATAGGCTCCAAGCTGGGCTTTTGTTTATGCACGTGTGTGTATATATGTATAAATTGTCATCTCTCATATCTGTCACATTGCCCCAGATAAAATTTGGCTCACAGGTGCTGCAGATTAAATTGTCATGCCTCATTACATGGCAGCAGCCCTATAATGCAGCATAACATAGAAAAGTTTTGTTTTTTTTAATGCATAAATCAGCGAGAGGTCACACACTTGTGTTCTGGTGTGTGGGTCATGTCAAGAAGGCAAGAAGTTCAATAAGGTAAGAACATCACCATGAAACTCATAGATCAATGCTTTTCTGACTTGCAAATTCCTCCAGCTTGCATCCATGACATCCTAGCGCTACAATCTTCTGACATCACCCTCCCCCATCTTCAAACCTGATAACCTTTCTAACCTTTCTCCATTTTGCGTAGGAGCGCCACATTATATTGGAGTTTTCACTCAAAAATATACCAAATGAGAGGAAACCGGAGAACCCAGAGGAAATGCACACACAATGCCAGCTCAGGATCGAACCGGGGACCCTGGACCCACTGCGCCATTGTTATTTTATTTGGAAAAAAACAAAGAAATCTTCAGCGAAAGGACCGCATTAGCAATCCACAAGTGATCTCAATATCCACTCTGTAAATGGCGCCAGACTAAACGCCGAAAAAGCTCTGATAATATATCTAAGAGGGTTTTTAGGACATTTCTAAGTCGCTTGGAGACATTTTTCACTTTATCTTCACTGAATCAGCAGAGCAGCAGAAAGTTCCCAAACTATGGGAAAAACATCTACTGTGGTTATTACTCAAAAGATCAGATCTGAAGAGATAAATGATTACAGACCTTTAGCTTTATCATAATGAAAAA
>JAKKZN010000024.1:1783053-1802564 GCA_033441825.1 Pangasius elongatus
CTGTTGTTTTTGCTCAAAATATTACGATGTCATAAAGTATATCTGATTTTTGAGTTATGACCTCAGTCTTTTGTTTGACCAAAAAGCTACACATGGTCCAGTTATTTTGAGCTTACCTGGAATTTATCAATCATTAAAATCGCAGCGCTGTTGAATTCTTGAATCCGATTGGTCAGAAGGTGTCGATTCATTTTTGATAACAGCAGCTCTGACATCAGTGCAGTTACAAATCCCAGGTTTATATTAATGCACTCAGTGCAATACACTGTTGTTTCTATAGTAACATCTCATTCACAGGGAGTTGTTTAAGGACTTAATATTTGCAAATTGATCACATTTCTCACACATTTCTCACTTTTTTGTTTTTGCTGACTTTCTTTATCGCTGTCCTCATTTTGGTTTAGCAGAGCAGGAAGGAGAAGGAAAAAAATGGAGAGAGAGCAACTTATATTCTTTAGGATGAGAAAAAATGGCTGCGACAGCGCAATGATAATCAGACAAACGCAGAGGGCAAGAAGAACACGGCCATGTTAATAGAGTTCAAACCTGGACACATATTCTCCTCTCAAGATTTGTGCAGCTCTTCCCAAATACATTCATTAGACACTGTTTAGTGTGTGCATTGATTTTGTCTTTAACTAGCATATGGAATTGATCAAATGAAATTCAGTCACGTCTGCTAGAGCTTGATTTTATTGCAGCTCCGCTCACTCATGTACACCGCAAGCTAAATATTTTCACGCTGCCCCAATGTTTTAATATATATTTGCAGAGAAATTGTGGTCTCTTCATGAATTTAAAAAAAAATAAATAAAAAAGGACGTCAGCTGTAATCAGCAGCCTACACTCAGACCCACACTTTAGCACAAAAACACACTACTAGCATGATAACTAGCCTAATTGTAATGCAGTGTTTCTTGGCCACATGCTAACGTGTAGACAGCACTGCATACTAATGTGCACTCCATATTTCTCCCATTTGTATTCACTGTTCCGTCTCGTTTTCTTTTATATTGACACCAGCTTTCTGGCTTTAGGGCAACACTGAGGCAACCACCAAGCTTGCAGTTAATTAGGTGAACCTACCCATTAGTGATGTGTGCAATATAAAAATATCGATTTTTAAAAAAAATAAACAAACAAAAGCAATTTGGCAATGCTAACTTTTTTTTAAAAAAAATGTATTATTAAAGAACGATGCATCATACGTTATAACCAATCAGAAACAAGAATTCAACAGTAATAATGGACATTGTATCGAATATATTACACCATCCGAGGACAAGCCACAGCTTCACAGCAAGCATCTCACAGGACACAGACAAGCCATTAAACCCTGTATGAATAGTGTAAGAAACGTAAAGCAGCGTGAATCTATGTCCTTGAATCAAAATCATTAGCTCTGAGATCATTTAAGCACAGCATGTGCAACAATAACGAGCCAGAGAGGCATCATAAACGGCATAATCAAAACAAAACGGGGACAATATTTTTAGCAAAGTGCAATTAGGGCAAGCTCTTCGAGATCACAGGCTGGAACAAACGTACTGGTCTTCAAAGAATAAAGACCTAATGAGGCTGCCACTTCCTGAGTAAAACTTTTCAGAGGTGCTTTTTTTTGGGGTTCTAATTCAGGACACAGGCGATGGGGAGACATTTCTGTTTGGAATGAGCTTTTTTATATTTGCAACAGATTTATGGTGCGTCTTTTAACAAAATTACTCTTCCATGTAGTTGCCTGTTAAACTGGTATTGGCTGTAACCCATTTCCTTTAAGTATGACTTGTTATGCATTATGATTCAGTCCCAGGCCATGAATCTCTCTCTCTCTCTCCCCCTCTCTCTCTCCTTTTCCACACAATCTGTCCCCATATTCACTAATACAGTATATTACAGAGTTCAGTTTCATACTTCTGTGGACCTTGAGCCATTGTTTCAACTATAAATACATTCTGTATATACCCTGAGACATGGGTCATCAACCTTTGTGGAACTATCACTGGCCTGCTTGAACGTCTGGGTGGATTCTGCTTTGCACTGGACATCCTGACGCACCAGTCAAGAGTCTCTGGAAGAATTCAGATAAATAGTACAGAGGAGACAATGTGGAAATTCCATCACGAGAAGCAAAAAGGAGATAAGATTTGTTTGAAGTTATGAGAAACGAGGTGCTTTAGGCATGTCCTGTCCCCCAAACTTTAGTTATTTCATGCCTTCATTTTAAGAAAACTCAAGGCAATCATTGGGTTATTTAAGAAAACAAATACATAATTCTTGTACAAATTTTATTCAGGATTTGTAAAAGCAACTTATTTGTGCTCTAGGCCTTAAGCTTCCTTCAGGGGACAAAATTGCTGCTTATCAAATGAATCATTAGAGTGGATGGATTGGAATGAATCTAAATAGGACCTACAGGTCTACAGTGCTGTATCACAGCTCATATACTCTCCAAGATGAGGGTTCCTCTAGGGTTCTTTGGATACCTTAAAGATCGTAGCTTCCTAAAGAGGTTCAACTTGGAACCCTCTGTGTTATAGGGTTCCAGCATTAGAGGGTCCTCCAAAGAGACAAAGTAAACCATTAGGGTGCTGGATGAAAGTGATGAATGGGGTAGTACCATTCTCTCCACCAAGCCCTCTTCTCTTTCACCATGTTGAGTTGAAAAGGTTGATGGCAGAACCCTTAAAGAAGCACCAAAGAACCTGTTCTTTCTATTCTAGCAAATGTCTAGCTGCTGTTGCTGACAACCACAATTTAACACCAAGCATGAATATGAATGCAGCCCCATTTTTAATCCTAGAATGAAAGAACACAAAAGCCTATGCTTTGATGACTTCATTTCATTTTATTTAAAATGTGCTTGCATAATTTCTAACAATTGATGATTAAAACAGAAGGTACCGCACTAAAAGATAAAATAACAGCGCTTGCGGGGGCTCAATAACCCAGTTGGAGTGGGCATGACTCACCCACCTCTGCGAACGATCCTGGCCTTAGATTGCATACAACTGCTTCAGCCTTAGTTTTGAAATTCACCAGTAGCAACTTCTGAAAACATGAACTCAGAAATATCATTGATTCATTCATTCATCTGGAGTAACTGCTTCACCCTGGTCAGGTTTGTGGTGGCTCGGGAGCTTATTAGGCTGAGAAATACTTTGACCTAATTCAGGAAATCCATCACACCAAATCAAGTTTCACACATGATGCCTCAGCAGCATGGAGTTGTCTTTAACCATAGCTAACCTGGGAATTTGAGAAACAGTGCTTAAAAGTTTATTGTAGTTTTGCAAGCTAGACTTCTGGCATTTGCTATAGAGTCTGGCACATTTCATTGGCACAGAAACTTTGATCATTGTGGATGATTAATCACAGACCTTTTCATCTGAGATCATCTCCTTTACTCAGCACTACAACATCTACTCCAGAGAAAACTCTACTAACTTTTAAATATGGGATTCTGTAAAGTGTTTTTAGTCTAATGACTACATGAACCTCTGAAAGGTTCATTGTGTCAAGGTGATCAAAAATTTGTTTCAGTGACACTGAAGAGCCTGAAACATATGGCATGAAAAGTGTACAAAAGATGTCAGACAACCATTAATGTCTTTTATTGATGCTTCGCTTTGCTTCAACAATTCAATCACATACCATTCATTCATTCATCTTCAGTTACCGCTTTATTCTGGTCAGGGTCATGGCAGATCCTTAGCCTATACCAAGAACACTGGGGTGAGGCAGAAATACGCCCTGGACAGGGTGTAAGTCCATTATGGGGAACCATGCACACACATTCACACCTAGGGGCAATTTAGAAATGTTTCAGCCTCAGGTTTCAAATTCCCAAAACAAAACAGTCTGCAAATTTGGGTTCAGAAATACTTTGGCATAATTCAGAAACTCCTAATAGAACACTAATACAAAAGGAATAGCCTTGCAAGCCAATCTTCTAGAGTTCAGTTGAGATTCTGGTACATCATTTAAAAAAATAGAAAAAAACAAAAAACAAAACACAGAACTAAAAGCTAGCTACTTTCTCAGAAAGGGGCAACTGACTGATGTAGCAGATAACCAATCACAAACCTTTTCCAGTCCGGACTATATCTTGCTCGAAAAAGCTCATTGTGTCACTGTGCTCAAAGGTTTGCTTTTGCCAGAAAGTGCACTTTGGCAGAAAAGTGTACAAAAGATATCAGATTCTCCATGGCCTTGGTAAAACCATCTAAACCTGAGACTACCCATGTGGCAGATCATCTTATTTTTTCCATTATTGGCCATTATTGATGCATCCCTTCACTTCAGCATTTGAAACAGATCATATTGAGCAAATGGGCACATTGCCACCAAATGGTATCGCCACCTCACATCTCCAGGGTTGCCGGTTCTCCCCATGTCTGTGCGAGTTTCCTCCAGGTTCTCGTTTCCCCCTACCTCCCAAAACATGCCGATAGACGGATTGGCTGCGATAAATTGCAGAGTGTGGGCATGGTCCCCTGCCAGGGTGTATTCCTGGCTCACATCCAGCATTCCCCAGATCTCCTTGACCCTGCCTAGGATACATTGGTTACTGGACATGAATGAATGAATAAATGTAATGTACGTGACAGGCTACAATTTATCAAGTCTTTTGCAGGATTATCTGGGTGATTATCTGTTCTACATTTGACAGTGTTGTTGAATAATGCAAAGACTGCAAATCCCAAAAGTATATGCATGCAAATCTAGGGGAAGTGAGGCCTTTTTTCTTTTCTGCACTGTGCCCTTCAAGTGCACGTTGTCTTGGCGATTGACAGTTGTACATGGAAAAGGTGTTATAGGTCACCATTTATGTATTTTATAGAGTCCTATGCCTTCTGTGCCAACAGAGTAAAGATGGATTATAGATGTTCACCTCAGGCATGAATCCATTTTTGCTAATTGCATTATGTACCAAGGCAAGCTCTGATTAGTTTTTAATGCCGATTATTTCCACTCATTTGTGGCTGCCAGCGGTGAGACGTGCACTGCCAAGATCCTCTGGCCGATACTGACTAAATGAGTCCTTTACCTGGCATTAGCAATAGATGCAAGAGGACACGGGCCATTGAGGAATCACTACTGAATTTCAGTTAAAAGGCACACAAAAAGTGACACAGCTGAAGTTCAACCAAAGCGGGACCGAGTTTATTGTTTGCCTTTGGCCGTGACTGCTGTGTTTAAAGATGATTGATGCAGAAGAGTATCCATCTCAATTTAGCTCTCTTTATGGCCCGTCTCACAGCAGGGTCCTCCAAGGAGATTCTCTCTCCCAGTGTAATAATTCTACTGAAACATTATGATAACAGAGATTATTATCTTCCTGTGAGGACACACTGAGCTGTTGGAGAAGAGCTGAAACTCCAAAATAAACTGTCAGAACCTGACAGGACAGATATGTTTGGCAGATTTGACAGAAACTCAAATTAGAGACCAAAAAAGGGCAGCACAAGGGGAGGAGGAACAAGAAAAACATGAAGAAATACCTCTGTTGTTATTTTTAATATTGTTATTATTGTTGATATTTCACCTGCGTGGTCAGATGGTATCCATGGTGACCTTTGCTTACCTCCAGTGATGGTAGAAACAGAGTTGCCAACATTTACAGTTTAGCCATAGCATTTATGATTTTTGATCTCTTGCTACAGCAATAAAGACATGTTTTTATGCTTTGCTCAAGCAGCAGTCAGACAAAATGTAAATAACTTTTTAAAATTACTTTTGTTTCATGCCGACTTTACCTACAGATAAGTGAGTAAATCTCTTTCAGTAGAGTTATAGACAGTTTCCGTGCAGTATAATACGGATAGGCGCTTATGTTAATTTTGTAACAACTGTATAAAGTAAGCTTATACACTCAGCAGGTTGTTTATAAATCCAAACATTTCTACAGACCACAGTTAAATCAGTTCAATCAATTTGTTTTACCATTTATGCTGTTAGCTTGGAAACAACCCACCCCCCGACAAACACTAAGCGTTTTCATGTACAATTCAGTTTTTTTTTGTCACTGCCTGCTAGGGTTTTGTATTTTAGCAATGTTGTCACCTCTGTAGAGAGCAATGAAGCAAAGGAAACTGTTCTTTACAATAAAAGACAGCAGCCTCTTTGCTCGGATGAAGATCTTTTCATCAGTATACGAGTCTCTCAGAGAGTCAATGTTTTTATTTTCCAAGTTCATTCTGATGGGATTTTAAGAAGCCAAAATTTTCCACTAGAGATCTCCTAAAAACAAGAGCTTTCTAATAAAGAAAGCAGTTGATACTCCTTTAATATTCCTATTCTCTGGTTTCTAAGAGCCTATCAGCACAACTGCAGCTCGTGTTCTCAGTAATAGAGGTCATGCCCTTTCTTCTAAATGGAGCTACGGAGATGACCGGCAGGTGAAGGCAGCATATTAGCTGATTAGCTGGTTGCAGTCCAGCACTGACTAACCGTCTGTTGAGCTTATTGAGCGTGAGATTGGACACAACAGGAGAGCTGGCTTGCTTTAACTCCAAAAGCACCTGAGGCCTTTCACAAGGCATTCCTATGTAAAATTTCAGTGAGAATTCAATTACAATTCTATGAGGAATTGGCTAAGATTTAATATTATTGGATAATATTTCATAATCCATTTGACTTTTTATGGTTTACCTATTGGAATATGGTTTGATGTCTGGAAGAATTTTTTACTGGAGTTTAATAGTTCAGTCATTGAAATGTGGTCTAATTTCTTTGGAGTTTTTATGGTTTGCCTATCAGAAGATGGTCTGACTTCTGTGGGATACCAGATTTTTATGAGTTAGGAAATGGAAAATGGTCTAATTTTTACTGCAGTTTTATGGGTTGCCCAATAGGTTGTAGCCACGGGATTTCTACTGGAACTTTATGTTAGCCATTGTAATGTGGTCCAATCCAGTGGGGTTTCTACTAGATGTTTATGGTTTGCCATTGGAATATGGTCCAATTTATGTGGAATTTCTACCAGGTTTTTATCTGTTGCCCATTGAAATATGGTCTGATTATTGTGGGATTTCTATTGGATTCATAAGAACGTGGTCTTTCTACTAAGGGATTTCTGCTGCATTTGTATGGATAGGAAACATTTATGGATTAGTAATTAATGAGAGAACATGAATCGCAACTTAATCTATAGTATAGTCTGAAGTTCGTGATGATAATTCCATGAAGTTCCTGTGGATTATGGGGTGCATTCCATGGAAGACAACTAAAACCCTTAACCTATATGACATATGAGAAATTTTCAACCTTTTTTAATGTGATTGGAAAAATTGTATTACCTCAAAAGTGCTTCAAGATGAAAGTGCTCACTCTGGGCAAAAAATTATGTGTCTGCAATTTTATGTGCTGAAACTTCAAAAGAGAAGACATAAAATGCTCTTCATTCATGGTGCTCATGTCACCTGAGTTTCTGGGATATTTCTTTTAGACATTTCCTATGGCACACTAACCAAACCCTTGTGATGATGAAGTTACAGCTTTAACTGATGCTGCTATTGCAGGTTCTTGGGAAACATTAGACTTCGGATTCCCATATAAGGGTCCTATATACTGCAAATACTACGATTTCCTATAAATACAGTTCTCTCTATTTTTCCCCTCTCCATTTTCTCCCCAATTTGGTCATGGCCAATTCCCACTCATCAGCTAGCTCTACTCCATCAACAAATAACTACCAACTGGGGAGAGTGAAGTAGGAGACACATGAAGCTGACCAATCACATCTTTTCAAACTGCTGCTCATGCTGCGTCACAGGGCAGTGTAACACTCTGAGGAAAGTGCTATCTACCCTCTTCTGCATACATGAGATCACAGATGCCCAGGTCACTTTGATGGCTGTGGCAATCGCCAGGTATCAAACTCAACAATTTACAATCCATACGATGAACGCTTTTCTCAGGAACCATAAGAACTTAGACACAATATCAGAATTAGCTGTCCTACAAATGCTCTAATAAATCAGACCCCCTGGTGTGCTAGCCCATTTATATAAGTTGCCCCTGCAGAGGTAATTGATGTATTTGGTGTTACAGTTGTACTTGGAGAATGCCAAGAGATCCAAGTGGTTCATTCTCAATCTGCAGTAGGTCATAGATTCTACTGTAGCCAGTCATAAGTGTTACTGTAGCCTGCTGTTTATCTGACAGCAACGATCAGGTGTGTAAAGAAACATCACATTTGAAAAGTCTCCACTATTTTTAGCTGAGCACCTGCTGCCTTACTACTGGAGTGCATTCAGTTATTATGCCACATTAACATCATTCTGAAAGATCATTATCAATTCGCCTTAATAGGCTCAAATTTGTAAATCTCTGATTCAAAACATTCTAGAAGCAGAGAATTCTGGGAATTTCAGGGATTGTGTTGTCTTCTTGTGAAACTTATGAGAATCTGCAGATCTGCAACTGCATCTTCCAATTGGTCCAGACAAAAGACACTGTTCTTGTTCAGTAGCATGAAAATCTGCTTAAGGTATTAGTGGTATCCTTCAAGAGATTAGGCAAAATAAAACAATAAGCACGGCTTTTTTTTATCAAAAGGTATTTAAAATACATGGAAATAAATGTCCATCCATGAAAAAAAGCATAATTTTCTCCCTGTTTCACTGGGAAATTAAATAATTTAAACACTAAAATTTTAGATGGTTATTGACCTGCACAAGTTCGGTGATGGATATAAAAATAAATATACAACTAAAAATACTTTTACACAATCTGTGTAATTAAAAACGTTTTAAAGGGCAGGAAGAGTAGAAATTTGACAGAAGTTCCCAGTATGAGTGGCTGGGATTTAGACACTATTTAAGAAGAGTCAGCAATGTAAAATACTTTGCATGAAAACTAGCTCGAATTTGCAATCAGTGCTATAATTAGCTTTTTTTTGCCTCATATATTAAGCATGGACTTCAGGATCTCCATTAATCTTCACTGGAACAAAGATTGAGGAAAAATTCTCCATGCTGTTTCACTTCCTGTATCTTTCTTGGATAAGCTATGTGCATATTCTACAATAATGATCCACGGTAAAAGGAAAAGTGATACATAACACTTATACCGGTTATATTTAGCATAATGCACAACATAACTTGTATAATCTTTTCAAGCTGTGCAATTATTTTTTGATAAACAACACTAACAACGGCCTCCCCATGACCTGCAACACTTTTTGGAAACAGCCAATAATGAGTTTCTCTAACTTTCTCTCTCTCTCTCTCTCTCTCTCTCTATTCCAAAAACAGTAATGTATAATGCAGCAGGGAGTCAGAGGAGAGAAGTACAGATAATTGTCAGAATCCTATCGATTCGCCGAGCACGCTCAGTGTGCGTTTCTGATGAATAGAAATGTGCATCCATTGTCAGCCTGGGGGCAGAGAACACTGCTGGGGAGATCTTTATGTACTTTGGGGAAGAAAAAAAAAACCTACAGCAGCTGAAAAGGTTGTCTGCCCTGCAGGCTTGTCTGGCAGAATTAACCAATTTTTTAATAATATGTAAACACATGGATCTATAAAGACTCTGTATTAAACCTAACCACTTTCCTTGAATATTGCATTGTATTAAATAACAGAGCATACTTTTGATCAATGATATCACCAAGATATCACTTTGCATGTGATAAAGTGGAGAGGTACGTGAGTATTTTTTTTTAATCACACTCCCACTTGCTCCCAGATGAATTCCTCCTGCAGTTATTTTTGTTGTCTTTTAAAGCTAATTGAAATTTAAAACCTTTGCACTGTGGCAGAGTGAATTCCATTGCGACCAGCGCTGTGGTAAAAGAG
Source organism: Pangasius elongatus (assembly GCA_033441825.1). Taxonomy (NCBI): domain Eukaryota; kingdom Metazoa; phylum Chordata; class Actinopteri; order Siluriformes; family Pangasiidae; genus Pangasius; species Pangasius elongatus. Next base: position 1,792,854 of record JAKKZN010000024.1, read on the forward strand.
CATTTTCAGAGCCGCGGGTTGCATGTCACTATCCGATCCCACTCAGCTAGCAATGTCAGTTTCAGAATCATCACACCACCAGCTCATTCACACGACTGTATTTTGAGAAATGGGGCATCCCTAAATATTGCAATGAGATACACAGACTTAGTCGTTAGCATATTTATTGCACCAGTTTATTCCGTCATTAAGAGCGTAGCCTAAAAATAAGCACTGAAGCTGGAAATGCAATTTGTAGCCTGTGTACGGCTGATAATTGAAGTGTGGTTTGATGCATTATTTATTACTTAAATAGTACGACAATGTCCTGGATCAGTTTTTGCTCTAACTACTGAAAAAAAAGATGACTAGTTGACTACCTTCTGAAATACTAGCATACAAGTACCTGTGTAAGTTGTTACTATAGGAACTGTAAGGTATAACACGAATTGCTCCAAAGGCTTATTCATGAAAATGCACTTTTAAAATGGAATTTTTTATTCCACTGTTGGTTTTGTGACCATAAGAAATTAAGTAAGTGCTTAACAAGGGCAATACAAACTTACTCTGAGGCATGAAATGATTTAATTAAGTCTAATTATAAATCTGCTTTAACTCATGCCTGAGCCGCATGCCGAAAACCTGCAAGTAATCAGAAACCTCAGATACTGTCAAATTTTTCTGGTCTTATGCCAATCAATGATTTTTTTTTTTTTTTTTTTTTTTTAGAGCTGCTTAAAGTGAAAGATTACCATCTCTGTTATTAATGGCCATGCTGATGTTTTTCTTGTCGTCGTATAACAGCGTGTTGATTGCATTTGATCAAGAGTGATGCACGTTGGAGCCAGATGGGCCATCCTGAGCCATAAATCAAGATTAATGTTGCGACGCGCTCTCGACTGCCAGATCCATCCATTATCCTGATTCAGCAACACATCGCAATGAAATGTGTTTCAAATGAAATATCCTTAACCTGAGCTGATTTTTTTTCCCCCAGGTTCCTGCATATATTGCATATTTATTGCACAAAGATCTCACATTTATTTTTATTAGATCAGGACAACTACATTTACCACATCACATAATTCAATTGTGGCTCCACTTGTATGTTTCCTTTTAATAAACGGTTTCTATAGCATACACCTTCCATTCCATATTATATATCCATTTTTTATAAGGTTAAATTTCCCCACCATATTTTACAGTCAGCCACGGCGGATTGAGATTTGACCAAATGGCCCAGCATTCGGAACGGCATTTGAATGAGTTCATAATGATCTCGGTGAGTTCGCAGAATTTCCTGGGCCATGACTCTGAAAGGTCAATGTGAGCTCGACGTGACATTTCTGCGATCCAGAATTGAAAGTGACCTTTTATTCAAACTAAAATAAAAAAGGAAGAGCCATTTATAATGCTTTAAATTAGAAACAAGTTGAAGAATACTACCTAATGCTAGCAAATCTTCCATGCACTACCTTTGTTCATGGAAAAACTATAACTTTATTAAGGGTTACAAATACTGATGTCTATGTAACTGAAATGTAAGGAATAAAACACTTCGGGATGTGCGGATATAGGAAAATAATTAACAGTAATTGACACTGTGTGATGAAGCGGAGCTACTCTTAGCACCTTGAAGTTGATTATTTTCTCAGCATGTCGCTAAGTGTTTTATTCCTCTTATACCAAAGCAATTTGGCCAAACTAACAATTTTGTATGGACTATCTGTTAATAGTTATATTTATGCTCTACAACATCTGTGAAACAAGTTAATTCCTGTTATCACTTACATTATAGCAGCTATAAACATTCACTCAAAGACTTCCTCTTAAATTTATAAGACAAAAATGTTAGCTTATATACCAAGAAACTGCAAAATATGTTATGGTCCCTTTCTTGAAGACCCTCCTGTGGTGGAAAACTTCATGTTACAGCTTTAGCTCTGACTGTTACAAAGGGCTGACACTGGAGACTCCTTCCATAAATGTTAAATAAGTATCTCCTCACAGAAATGTTCATATCAAAAATTCTCTTTTCTTCATTTTGTGTGTTTATTATGAGACTTCGATTATGTGGAGATTTTTTGTCCCTGCAAGTGTTACAAGTGCAGGGACGCCACTCCTATCAGCTCAGAGAGAAAACGCGGTCTATTTCAGGCCATGGCCGGATGGGCGTTTTGAATCACTATGATTCTGACAACATGCTGTGCTAATTACCATACTCCTAGACCTCCCTCCTGCATTCCCCACAGCATTTTGCCAAGAGAGGACGTGAAAAAGACAGAGAGGCACTCTTCACACACAGTTTGTTTACCAGCATTTACATTTAGCCATTTGGCAGATGCTCTTACCCTTATCTTATCCTACTCATTATAGCCATGGACAAGAATTGCAAACAGATGAAGGCACAATGATACAGTGAGGATTCCTAACCTGAAATATTAGGCACTAGGGCTGATTTGTGCAAGTACTTGAGTGGCCTAGAAGAAGGCAGAAGGGGGAAAGAAAAAAACAAAAAAAAAAAAACCACCACACACACACACACACACACACACACACACACACACACACACACACACACACACACACACACACACACACNAAAAAAAAAAAAAAAAAAAAAAACACACCACACACACACACACACACACACACACACACACACACACACACACACACACACACTATATGTTGAGAAATACAAAAATAGTTGCCCCAGACATTGTATGAAGAAGTGTATCTAAGGAATGAAAACCTAAGACCAAGTCCTGGGGAAAGAATGAAAACACAAGATCTGAGCTGCCATGCTGGTGTACGTACCATAGTACATAGATGTACAGTACATACTGTGTTGCAGAGCTGAGGTCTGGAACACAAGAATAAGAGCTTTGAATTAGATTTTTGCTGCAACAGGGATGAAAGACCTTTGGGAGGTACTCAGACCAGTCCTCTGCTTCAGCATTGTACAGTCTTTCTTACAATAAATTCCAGTGGTGAGAAATATAAACTTCTTGTCCCTGATGTGGTATGAAGATGTAGGTTTTAAGGAAGGAATGAAAACACATGGCCATTTGGACCTTGCCTGTGCTCAGCCATCAAGACCTCACATAGTGTGTGGTTCTGAACCAGGGTACATAGATGTAAGTAATGTGGTACAGAGCCATTTGAGATCTGAATAGTGAGAAGAAAGTTTTGAATTTGATTCTTGCATTGTGGAGCCAGTGAAGGAGCCACAAGAGAGAAACATTAGGTATTCAGACCAGTCCTTTGTCTTAGTTTCCAATGTGAAACATACACAAGTCTGGTAGAATGCTTTCTACAGCTTTTCCTACAACACATGCCCAATTCTGAGAAATACAAGAACTGTTGCCCCAGATGTGGTGTGATATCGGTTTTTAGACATTTGGGGAAGGACCAGGCCTTTGGTGTGCGGATGTGTAGTTCTGAACCAAGGTACATAGAATTTTGAGTTTTGAATTTCTCTTCTTGCTGCCACAGAGAGCCACTGGGAGTCATCACATGAGAACTTTTGGAAGTTATAAGACAGATACACCAGATACGAGATGATATATGTGAAGACAGAGAAGCAAGTAGAGAGCTGCTGTAATGAAGTCTGGAAATGTCTAGAGGTTGTATGAGAATTTGAGCAGTTTGTGTAGTTAGGAAAGATTGTATTCTTCTGTTGTTCATTCAATCATTAATTTTCAGTAACCTCTTTATCCTGGTCAGGGTCGTGGTGGACCCAGAACCTATCCGGGGAACACAAGGGTGCAGGAAACCAAGAGCAGACCAGTCCTTTGTATTAGGTTCCAGTTCAAAGCAGAATAAAAAAAAAGTAGATTTGTCAAGATTCCTCAATGGATGTGATGGAATGAAAATTCCCAAAGATTTCCTTTTACTATCTTCTAATCTTTTACTATCCTCTGTCTATTGTTTTGACCATTTCTCTTGTCATACTCTGTGCAATATTGGGGTGTGAATTAAAATGGGATGATTCCTATTGGGGCACTGTTGTTGATGGCTGGTGTTACTGCAGTATTGGTCATTTGACTTCTGCACTCAATTCCTCACAGTCCACTTTTTGATGAATGTTTTAGTCGGTTCAATGTCAGAGTGATGACCTGGAGGTTCGGGAAGATTCCCCAAGTGCCACTAATGTTTTGTTTATAACAGGCTGTTATGGTACATGTATGAAAGTGGAATAAAGAAACATGGTGACAAGCCCAAACTGTAAAAGCCAAAACCATGTATATATTTGTAGTAATTTAACAGAAAAGCTCAGTGGTTCCACCTTAAGTGGTACTGTATCATCAGTTTGCCTTCAGCTGTAACTGGTTAGTTAATAAGTCTCATACAACAGGAGATTAATAAATTTAGTACTGCTAGTATTTACATAAGTAGGACTTCCTGATTAGCTAGACAGGTCCACCCGTGATCATAGTCACGCTGCTTGATCATAGCTCTTACCTTTGGTTAGTGTGTCTTTGCATATCCACTAAACTGTGTCCATTTCCTAGTTCCTAGAATAAAATACTTGAACATACCTGAAAGTGGAAAAATAAAAAATGGTCAATCTATGTTCGTCTGCTTTATCTGCCCCAAGCATATTTACATCCTGGGAGTCCTCTGTTTTTTCCTCTGTTTTTACAATGAATGAGAATATGTTTACTTCAAGCCTATAGAAATGGACCAAGAGGATTAATAGAAACCTGGATTTGCAGCAAATCCTACTGTGAAGGCTTCTGTTATAGAAAATCTATAAACGCCTTCTGACCAATCAGAATCGAGAATTCAACAGCACCACGTTATAAATTACATGAACGTGACTTTAATACCAGAGTAAATGTTGATACTCGGCATGAAACAGCAGAGACATTTGCAATTGGAAATGTATAAGGTCATGTTCCTCAGCTCTTCTTGAGTCATCTGATCATTGCTGGAAGATACATACAGAATAAGTGCGCACACGCACGTGCACACACACACACACACACACACACACACACACACACACACACTATAAATAGCATAGCAGAGAAGTTAAGAAGAGTTACTCACTCTATTTCGTCTTCTACTGGTACACCATTTCTTCCTACTAATCATATTTTCATGTTCCTCGCTAAGAGAAAATAAGACTTTTAAAATCTATTGATCACAATAAGAAAATATTGAACATTATTGTGAAATAACCAAGCGGGGTCTGAGGATGGTCATGTGCGTGAATAAGGGTGGACAACTATCATTATCTTGCATTTGTACTAAAGTCCCATATATCATATGGGAGTAGCAAATGCTACTCCCATATATGACATAAATGCAGCAAAAATATTCATGTTTAAATACGTTTCCTTGACACGTGGGGTGTCATGTCTGCCACCCAGTAGGGCGTGCGAAACTATTCATTTTCACTTGTCGACCAGTAATTCAGACAGTAAATCAATCAAATGATACTCAAACAATGCTTCAAACCACACTTTAGTTTAATTTACGTGAATAAAGAAATTGGTGCAATGAACGTGCAAAAAAGATTAAATTTGTGCCTCATATTACACTATTTTAGGAAGTAGTTTTTTTTGTTTTTTTTTTAAATGCACTCTAGTACTCGAGTAGTCTATACAGCTCCTATCACACACACCTACAACAAACCTACTCAGATAGATACCAAAATATTTCGACTGGTAAATTAGAGTTCTAGCCACGTGCATCCGCTGTCAGATTGCTGTTCATGCTAGGTTACACACACACACACACACACACACACACACACACACACACACACACACACACACACACACACACACACACACAGTTTGTCCCATTTGAAACATCCTTCATGCACTGTTGCATAATACTACCCTGAAGTAACAGAGACACACAGAGTGAAGGAGGGAAAGGAATTAAAAAAAAAAAACGTTTGAACTAAACAAACCTGTCACTCCACATAGATCAAATTACATTCGACCTTTCTTGCTGTTCTCCAGTTGCAGGTTAACCCTACAGTCATTGTGTGTGTTTCTGAGTAAAACAACTAAATTTAGGTTCTTCTATAGAAAACTAGACGTTGACATTTCATGCAGAAGAGCTTAATATTCAGCAACACATTCCATCGTCTCACGTTTCCCTGGCAGGACCAGCATAATAATTGCCTTCTGTTTTTCCTGATTGGGTTGTAGAAAGCTGGATTTTGCCACTTGAACAAAAAGCCCTTTGGTGTAATAGTTTAAGTTCCTCATTATAGCTGTAAACGTCCTAAATAAATCTGCCCCACTGGCTATGTTTTAAATCATTGAAACACATTTACGGTAATCAATGCAGCTTGCCTAGCCTAAATTAATGACGGTATGTACCTGGGGAGCTGTTTAGGGTTTTTCAGTCTAATGTAGATACAGAACAATTACTCATCCATTTCAGACCAGAGCTCTGTGACTTTCTAAGCTCTCATAGAAATGACCTAAAAGAGTAACGATCATGGTTGCAAATGAAATCATCATTCTCTTCTGGACTCAGGTTCTCCGGATTCCTCCAATGTCCCCAAAACACACCTGAAGGTGATTGGTGATTCTAAATCGCCCATAGGTGTGAACAAGTGTGTGAAGGTGGGTGCGATAACATTAGAACGAGCACATTAACATAAACCTGCAAACCTGTGAACAGAATTAAATTTCTCAAGACACCAGAAAGAGACACCAATTTTAATTACAGAATTCAGACACTCAGACCCAGGTGGTTATTTATAAATTTTAAGATTCAGACTTTGTTTTGTTCGCCATTACTTCACTCTTGATCATAGCTAATTATGGCTAAATGTGAGATCTGACTCGTCCTCTCTATTCAATACGCTAGTGTTTTGATTTTAAATAAGCTAGGATTCCAGCACTAAAATTGCTGGAACTATGAATAACTTCTTTTTTTCCTATTGTTATAATATATTTTCCCCCCCATTTTATTTTCTTAAATTCCATTTTATTTCTTTGTCTTAAAATGTGCCAGTGCCATCTACTATTTATCAGAGAACGCACATAGTTCAATCTGAAATAAGAGCTTTACTGTAACCAGATACAACATTCAACAGCAGTAAAAGGGAATGAAAGCTCTGACACTTTGAACTCTTAACGGGAAGATTAGCAGACGGTGTGTGGGGGGTTTAAGCAGGTCAGCTCTATGGTCATGTCCAATATCACGTTCAAACATCACCCAATACTCCTTGGAACAGCTGATACCATATTGGCTAGCAAGCACTGGGCTACAGCCAGGCAATTAGCTAACACAACGGTTTAACCTCAGCACAGGAGGGTCACTACACTACATAGCTCCGTTAGGTGTCTAAAATGAAAAAAGGCCATGATTTCTATTACAGAGGACATGTGTTGCAGTTACAGTGCCGATAAGCTCTTGGAATTTTTGCATCGTCAGCTAGTTAGGGGTCCAAGCACCAAAGGCCTACTGTTTTTGCTAGAATTTTTAGGGGCTTGTTTTCATTAGGATTTTGCTTCTTTTACTTTAGGGATCCAGACACAAAGTGCTTGGAACCCTCTTGTTTGTATCAGAACTTTTTTAGGGGTCCAAGCACTAAGGTTTTTGGTAGGATTTTCCTTCATTTTAGGGCAGAAGAAAAAGACAGCGACAGAGCTTGAAGTACACAAATGACTGTCATTCATGGATTCTGATTCTGCAGGGATTTACATGAAACTTGAATGGCATGTTCAAGAAAAGATAATGAAGATGTCTGCAGAGGTTTGGGAGGTTAGTCACTCATAGGGAGTTAAGTTCAACCAGCTCTTTCTCAGTAACAGTGAGTTCATCTGAGCTGAAATTTGGTGTACTGCATTGTGACCCATACTCGGAATTTGTGCTCTGCATTTAACCCATCCAAGTGTGTACACACACACACACACACACACACACACACACACACACACACACACACCTGGAGCAGTGGGCAGCCTTATATTGCTGCAGTGCCCTGGGAGCAGTTGGGGGTTCGGTGCCTTGGTGAAGGATCTCACCTTAGTCATCATATTGAGGTATTGAGGGTGGCAGAGAGCGCTGGTCATTCACCCCCACCTACAATCCCTGCCAGACCTGAGACTCGCACCAACGACCTTCAGGTTACAAGTCCCACTCTCTAACTATTAGCCCATTACCCACAAGGGCACTTGACCTCCCAGTTTGTACAACATTAGACAAAATGTAATGTCTAGTTTGTAGTTTCCCATTCAGCTGTTTCTAGATTATATATCTTGCAGCTTTGCTGTTCAGCCTAAGTGCTTTTCATCTATCAGCTACAAGAAGGAAACGGGAACAGGAAGAGTTTATAGATGCCACTCTTCGTAAACTTCTCTCCGAATGAACTGTGAAGAAAATAAAAGCATCTGAGACTTGCTTGCTGATAAAACGCCTCACAGCGAATAGTTGAAAGTGGTTTCTGTAGAAGATATTGACAATTTTGCTGTTTCTTCTCCTCTTTCATGCTGATAAAAGCATCCTGTGAACCATTCTTTATCATCATGACTGGAAGCACGGAAAGGTCACAGCACAGCTAGTATCTGACAGCACTAACCTGATAGCATCGGAAAGTGGCGGCAAAATATTAGTAATGGACTGGGGCTTTATTGTTTTTTTTGTTTTTTTTTTGGTGGTCTTGATTGTCTCGTCACATTTTGACAGTTAATAGAGCTCTTTATCAAAAGGAAAGGCACAGGAAGATAATAATCTCCATTAACATAATGGTTCTATAGAATTATTAGGTCAGGGGAGAGAGAATCTCCTCTGAGGACCCTGCTGTGGGAAGGGCCATAAAAAGAGCTAAATTGAGACAGATATCCTATCGCATCAGTCATCTTTAAACACCACAGAAACCTCAGCATTCAGTCTGAAGCCCACGGCCATGCGCAAACAATAAACCCGGGTGCAGTTTTGGCTGAATTTTAACTATGTGGTTTTATGTTGTTTTTTTTAATTTTGTGTCCTTCATAACTCAGCCTCAATAGCCCATATCGCGTCACATCTGTTATTAATAACAGGAAAAATAAAGTCTCTAAACTCTATGAATCATTATTAGCCAGTGGAACCTTTTCCATATTATCGCTAAAAATAGGACATTCTAAAACGCTTAACATTAGAAAAGATCATTGTGGCATAAAGCAGGGGTTCCTTTAACTGTTAATAATAATAATAATAATAATAATAATAATAATAATATCCACAGAAGCCTAGAGTACAGATTTATTTTATGAACACAATCCATTATAAAATTAGACTCAAATGTACATTATTTAGAGGTTTACTAGGTTTTGAGTAATTGAGGTTTGGATTAAACCTATTCAAAGTGACCAGTCAAATAGGCTTATAACTATAATAATTCATAATATAAGTATAATAACTTTCATGGACCTCTGAGGGCCCCCAAGCCCTACCTTGAGAACCATGGGCTTAAAGTACCAAAACATAAATACCTAGTCGTAAATACTATTTACTGACCAACTGACAAATCAGTAATTGAAACAGAACACAGTAAAATACATGTTAAGCTTTTTTTCAGCTCTATAGAAGCCCATTGTAAGGCATAATGTGTTAACTCCATCAGTGGACAGAGGATAGATGTTAACCAACCGGACTTCTTGCGGAAACTGTGATGAATTTATTGGTTGCACAATTGCACCATTTGTCCATATAGTACACAATAATAGAAGGGATTTATTTATAATCGCACTATCCGTTGCACCCAGATGA
>JAKKZN010000024.1:1806502-1821103 GCA_033441825.1 Pangasius elongatus
TCTAGCTCTGACTCCTGCCTCTTCCTCAGTGCCACTGTCTCTAAACCATACAGCATGGCCGCTCTCACCACTGTCTCTAAACCATACAGCATGGCTGCTCTCACCACTGTCTCCTACACCTTCCCCTTGACTCTCGCTGATACTTTACATTAGTTGATAAATTGATGAAATGTCCCTTAAGCGGGGAAATCCCTCCATGAACACTCTCTCCGTATTATTACATTTTGCCATGTTTTCGTTACAGTCTGTTCCTCGTCCATTTCCTATACGCCACATTCAATTCTTCCTCTCTTTGTTTCCTTCCACTGTGAGTCTGTTTGGTCTTTGATATTTCAGTCAGTTATGAGTTTCATCATAGCCTGCACTATTGAACCTCTGATCCTATATTCTAGCCCAATCTTTTTACACATCAGTAACAACAAAAACCCCTGCTGAACATTTGCAGTGAAATGGAGGGGGAAAAAAAACAGCATAAAGTCTAGATGTAATTATAAGTGTGATTTTATTCTTGTTGAGTATTGCCTCATTAAAAATGATACCAGTGAGCTTTTGGATTCTCAGTTTTAATCAGTCAGAATGTGCTGTGTGTTGAATGTCCAGAATATTCTACAACAGTAGCTCTGACAATTCTGCAGCTGCAAATCTCAGGTTTAAATGAATGCATCATTTTAATATATTAGCGTTTCTATATATAACCCATTCACAGGGGCTCGTATGTCAGATAGCTAGCTAGCTGTGGGCAAGATGTGGGGATGTTGACAAGACAGGCTGGTGGAAAAAACTGTTAGGAAGCCGGTAGAGAATGCAAGGCAATTATATAATCCCAACAGATTTTTTAATCCCACCCCTGTGTGGGCCACTTTGTGTACACAATTTTTTCCCCTGCCCATTCATTAAGGAATTCCTACCCTTTAAATCTACATACAATTTGAATAAAATCTTTGCACTGTGGCAGACTGAATTCCGTCGAGACCAGCGCTGTGTGAAAGAGCACTTTCAGAGCCGCGGGTTGCACATCAGTTTAGGATCTGATCAGAAGCACATGCTAGCTCAGACTGTTTTCAGGTGCTACCGAGGCCGGAGTCAAACATGGCAGGGATAAAGAAAATATTCCAAATGCTGCTGTACACATTGTATCCTCCATCCAAAGAAGGCCACTCATTAAGCTACATGGAGGGCTCTGCTGATGGGCATGAGCTTCCACGCTGTGCAGTCTCAGGTTCAGAAACAACAATTTTATCTGAGCTGCCAGCTTGTGCAAAGGAGTGCATTTTAAGAAATGGTGCGTCCTTAAATAGTCTAATATGGTACACTGATTTATTTACTTTCATTAACTCCTAACTGAATGGAAACATTTTTTTCTGCACATAGCCTAGTTTTATCTATGAAAAATACAACTATTCAGTAACTTTTTTTTTTTTTTAATTACTGCTTGAGTAGTCAACTAGTAGTCATCCAACCCCTAACCCCTAATCATGTCATTTTAAATAATTTAAAAATTATTTTTAAAAAAAATTATTAAATCTATAAAATCTATATCTATTAAATCTATCTATCTATAAGTATGTATAATTAGTAAAAAGAAAATTCCCCCTATAACTTACACAATCTCTCTGGGGTAAGGATGGGTCAATATATTCAAATGTTTGGGAAAAAAAAAAGTCTGCACTAAATATGCACTTTTGATCTTTTCATGTGCTGATATTGTTTGAGAAATTCATTGCCTGGTTATTACCATTTGACATTTTACAAATTTGTTTAAAGAGTAACATTATTTTCTTTCATTTTCTATGTTAGGTATGAATAAATCACCAACGTGTGCATGACTAATAGTGAGTCTCCAGCTGTGTCATGCTCCACTGCAGAATAATAACTTGTAAATCCTCACAGCAGTACTGCAAAAATGAGCTCATGTATGATAAATTCAGGCACACTGCTTCCGTAAATCACTGTCTTAATCCCCGGCACTGGAAAAAAAAAGCCTAATTATATCTTTTATGGGTTTCTACTGAATGGTAAGGTTTTTTGATGAATTTGCCATTGCTGATCCTCAAATTGAAGTCTTGGCTTTTCACACCACAGATAAGATAACCTATTTTTCCTTGGCTTAGTTCATTTCATGGTGAGAAGGGACATTTCTGTTCACTGTAAAGGTATGAAGTGGCCTGAATTTTCTTAATCTTCCTGATTCAAAATGCCAAAAATTTTATTCACAGTAATAAAGTGTCACGAAGGCATGGATTTAAAACTCCAAGTGATTACTCTGTCAAGGTTTCTCACAAGTCGGATGATTCTTTTGAATTAAGCTTGTCCTTAAACGATATAAAGGACATATTTCTATTCTCAGGGTTCCATTTTCAGGCCTATTATGTTTCGATATTCTTATATCGGAAAATATTAACATGACAGAAACATATCGGTGATTGATCAGGGATACTTAAAGATGTTCAGTAATTATCATAAGTACATTAAAGTAAAGTCACACTGAAATGATCTGGTCTAATTTCGGTAAATTCAGGCTTTAATATATTATTATTATTACTGCTTGAATAGCATTTATTATTATAAGTCCAAGTGGATAGACAAGTCCTGACTGCTTCTATATTAAACATCACTTCAGTTCGAGAGTTGCATTAAAGGTTAACAGTTCATTTAGAGATTCAAACTAAGGTTTGCTGCTTATTTTTAAAGCTCAGTGGGATTCACCTCCAGTCATTTGCTCCTTTTGGCTCTTTTTCCCTGAGGCCATCTGCTAATTTTTTCTTGACTTCCCACTGCATAACTGACCTTTACATGCCTAAACCCAAAAATATTAGATATTTGACAAGAAATGCTCTGCTAGCTAGGCTGATAGTAACAAATTAAAGGGCTAGATCATTAATGACTTTAGACTGTATTTTTTTTAGATATAAGATGAAAATATTTCAGAATACGATTATTATTTAGTAAGGTGAAAAACATTGATCGTAATTACTTCAGAAAAATTGCCAGCATACCTTTTTTATAGTTTGTATTTTTATGCTAGATTGACAAGCTATAATATTAAAATTGTCTGTTTGTGAATTCCATGCTGGAGATAGCAGCAACAACAACAACAACAATAATAATATTCACCTCCTCTGCCTTCCTACTGAGGGCTCAAGAATGTCAAAGATCTCCCATGACTCATTTCAGGACAGGTATGAAAACCTTTAATTACAGCTGAAGATTCTCTGTGCCACGTCTGTTCTTTTACGTGACATCTCTTCTAAAGAGCCCTTTGAGGTGTGTAGAGTTACCTAAACCACATACTCGTATTCTCCGGTGTCCAGCCAGGGAAATTGGAATGTCTCTCCATTTATATTCCATTATTTAAATGTCCCCGAGAGTGAGGGAATTAATGACTCTAGTCTGTTGATGAGCTGCCACATCTCTGCCACCATTAATCAGAAAACTCTACTTCTGTGGCTTAGATGGTGACATGCAAAGAGGCAGTGGAAGAGAGGTAAAATTAGTACACAGGCTTAGGTTTGTGAACAGATTTTAAGTTAGCATGCCAAAGTCAATACAGGACATTGAAAAATAAAACCACTACCGTTGTCTTGTTAAAAATGTGCGAGGGTTGAAGAAGACAGATGGTTTACACAAACGTGTGCAATCAAAATGAGATACATAGTCTTATGCTTTGGGTTAATGTCTAGACATTTCTACAAGGTTTGGTGGGTGGCATGTGAAAACTGAATTAGTAAAGACTGAAGTGAGTTTCTATGATAATGAGGGGTGAAAAACAGACAACTAGATTAGGGTCAGTAGCTGTCCTTGGCTCAAACTTAAACCACTTCAAGGACTATGAACATGGGATAATGTATGAAAAAAGGTAACTAATCAGTAAAGTAGGCACTTTATTGTTGTATCTTGGTCCACCTTTACACCGGCTTGACTTATACTCTGACCACTGATTCAGCTAATTACTTCCACTGGTCAATATTTTTCATTTAAATCCACATTTGTAGCATTTAGCAGTGATTCTTATCCAGAACAACTTAGAGAAGTTTGTTATAGTCACCATCTATAACATATCTTCATGCTAGTTCAGTAGGTCACAGTATAAGAATGCTGTTGAGCTTATGGGGGAGGTTAGTACAGCTAGAAAGAAAACACAAGTCAGTGGATTTTTTAAATAAATTAGGTGGCATTTCACATACATGGTGAAGAGGTAGGACTATAGTCTTTGTTTGAAGACAAGCTGGGGAAATTCATCTATCTCCTGGGTGCCAGGATAGAGAAGAGTCTTGATGCATGTCTTCCTTGTACCTTCAGGGATGGTGGGTCTAGTTAAGGCATGCTAAGGGCTTGAAGGGAGGAAGTTGCAGAGCGGAGTGTAATAAGTGCCTTTGGATAGTTGAGGCCGGTTCATTTTTGGTTTTGTAGTCATCTGATGTAGGCATCAGTGTTTTAAATCTGAGCGAGCACCTACAGGAAGCCAGTGGTGGGAACACAGCAAAGGTTGCATGTCATACAGAGGTATCTCAGGAATGAGTTGCAGCCGTTCATTCTAGATTTCATCTCTTCATATAAACTGATCAAGATTTCACAAGGAAGTGCAGTCCAGATTAGCATGGCCAGAAATTACTGTCTTACTCTATGTCCATTGAAAAATCTCCAAATGAAATGTGACTGCCAATGAACTAAACAATGTATTTATGGGAAAAATGGGATTCAAGCCATAGAACTACTGGTTGGTGCATCGTCACTGGAAAATTAAAGCAGAAGTAGAATATTTAAGAGGCCCTGCAGCAAGGTTTATCAGGACCTCCACTTCCCTTGCATCAGCAGCTTTATGCTTCACAGACAATAAAAATGGCACTCTCTGCTCATGTATAGACTACTGAGGGCTTAACACTGATATTGTAAAATATCACCATCCTCTCCCTCTAGTCCCTACTGCCATTGGACAAGTTAAGATCACAGGATCTTACCTTAATCTTTGAAGGTTAGAAGTGGACAGCTTTAAGTATCCCTGGGGGGGCACTATGAATATTTGCTTATTCCATACCGGCTGTCAGATGCTCTTGCAGTACTCCAATCATTCCTCAATGACAGTTCAAATTATTCTGCCACCCTGGATGATCATATTCAACATGTGCATAAGGTTCTAAGATCATGATTACTCTTCATAAAAGACAAGAAAGGCCTTTTCCATCACTTTCTTAAGCTCAGAGGGGGTAAAAATTGAAGATAATATTCAACAGCCCGACCACACAATGGTATATGAATTACAGTTTCTCAGATTCTACCAGTTTCGATTATATAACTTCAGTGTTGAATTATGCTGTCCTGTGTTCTTAGTCAAAATAGGCCCACTTTAGCCACTGTCCAAATCCTTTCAGAGTGTTAAATAACATCTTATATTTGCTTAGACATCCAGATCCAAGTGTCACTTTCACAGTAGAAGCAGATACCAGAGATTCATTCATCTTCAGTAACCACTCTATCCTGGTCAATGTCACAGTGAACTCAGAGTCTATACTGGGTACACATGACACATGCAAGTCCATCACAGGGCATCACACACACACACACACACACCCGTTCACACCTACGGGCAATTAAGAGTAGCCAGTCCAACTGTCATGTTTTTTGGATTGTTGGAGGAATCCAGAAAACCTGGAGGAAACTTAGACAGTAACCCTCAGGTTCGAACGAGGGACCCTGGAGCCGTTATTTGGAAACTCTACCCACTGCATCAGAGGTGGCAGTAGGGACCACTCCATCTAAATGCCAAAGTGATCCTACCTATTTATACCTATTTCTCAAGAAAATTCAACCTGACTGGTTGTCAGGTAGTTCAATATTTTTCAGGGGTCAAAACCTGCATCTATCAGATTTTGGGTGCACAGCAACAATTCAAGCATTAGCAAAATGAGTAGCTTCCTATGAGGGGATGGAATGGAACAAGAGGACAGCAGGGTCAGAAGTTTGTTATCAGTAACTGCATGAGTAAATGTTTTAAATGAACAGTTGGCTCTCTTTTGCCAATTTTGATAGCCCTAGCTTAAATATTCAAGACATAAGAAAATCAGTGTGGGTCTACACTTTTACAAAATTCTTTGGTTGTTCTTAAAAATTATTAACGGTGCTATGTAGAACACGACAATGGAGGGGGTTTCAAAGAAGAACCCTTTTAGGGGGCTAGAAGCCCTTAATTACCCAATAAACCCTTTACAACAATAAAATATGAAAAATAAAGAACTAAACAGGAGCTTGGAAAGTATGGCAACTTGTCACTGAATTATAAATAGAAATCCTGGCCACAAATTGAGGAATGAAGAAAGGATAAAAGGGATTTATCAATGAATAATTCATGGAGTGAAATTAGAAAACCTGCAGCTGAAGAAGTTGATGTGAAGGAGAACACAAAGTCTGCTGATAACTTTTAGAGTAAGAGAAATATTATACCATCTGCCACCAGTTGCCTGAACAGGATTTTACCACAAAAACTCTCATGTATATTGGGGGCTAGTTTTTTTTCCTCAGCAACAGCAATACAACAGCGAGGCAAAAGGTCTGGCGTGTCCACTACAGACACCACAGTCCCACCCACTAGGATTCTATTGGCTCACAACAAAGAGGCTTGTGAATTCATAGGTCACCTTGATAAAATCAGCGTGAAATGAAAGTAACCACTATCAGAAGCAAATGCGTCTTTCACAGGCTTTGTCCTTTCCCCTTCAGTGACTCGGCTTTGTGTTATTGCGTTATTTATTTAAACACTACAGTTAAACACTAGATATTGGCACATCTGCATACATGAGATAATTTTTTAATGGACCTGGGTAAATTCTCGTTACGAATCTGTCATGGAACATTCCTGACCGGCTCCCCTGTCTTCTTGCTTGTTTCCCATTATCTTTTTTCTGGTGCTTCCTGCTATTTAAATGTGACAAAGCTACAGTACAACCAGCCCAGAAGTTACAAGAAAAGAACATGCTATACTTAAGCAAAAAAATACCCACAACAAAATGCAAAACATGAACACACGTAGACCACTTAAGAGGGCTGCAAGCGTCTTTTATTCAATATTTACAGTTGATCGCATGATCCATAGCACAAGGAGGGAGTGTGTTCAGGCAGAACTGAAGCTTGCTCTCTATAAGGGAACACGCCACCATTCACACACAGCTTCAGTGCAACAATGAGCAAACTGAATTACTCAAACTTTGAGAACATTTATGCTGACTTGTTCGTGCACAGAATCGGCATCGTTAATATCAAATGTTATTTAAAAAAATTTTAACGTTAAGGAGATGAATCATCTTAAAAGAATAGTTCAGTAAACAATCAAATTTACACAGTTTCCCTTACAGATTGTAATTAGTCACCCATGTTATGTTTGGTGTTCGCCTTTTTGGTTTTCCACTGGAGCTATATGCAAATGTAGCTAGCAAGTAATGGAAGTCTCACCCAAAATCTTTCAGGTAAACATCTGCCTCCAAACGCATCCAGTTCTTTAGACTTGCTGATGTGGTTTAGGACACAGTGGGACTTCCTGTATATAAACATGAGCCAAACTTCACCATGTAGTGTGAACGTGCGGCCATCTTGGACAACCAGAATCACATTTCTCCTTCGCACAATTCCATGCTAGACCAAAATTGTACCACAGTTTCAAAGATGGAATTGTACTGGAAAGCTGGATTTGAAAGCTTCGCAATGTCATTTGCGAATTTACAGAAGTTTCTGGGATAGCTACATTAGCCTCATACCTTCAGTGCAAAAATCCTTAGTCTGTATACATTTACATTTGTGGCATTTGGCAGATGCCCTTATCCAGAGCGACTTACAATTATCTCATTTATACAGCTGAGAAGTTGAAGGTTAAGGGTCTTGCTCAAGGGCCCAGCAGTAGCAGCTTGGTGGTTTTTTTGGGATTTGAACTCTGAAACTTCTGATCAGAAGTCCAACATCTTAACTAAAGAAGCACATAGGGAAATTGTGTGTAACTTTTTTTCTGAACTTTTCCTTTAAAAACTAAAAGCACTCTCAATATTATATAATGCATCCATTGTTTATAGCAAAATAAGTGTCAGATTAAAAAAAAAAAGAACAAATATCCAGACACATATCCAACATAAAATGACTTTCAAACATACACAGTGAGTCATTAATGACAATAAAAATAAATGCTATTTTTCTAATAATAAATAATCTAATTCATTCATTATAAAATGACAATGCAGTTCTTAGTGTAATTCTCTCTAATATTGATACCTATAAGAATTTAATAGTCACACTTAAAAATGTAGCATATACTGTATACATTAGAAGAAAATGAACATATATTTTTTTGTAATATTAAAAAGAACACACAGTCACAATACTTTTAAAACTAGATTGAATCTCAAAATTTACACAAGTTTCCTCGTTAGCTCAAATACAGGTGATGAACAGGTTTTGGTGTCTGAACTTTGCTTAGGCATGCAGGTAAATGAAGCTAAACAGGAGGCTTGAAGCTTTTCATACTCGTTAGCCTCGCAGCTCCACGGCAAAACTAAAAAAGCAAACATCTGACACCAAATGTGTTGGTTGAACCACTATATTTTGGGTAAAAGGAGGAACTTTGTGCAAACGAGCTGTTGCACTAGTCAATTTAGACCCTTTAAACCTGGTGAGATCTTTGTATTTAAAACCCTGATGATATGGCCATATCTCCTATGAGATTCCCCACAATGCCCTTGTTGTAGAATGTGAGATGCACATACATCCAACTTTAAAGTACTATTTGTCATTTTTCTCTTTCAGTGTTGCTATTAAATCAGAATCCATTTAATCGATAATACATTTGGCAGATTTTCCATACATATTGCTTAGCTGGGTTGAAAATCGAAGGAAAAAAAAAAAAGAAAAAATCAGTCATGCAAGGCAAGTTGAAGTCGTTCAACCCACAAACATAACGAAGACGAGACAGAAGATACGATTCCCACTGAGCTGTAACTAATCCCACAAACATGATGTAAACAATGAAGTCTATCCATTTTCAAAGCCAGGACAATGGAACGTAAAGTGGGCTTAAATGAAAGTTTTGTTTGGTCTTCCTGGTTGGGATGAACAGATGATGACAACAAGATGCAGAAATGGAGAAAGAAACAGACAGAGGGAAGAGGCAGAGATTTCAGGGCGAGCCGATCAAAGCCCGTGTGACATCAATCAATCTGACAGTTAGCTTCCTGCACGGCTTTACTGGACACATAACTGATTCTTTAAGCTGTGAGAGAGAAAGACAGAAAAAGAGAAAGACACAACATTAGCGCACAGAGTAAATATTCTCTATTCAATTTGTAATCTACTGTTGCTCCATCAGTACTGAAGATGTGACATGATAACAGCACACAGCACACACTCAGTGATCTGAGTTTTTTTTTAATATGTAGAAAGCAGCCAATAATCCAAGCCAATTGTTGTACTCACAGTCAGTGAGTCTAGTCAAAAAGATACGTCAATATTTTTAATTAGCGTCTAGCCTGCTACCCCTTACTATTCTGCAGCTTATCAAACAGCACTTGATCCAGCACATCCTATTCTTTTATATTTTATTACCTGATATCATGTTTCCACAAGATACTAAATCGAGGTCATGAAATGATCGTGTGCGTGGGATATAATCCATTTGTTCAATTTTGATTTGTCCAATTAATAAAACAATGCCTATAGCTAATAATGTATGATTTTCCATTCCTGTAGCTTTACTTGTGAGAGGCCACACCTCCTTTACTGAGACTGACAGAAGCCAGCCCTGCTTCACTGGCTGGCTTTGCTTAAAGGCTTATCTATATGGACATACTCTGACGCTTCTGCTCTTTGTCTTGTTGCTGTTAACAACATCCCTCTTATCGAACCTATTATCGCACATGAGGAGCTTAACAACAGGCCGTCGTAGTCCTTGAGCAGTAGCTGGAGGTTAATTGAGTGTTATTTATGTGTACTCAGGATAACGGCACCTTGGCTGGAGTGCTGTGTTGAAGGAATATCTGTATGGGGTTTAAACATATCTTCTTTATGATTTCCAAGGACAGCTTTAGGTCCACTTGATATATACAGTATATATAAATGCACTGAGAGTATCATTCAGATAGCAAACCTCAGTATCTTTTTTGTTTTATTGGGTTTTGGTATAAAAGTTGTGATGGTTAAAGACAAATATGTCAAATATCCCTCAACAGAGGGATGAGAGTAATATGGGGGTGGAATGGTTTGGGTATTGGAAAGGTATTGCACAAGGAGAAGTGACCAGTTCAAAGGACCTGAGTGGTGTTGGTGTGATCAGTAATAAATCCATCTACCAAGAATCACTGGGTAAATAGTTCAACATGGCTGCTCTCATTTAACCCTTAGGCATTTGTAGATGTTACGAATTATTATGGATTTGCAGCAGCAGGACCATGTTAACACTGTGCCTATATAAAAGCATTTGGATTTAGGTCATGGAGGTTCTCAACATATATTACTTATATTGCACTTCCCTTCCTGCTGGCTTTCTTGAAACTCAGAAGTGTTTGCATAAGATAATCACTGTTACACCAAAGATACGGAGCTTCACCAGTGCAGCCTTCCATAACGTTATATAATATCCACAGATTGATCAAAATGTTGGTGTTCACTGGGAACAAACCAGACTGAAAAGGTAACTCTTCCTATTTTGGGTGATACTGGATAGTGGGATTATAAATCATTACAATATACAGGTACAGAAGAGTAAAGATAAAGAGTACTGTTTGTCAAGTGTGTTTGAAAGGATGTTCTGTACAAGCAGATTGTGAATAAGAGTCCTGAGCACAGGACGGCAGCTGTTCTTAGGTACAAATCAATAGTATCCAGATTATCCAGATACTGAAGCAAGGGTGACAGCTGGGCATAAGTTGTTTTTCATTCATTCATCTTCAGTAATTGCATTATCCTTGTCAGGGTTGCGGTGGATCCGGAGTCTATGCAAGGAACACTGAAGTGAGAATACATGCTGAAGGTGATGCCAGTCCATCACAAGACACCACCTACCAGCATGTTCTTGGGAGGTGAGTGGAAACCGGAGAGCTTGGAGAAAACCCGGGCACAGGAAAAACATGCCAAACTCCACACAGGCAGTAACCTGAGCTCAGGATCGAACCAGGGGCCCTGGATCTCTAAGGCGGCAAGACCGCCATATTGTTTTTGGGAAGTGTAAATCAATGTGTGAAAATCACATGGCGAGGCAAAACCCTGCGTATCCTATCCAGAGCATGCAGGCAGGTACATGCAGGGAGTTGCAAGGAATAAGAATACCTCAACAAAACCCAAATGTTTTTATAACAAGCCAAATGGGCATGTTTGAGTTGTGGATGTTGCAACTCCTATGACTACTTTTGTTTTTCTCCAAAACACCAAAGACACTGAATTTGATTCAGACCTACATCCAAATTATAATCTGCATATGAAAACTGGTCAGGGTAGCATGTAGACAAGATACCTGTGGTTTCAAAGAAATCAATATTATTTCTATACTGCATTGTATAGAAGCAATGGTATTAATAGGAAACTCTGGGGGTTTAATTAGTCTATACCTCTGCACTTAAAAAAAGAAAAGAAAAAAACAAAGCAGGTGTTCCTATTTTTCAAGATGGGAAACAAAGCATCAGTACTTGTATGGCATTGTAAAGGTTTGTTTGAGGTGGGTGAGACAGGGAGTGGCATTGTTTATCCATTACCTTGGCAACAGAAGACACTTGATGCTTCTCGACAGGACAGTCTGGATCCCAGTCAATTGTTCAACCCGTTCAAAATGCCAAGCTTAAAGGGCAACATTTGGTTTGTAAAAAATGGCCATCTTTCTAAAACACAAAAGGCTGCTCCTCTTTCTTCTGGTTTTCCAAAGCTTCTGCATAATTTGTTACTGAAGGAATTTAAATGGTTTCAAATAAAAGTCCACCCATTCTTAAAAGAATACCTAGACCTCAAATCTACAAAACTTCCATTCCCATGTGTTTCGATAACCTTTGAAACAAAAGAAATGTCCTGTCCCATTTTTTTTCAACTGCCCTCACCAATAATTTTACCTCCTGTCTGGTCTGAGAAACTGCAGCAGATTATTCATCTCATTCCCAGCATGTGCCATCCAAATATTAATACGCTGTACGAGAAGTCAGATCCTCAGTTCACTGTAGTGCAAAGGTACCATGGGCCTTGGCTCAGGGTTCATTAATATGCATGAGCTACAAGCATTTCTGAGTGTGCCACATGACTTCTGTCTCTTCAAAGATGGAGGAATTTGCAAGCATTATCTATTGCTGACTCTTACCAATTCGCAACAGAAAGTTCTGGGATAAGCTGCTCTTGGAAGTGCTGTGTTGGCTTACATACAATCTTAAATGTATTGTATCGATGAGTCGGCATGGTTAACTCCGCTGGTGTATACTGGCAATGTGCAGTAGCGGTGGTTAAAAAAAACTGTGAAGGCTGGAAAATATATATTTCCTACTGGAATCTTCTTATCTGTATTCTAAGGCTGCTTCCACAGTAGGTGTTCTTACAAAGCACTGGCTGATGCCAATTCTGTTCTGATACGGGAAGAAAGCATATCACATAATGTGCACACTGTAACCATAACAACTATCTTACAAATCCTAGCTAACTAGCTAGCCTAGATTAGTCTCTAGATTAGATTTATGGTGATAAGAAGGTTGTTTGTCTTTGCTGTAATTTTGGAGGCAGAAACTCAAGAGAAGGCGAGCTGCTTATGTGACTTGTCTGTACGCAGCTACAGTTAGAGTGGGATGCCACATCACATGCTATTAAATATGTTCCAAAAACAGACAAGTTATATTTAGTTACATTGCAATAATGGAAAATTTTCAATTTCATAAATCTACTTATGGGTCAGGGTTGATACTCATTAAAAGACTCATTTTTCACCAGCACGCTGTCCTCCATTTTGTTTTCTTGCTCACTGATTGGTTGGGACTAAAAAAGCACTTGACGTCACTTGGTGCTTTTGTGAAAGGTTTAATTTTAAGTAAAACTGGAATGGCTATTTTAGGAAAATGACAGGAAATATTACCACAGAGTACGATGTGTTTATGCTACGCTTCCCATAGAATCACGTGCTCTAGCAGTTGAGGAAAAAAGATACCAGCAGGTCTGAAAGTAGTCAAAGTATTTCTCAGTGTTTAACTATGGACTCACTGAGGTGCAACTTTCACTGAACCTTTGAGGAATTGTTCACAGAACCTCTTAGTTTTTGGAGGATCCACCTGCCATATGGCTTACTTTGGTCTGTGCTAGCTCTCACTACAAAGCGAATATCTAATTACTCGAGGGGAAAGCAGGTCGACTTTGTAGGCGAATTAAAAGGGAAAGATGGAACAGATGGTGTCTACTAGCAGGTGAAACTCGGTATTCCAGTTGTTATGGAGGATGAAAAGACATCTTGGATACTTCAGAGCTTTATACCTCTTTTCTTCTCAGCTTGTCAGCGAAGACATGAGAAAGCTTTTTCTTCCCTGTTTGTCCACTGATGGTTTGTGTTTCGTGGCACAGTAAGGGGAACCTCCCCAGCTGTTTGGTTGTTCTCGATTCACTGGGCATGTAAGCAGGTTCTCGCAGTTTGTGCCAGGCTTGCCCGCTGAGAATCTCAGGAGAGTTATGAAAATTGATTTTCTCTATTTTCTACTTCTTTCTTCATAATTAGCATTGCTCATATATTTGTTGTAACAGTAAAACATTTTAAAATTTCTTATTTGTCTGAGCTGCAATTCCCTGCTTTAGCATTTATTTATTTATTTATTTATTTATTTATTTATTTATTATTTTTAAAGTTATTATTATTATTAGAATTTCTGTTACATTTTTATCAAACTTTCTGCTTTGTTCCTTAAGCTGCATTTTTATGTATTGATGCATTTATTTGTTGTATCATTTGACATTTTATGAGCAATTATTTGCTTTATTTTTTTATTATTATTTATTTTATGGTTATTTTATTGTATTTTTTTCTATTAAATTTCTATTTTCTTTATTTTATGCTTCTTTCCTTATGCTTTTTTTTATGTATTTATGTATTGCTGTTTGACAGTTTATAAGCAATCATTTAGGGCTTTTTATTTTAATTGTATTAAATAACACAAGTATGTATACATTATTATTATTATTATTATTATTATTATTATTATTATTATTACAACATTTTCCACTTCTATTTTTTGGTTCTTCTTTCTGCTTTTCTTTTCTTTTTTCCCCCATATAGTAAATTATATTATTATTATTATTATTATTAATCTAGCCATGGGGGTCACAGTCCAGTGACTTCTGTGCCGGTCCCAAGCCTCGATAAATAGAGAGGGCTGCGTCAGGAAGGGCATCCGGCGTAAAATGTGGCCAAATGTAATCATGCGAATCATCAGTACTCTGAATTTCATACCGGATCGGTCGAGGCCCGGGTTAACAACGACCGCCATCGGCACTGTTGACCTACAGGGCGCCGGTGGAAATTGGGCTACTGTTGGTCGAAGAAGTAGAGGAGGCAGGAGAGTGCGTAGACAGAGAGAGAAGAGGAAAGGTAAGAGTGTAGGACTGAGAATAGGAACTCTGAATGTT